>JAFEMH010000161.1:0-600000 GCA_022495995.1 Adenophora triphylla var. japonica | reverse complement strand
CAGTATACTCCCTCCGTCCCATGTGATTACAAACCAATTTCTTGGGCACAATAATTAAGAAGTATTATTAAGATAATGAAAATGTGTGTTAGGAAATGAAGAGAGAGAATGAGTGGAGTTGGTTGAATAAATTGTGTGGTAGGAAATGAAGAGAGAGAATGAGTGTGTGGGGTAGGGTGAATATAAAATAATAAATTTATTTCCATTTTGGGCAGTTTGTATTCACGTGGGACGGACCAAAAAGGAAATAAGTTTGTATTCACGTGGGACGGAGGGAGTATAAACTAAAACCATGAATTTCATAGCATCAACATGGCTCCCCAGCTAACATACGTATATAAACTTAAAATGATCACCAAGTGAAATATGAAGTGAAACAGTATATAAACTAAAACCATGGATTTCATAGCATCAACATGGCTCCCCAGCTAACATACGTATATAAACTTAAAATGATCACCAAGTGAAATATGAAGTGAAACAGTATATAAACTAAAACCATGGATTTCATAGCATCAACATGGCTCCCCAGCTAACATACGTATATAAACTTAAAATGATCACCAAGTGAAATATGAAGTGAAATAGTATATAAACTAAAACCATGGATTTCATAGCATCAACATGGCTCCCCAGCTAACATACGTATATAAACTTAAAATGATCACCAAGTGAAATATGAAGTGAAACAGTATATACTACATTTAAACTAACATACATACCATACGCATATGATGCTCGCCGACGTTGATCGTCCCCATCGTATGCATTATCGCCGACCTCGAGGAGCTCTCTCTATTTGCCCGAGCCTTTTCGACTTTCGTTATCGCCCCTTCCGACCCCCAATACTCGCAAAATCTACGAAACACCTCCTCGGTCATCCAATTCGGTGTCTCGGGCGCTAATCCTTTCTTCAGCCGCTGAGTATAGAATCTAAACTTCGTGTTACCTATTAAAAATATGAATATCGCATAAACATATAATGATAACATTATAAAATTAAAAGAGTATAATCATTGTTTATTAAACTAATTAAGGATAGATAAATATGTTACCAATATGATCCCGAAATAACTTCTTACACTGCCCCATGAAAATTTCTTTAACCATCCCCTCGTCTATGTCCTCAGTCCATGTAAATTTCAACTACAACATATAATGATAACATTATAAAATTAAAAGAGTATAATCATTGTTAATTATAAAATTTTAATAAGAAACTAACATTTAGGTTTTAAATAAAAACCATTAACACATTACCTTAAACTCCTCCTAAGCACACTCCCTCTCCTCCTGTGGCAATGATTTCCATTTGGGCCAAAACTCTTGCATGACCCGAGACCGCCAATACTGCCCAATCTTTGTCCCTGGGGTAGGGTATGCACCTACAAACCTGCCAAGTATATTTATACAATAACATTTTAACTTAAATAATGAATTATATATAAAACAAAAAGAAACCAACTTATATCAAATTAATGAAGAGTTACTTACTGTTCATAATATGGCAATTTCCAGAGAAACGTCCTCCCCTCAGAATCGATGGGAGTAGGACTCATATGAGTATCGGCCCCAGAGGAGGAGTTGGTACTACTATGTATAGGGTCGGCATCACCATAACCGGTAGCACCGGTATCAGATCGGGACGGTTGCGTCCCAGTAATAGATGTGTACACCAGGCGTGTCTTCCTGCCCGCTCTACTAGAACTCATATCTAAATACACTAAAAATATTAAAATATACAACTTTAACAATAGGAAAAAATATAATAAATTTAAAGTTCTAATAATCTAAAGCATTCACAATACATCTAAATACACTAAAAATATTAAAATATAAAACTTTAACAATAGGAAACAATATATTAACAGATCTTCTTAAAATAAATTTAAAGCATTCACAATACATATAAAACTTTAAAATAATCTAAAGCATTCACAATACATCTAAATACACTAAAATAAATTTAAATTTCTAATAATCTAAAGAATTCACAATACATATAAAACTTTAAACTATTATTAATCTTCATCCTCATCATCATCACTGGACTCTGAATTACTACAAAACTCAAGTTCTTCATCTTCGTCTTCGGACTCTGATGAATCAAACTCTGGTTCAACGTACTCTTCCTCTTCCTCTGATTCATCAATTTCAATGTGTGCAAGATGACCTGAACGAGGCAGAGGAGGTGGCAACACTGGTAAGAAAACCTCCTCGGGTTCATCAACATTTTGAGGAATATGAGTGACATCATCTAATGGATGATTAGCTGATGAAACGTTAGGTGGCACTGGCATTTCATCCTATTGATAGGGTGTTTCTAATGACGACTTTGTAGTTGTCGATGAGGGTAGGTTGTCAATCATGCTCCTAGCCTTGGTCTTCCAGACAGCCCACCATCCGTCGGGTCGCCGACGAGGGTAGGGAGTCATGTATACCTGTTGTGCTTGAGATGCTAAGATGAAGACGTCATCGCCAACATGTCTGGACGAATCCTTTACATCGACGAGGTCAAATATGGCGTGCTTCTTAACACCTCGCACAACATCTCGCCACTCACAATTGAACAAGACAACATTGTTTCCACCCAAATACTCCACCTCGACTACTTCTTTCAGGACGCCATAATAATCAAGGTTTCCTTTAAGCTTCACACCGCTATTCCACGTTAATTTAGAGCCCCCATAAGATTTGGTATGAAACACATAGCCATTCACGAAATAACCGTTGTACAAATTAACGTATAAGTACGGAGTTGCTGCTAAATGTCTTAACCTCGCAGCTTTGGCATCATCCAGATGTTCAGTTATCTATAAGACAATATGTAACCAATTTAATACAATTTTAAGATTGAATGTTTAAAAAAGTGTATAGAATAAATTTGAATGAAATGAAATATTTACATATTTCCTTAGCCAGTTTGGAAATTATTTGTCTGTCCTAATTGCGATGAGCTCTGGAGATAAATCCTGAGCTAAATCTTCAAACATTCTGCAATAGGGTTAAACAAAACATTTCATATGCAGGTAATTAAACATGCATAATTTAATCGACTAGGCGTAAACATAACATCAATGACTTACTTGATATATTCCCCAACCTCGTCACAGTTAAGAAGAACATACGTTTCGACCGCGGCAAACTCTTTAGCGGTTAGCGTACGCCTACCAACCTGTTTGCCGAGGAACCGACCAGGGGATGAAAAAACAGAGATGTTTCCATTAGACGGACAACCACCATTGTAATTGCGGCCAACCCTAGTCAATCTCGTATCAACATCAGGATGAAAATATGTTCCGACAAAGGCAACAATCTCATCTATAATAACAGCCTCTGAAATTGTGGCCTCGACCATGGCCCTATTGCTCATCTTCCTTTTCAATTGGCCTAGATACCTAAAAGTCATTTGTAGATTAAACATAAATAATGTTAAAGAAGGTATATTTTTAACGCTCAAATTATTTAGAGATGGAATAAATTCAATTACCTCTCAAATGGATACATCCATCTGTATTAAACTGGACCACCGACTCTAGCTTTGTATGCCAAGTGGACCGGTAAATGCTCCATAGAATCAAAGAATGAAGGAGAAAATATCTTCTCAAGTTTGCACAAAGTCACTACGATGCTCTCCTCAAGCTTTTTCATGTGATCAACACGTAGTGTGGTCGATGTTAACGCTCGGAAAAACTCACTTAACTCTGTTAACGCCACCCAGATATTGTCATGCAAGAGATCCCTAAGAGCAATCGAAAGTAGTCTATCCAGCAAAATGTGGCAATTATGACTCTTCAAAACCCTGCACTTTCCCCTCCTCTACATTGACACAGTTACCAATGTTAGACGCGTAACCATCTGGAAGCTTTAAATACTTGAGCCATTTCAGGAGGAGGTGTTTATTTTCCTTTGTAAGCACATATTGAGCCACCGGTTTCACTATTTTACCATTGACCTCAGACAACTCTAAGGTCGGCCGCTTATAGATTTCCTTAAGGTCCATTCGACCTTTGACTGTGTCTTTAATTTTTGCTTTGAAATCCATCAACGTGTTAAAAACATTATCGAATACATTCTTCTCAATGTGCATCACGTCAAGGTTATGTCGAATGAGATTTGTTTTCCAGTATGGCAGCTCCCAAAATATACTCCTCTTGGTCCAGTTATGGGATGTCCTAAACCCTTGTATTTTGCTCTTCGAAAACTTTTTCCCCCACCGAGGATCGGGCAATCTAGATACCTCCCTATAGATCGCGTCACCACTCAAACGAATCGGGGGCTCATCATGGTCATTCTTGTTCTTTTTAAACGCATTCTTCTGGGTCCTGAATGGGTGGTTATCAGGAAGAAATTGTCTATGGCAATCGAACCAACATGGTTTTCCAGAGTGCTTGAGCGTGAAAGACTTTGTGTCACTCATACAATACGGACAGGCCAACTTCCCGTGGGTGCTCCAACCCGATAACATCCCATATGCAGGGAAGTCATTAACTGTCCACATCAACACAGCCTTCATGCTGAAATTCTCTCACTTGAAAGCATCCCACGTTTCGACCCCATTCTCCCAAAGCTGTTTCAATTCATCCATCAAAGGTCGGAGATAGACGTCATTAACTTATCATGTTGACCTCAACATGATAAGTTAAAGATTCTTAAACGGGTTTCTAAGCTTTTGTGTTTCAACCGTCACAACGTCACGTCGTAACATTAATTTTTATTTATTACCGTAAAATGCATAATTTTACAATAAAGAATTAACACACACATCTATCATATTTTTAAAATTATTAATATTGTTAATAATTTTAAATATTAATATTTAATTCTTTGTTGTAAAATATATACTTTTACAATGATGAATTAAATTAACATTTATAAACAAGATGAGAGTCTTTTTCATCCACAACTATCAAAACCCTATCCCATCTTTGACCAAGAAAGACAGAGCAAGCAAGTTCTCGACTGTTTGAGCAGAGGATTTTCTGTTTAATAAGAACTTTTTCCAGTTTCATTGTCCTCTTCTCTCTAAGGATCTCAAACATCACAGCCATGTTTATGACAGTGTCTGTTTTCTCTTCACTGGTGTTATACTGTCACAAGTAAAAACAAGGTAACAGTATAACACCAGTGAAGAGAAAACAAACACTGTCACAAATATGGCCGTGATGTTTGAGATCCTTAGAGAGAAGAGGACAGTGAAACTGGAAAAACTCTTATTAAACAGAAAATCCTTTGCTCAAACAGTCGAGAACTTGTTTGCTCTGTCTTTCTTGGTCAAAGATGGACGAATTTTGATAGCTGTGGATAAGAAAAGCCCTCATCTTGTTTATAGTTTAAGATGTTAACCACCAACCACAATACCCTATAAGCAATGCCACTAAGAGTTTTCTTCCTAATTTTAGACAATGATTAGGAGTCTAATTCCTTAACAATACTTTCATCCAAGTCTTCCTAATTTTAGACATTCACCCCCCTCCCCCTTTGACTTTACACAAGCCATCTAATACAAATTAAGAGTAAACAGTTGACTACTTGATCAAACATATATCCGACCTAAGGTGCATCTAGGGTGCCAAGATTGATATCAGGCGCTCAAACGTAGGCGACATACATCACCGTCCGCAATGCTGTCAATCGCCCCAAAATGGGATCTAGAATCAGTGAGGTAGTGTGCAGTTGAATATGTTACATTATTGAGACATTCACCCCCCTCCCCCTTTGACTTTACACAAACCATCTAATACAACTAGAACCAACTTTCTCTTCCTCTTTGTGATAGATTGTAAATATGATAACCAATGTAAGGTGAGACATGTATGCCAAACACTAATGAACTTCTCATAACAACAAAATCCAGCGACTAATTTGTCTAGCATTCCATTTAGCCTACTAAAACTTGCAATTACATGTAAAATGGATATGTTTTCATTCTCAACCTATAACACTGAAAATAATAAATTTCCCCACAATACAAGTAGTTAATTTCAGCTTCCAATTCTTTCAGAAAAGCTACTTCACCAAACCAAAAGCATGCATAATTTAAAATACAAGTAGCACACAGAAACAAATAAGACCTAGGTTGTCACTTCATGTAAGCATAATATCAACTTATGTATCCTTATTAACAAGTAAAATAGGGGGAGTATCAGCAAATAACCAAAATTGCACCAATATTTTAAGCTTTAACCAAATTTTGAATCAAATTTAACCCCAATACATCAAAAAGACGTGTGTAAGAAAGAGACCAATTTCTACAAAATCACACCTAAAGCACGTATACACAGTTGTTAATAGCACCAGAGATAAACAAACAGTGGCGGAATAAAAAATGAAAAGAGACCCAAACCTGATTAGATACTGTATTGCGAATGAGATTGTTTAACAATTCAAGGCAGTCCTGAGAGATGAAGAAAATATTAGGTCAACTCAGTCCAAAATTCAAAGGCACCTTCAACATCAAAATTAAGGCAAAACCCATTGGCAAAATCCCAAATTGGGGACGGCAAGGAGGGATGTGAGAGAGAGAGAGAGATTACTAACCAGTTGAGGCTATTAACCGAAGGAGGAGCTGTGATTTTTCCGGCCGGTGTGCGAGTGAGGACGGCGGCAGCAGCTCGAGACGGAGACGATGGAGAGGGTGGACGGCAAAGCTTCGTGGCGGTGTGGAGAGGGTGGACGGCGGCGGTGTGGCCGTGAGGGAAGAGAGAGAGAGATGAGAGATCGTTGTTTAAGGAGAGAGAGAAAGTTTAGGGCGTAAACGATTTTGGTAGAGGGATAATTTCTATTTATATTTAACCTCAGCGACGGAATAATTCCGCCGGTAGATATTAATTTCAGCGGCGGAATTTAATTTCGTCGGTAGAATTAACTATCAGCGACGGAATTATTCCGCCGGTAGATGTTAATTAATTTTAATTTAATAAATATCATTATTTTTATTTATAAAAAACATGAAAATCATTTTAAATAAAATATAACAAATTACTCTCAAAAAAATAAATATAAGTCAATAAATATTATTTTTGAAAAAATAAATAAATCATAAATTAAAATAAAATAAAAATAGAGCTAAACAAATTTTAAAAAAAATCAAATTAACACCGACATAATTATTCCGCCGCTACTACCACCACGTACAACCACTACTACCACCACCACTACCACCACTACCACCACACCACCACTACTATCACTACCACTACCACCATTACTATACCACCACTACTACTATACTACCACAACTATTACCACTACCACCACTACTACCACCACCACCATACATCACCACCATCACTACCATCACTACCACCACTATCACCACTACCATCACTACCACCACTACCACCACCACTACCACCACTACTACTACCATCACTACTACCACTACCACCACTACTATCACTACCACTACTACCACTGCTACCACCACCACTATCACTACCACCACCACTACTACCGCTACTACCACCACTACTACCACTACTATTACTACTACCACCACTACCACCACCACTACTACTATCACTACCACCACTACTACCACACTACCACCACTACTACTACCACCATTACTGGCTACCACTACCACCACTGCTACTATCGCTACTACCCCAACCCCTAAACCTTAAATCATATACTTATATCCCTAAACCCTAAACTCTAACCCTAAGCCTAAACCCTAAACCCTAAATCCTAAATCTCAAATCTCATATACTTATATCCCAACCCCTAAATCATATACTTATACCCCTAAACCCTAAACTCTAACCCTAAGCCTAAACCCTAAACCCTAAATCTCAAATCTCATATACTTATACCCCAACCCCTAAACTCTAAATCATATACTTATACCCCTAAATCTTAAACTCTAACCCCTAAACCCTAAACCCTAAATTTCAAATATCATATACTTATATCCCAATCCCTAACCCTAAATCATATACTTTATACCCCTAAACCCTAAACTCTAAACCTAACCCCTAAACCCTAAACCTTAAATCTCAAATCTCATATACTTATACCCTAGACGTGTCCAAAATCTAATCGGAACTGGCTAACCGGCAGTTTTTAACCGGTCAACTAACGGGTCAAACCCGTTAACCGGTTTAACCGTAACCGGATTAACCGAAATCGGCAGTTAACCGGTTCGATTAAGGTTATAGATTTTTCAAACCGGCTAACCGGCGGTTATAACCGTCGGTTATTTAACCGGTTATAACCGTTTGAAATTTCAGTCAGTTTTTTAACGTTCCAGTTAGTTTTTTTAGAATTTCAGTCAGTTTTTTAACGTTTTCAGTTAGTTTTTTAACGTTTTCAGTTAGTTTTTCAAAATTTCAGTTAGTTTTTTGAAATTCCAGTCAATTTTTTAACATTACCAGTTAATTTTTTACGTTTTCAGTTAGTTATACTTTGTTAATTAGTTCTAAAAAAATATAAATTAAATTAAATTATCACCGACGGAATTATTCTGTCGCTAATAAATCAAAAAAAATATTAAAAACAAAATTAAATTATCACCGACGGAATAATTTCTTCGCTGATTAATTAAAAATATTTAAAAATTAAATGCTATAATCACCGACGGAATTATTCTGTCGGTGATTAATTAAAAGAATTAAAAATTAAATGCTATAATCACCGACGGAATAATTCCGTCGCTGATAAATTAAAAAAAATAAAAAATAAAATTAATTTATCACCGACGAAATTATTCCGTCGCTGGGTAAATTAAAAAAATTAAAAAATATTTAATTACCACCGACGGATTAATTTCGCCGCTGAGAAAGCAATAGCGACGGAAAATTTCGTCGGTAATCTAGGCGCCAATTTAGCGGCGGTAATTAAACGAATATTCGAAGAATATTCGTTTTTAGCGACGGAACCCAGCGGTGGAATTAAAATCCGTCGGTAATATCGGCGCCAAATTTATTCCGTCGCTATAGCATAATTTCTGCCGCTATATAGCGACGGAATAATTCCGCTACTGGTAATTTCGTTGCTAAAGACACAGTTTCTAGTAGTGTTAAGAAGCAAAGTCGCAAACCGCGACAACTATAGTACGAAAAGCGAACTTAAAAGACAGAAAAGTAAATTGTTTTAGTACAGACCCAAATTAAATGTAAAAATTGTTTTCAAGAGCACCAAACTTTCGAAATGAAAAATCGCTTAACTCAACCATCTCGCTTGGTAAAAGCTAGCCTTGAATCGAAAGATCGCTGGACAAAATGAAATAGAAAAGAGAAAATGCAAAAAGTCAAAATAAAATGAGAAGTCAGTAATAAAAAGTGTTGGAAGGATCAAGGAAACGGACCTATGTTTTGTACCTGGAAAATTGACTCGATATGATAATCTCTATTTTGTTATATGTATTATTTTACTCCTCAACTCGATCATGAATAATCGAGCTAAGGAGTCGGGGGCTTCTGATGTGCCCATAACAAAATATTATGTCTCATAAGTGTTTACCCGGTCCAAGTCCAAATATGATCAATATGGGACCCTATTTCACAATGATCTCGTCAAAAAGCTTGGTTCTCGCTGTTGGTTCTCGCCAATATTATGGTTGTCGCCAAAGTTACGGTTATTGATCTGGTTGTCGCCAAAGTTATGGTTATTGTTCTGGTTGTCGCCAAAGTTTGGTTCTCGAATGTTGCATGTCGCATGTCTCAAGTTGCATGTCGCATGTCTCAAGTTATATGTCGCATGTCGCATGTCTCAAGTTGTATGTCGCATGTCTCAAGTTGTAAGTCGCTTGTCGTTGTCGCATGTCGCATGTCGCATCTTGGTTCTCTCAGCATGCTTATGTCTCCAGGTGAGGACCACGCCATTTGTCAAGTTTCTGGCCTTGATCTTATCCAAATGAAATCTTTTGTGAGATATCCCTCCGTTGTCAGCGTGACACGTGTAAAGTTAAAATCATAATGTCCCCCACTTGCTTAGATATATATACTTCCTCCCTCCATTTGCAAGGTATGTGAGTTATAAGTTTTCTCTCTCCTCTCTCTCTAGAAATATAAAGTATTATGTTATATATGAAATGTCATGAATCGGAATGATGATTCTCACGCCGGAGGGTTTTGGGGGGAAATACCCCCCATCCCTAACCGTGTCTTATTTTGTAGGTCTCACATTACATCGGACCCGAGGAGCGTTCATCCGGATCGTACATCTTTGTCACCCCCCGATTAGTCCTGTGCAATTATTTTGGCGTGGTAGCATCACAACAAGTCTTAAATTTTTAATAAAACAATTAAATTAATTTTAAATTAGTGTTCAAAATATTTTCGTATTAACAATCAAAAAACTTAGGGGGCGTTTGGTTCGTGGTAAAGTGGGGGAATGGAATGCCCAATTCCATTCCCCCAAATCCTTTGGCATGTTTGGTTGAAGTATTTTTAAAATTTTCATTCCGTTGGAATGGTCAATTTCATCAATGGAAGGAATTTGCCATTCCCTCCATATATGGGAGAAATGGTCAATTCCTTTGGCAATGAAATTCAGAAAAAAAATTATGACCAAAATATCCCTACCTACCCCACCTACCCCACCCACCCAGCCCCTGCCCTACCACCCTACCTACCCCACCCACCCAACCACCCAGCCCTGCCCTACCCCCCACCCCACCCACCCCCACGCCCCTCCCCCCCCCACGAAATTTTTTTTTAAAAGACCCCTGCCTACCACCCCCCATCCAGCCCCTGCCCTACCACCCCCACCTACTCCCCCCCACGAAAAAAAATTCTTTTAAAAGACCCCTGCCTACTCCCCCATCCAGGCCCCGCCCTACCACCCCCACCTACCCCCCACGCCCCACGAAAAAAATAAAATTTTAAAAGACCCCCGCCTACCCCCTCCCCATTCACCCCGCCCTACCACCCCCACCTACCCCCCACCCCCATGAAAAAAAAATTACTCATTTTGCATACCCCCGCCTACCCCACCCACCCAACCCCCGCCCTACCACCCCAACCCCCACGAAAAAAAAATTTACTCATTTTGCATATTCCCTACCTACCCCACCCACCCCAGTCCTGTCCTACCCCCACCCCACCCCCCCCCCCAAAAAAAATAATTTTTTAAAAGAAGGGTAAATTGAACATTTTATATGCTTTCATTTCATTCCTATAATTTGTATTTTCAAATCAAACGTGATTTGCCAAGGAATTGAATGACAATTCCATTCCATTTCGTGCCAACCAAACGGAGAAGTTTGATCAGTTTTTTTCTATTCCAATTTTTTCAGGAATTCAATTTCATTGACCATTCCATTCCTTTACTTTTTTTCCATCGAATCAAACGGCCCCTTAGAATAACATTTTGGGAGGGACGGAGCAATTACTGGTACGAAGTAAGCCCACTTGAGTGTCCCGATGACGTTAACCAAGTCCAGCCCAAGTAGACTTGTGGAATTTGGACCAACTTCTCAATACTCCCACCATACTACTGATTTACAACAACAATAACTTTTAAGCCTAACTACCCATAACCATCTTATATTATCCAACTTTTTTTTTTTTTTTTGATAAAAAAACTTGATAAAATTTAGAAAATATTTGACCTATTAATATTATGGAAACGTTTATAATAAGCCACAATGCATTAATTTTCATTACTAACTTTATTTAAATATATACTCCCTCCGTCCCATGTCAATGGACACCAACTTTATGGGTGTGAAAATTAAGGAAAAGTAAGAGAGAGAAAAAGTAAAAGAAAATGTTGTGAGTATGAAGAATTAAATAGGAGAGAGAATGAGTGGGAGGAATAGTTAGGAGAGAGAATGTTGTGAGTGTAAAAGTGAAGTAGGAGAGAGAATGAGTGAAAGGAATAGTGAATATTCTTTTTCATTTTGGGCAGTGTCCATTCACGTGAAACGTCCCAAAAAGAAAATAAGTGTCCATTCACGTGGAACGGAGGGAGTATGTGTTACTTGTGACAAAAACATTGGATGTTTGGTCTAGTGGTATGCTTCTCGCTTCGGGTGCGACGTGAGTTCGATTCTAGCAACACCCCAAAGATTTTCATTTTACCTTTTTAAATTCTCAATTTGTTAAGCATGGAAAAAGCACAATTAAACAATTAAAGAAAGAAATCATATACTCCCTCCGTCCCATAAGTCTTAAGAAAAAGTGAAATGATACGAGAATTAAGGAATATTATTATAGTATTAGGAAAGAGAATGAGTGAAAGAAGTGTTGTGAGTGTGAAAAATTAAATAGGAGAGAGAATGAGTTGAGGGAATAGTAAATTATAATGGTGTTGTGAGTATTAAAATAATGTAGAAGAGAGAATGAGTGGAGAGAATAGTGATTTAAGGTTTCTATTTTGGGAATTCTTAAGACTTATGGGACGCCCAAAATGAAAAGTTTTCTTAAGACTTATGGGACGGAGGGAGTATAGTAGTATATATTTAAGAGTTAGAAGCAATTGTAGAGATTTGAAGCGGACATAATTCTTTGTTCGAAAAATATGTTGTGTGTGAAAATTTTGTATATTTTCTTTAAATGAATCGTTTGTCGTTTGACAAAGATTATTGTGGGTTAATGCCCCACTCCGTGTGAACATTGAAATGGTATATCCAAATGTCCAATTTGAGATTGGATGAAAAAGATATGATAGCTTAAAGTTGGTGGGTTGAAATTGTAACTTTTAAAATTTAATCACACTTTGATGTGCCATGATTCCCAAATTAATTAAGGAATTAATTGGTATTATTATCATGGTTTTGGGGGTTAGAAGTTGTGGAATAGAACCATAACAATACAAGGTAATGACTCACATATTAATACAAAGATTAATTGAAATTCATCACATGTTTATTGAATTTATAAGTAGAGAAACCAACAACAAATAAAAACAACTTTTCCATCAATCTTCTTCCTCCCCTTTAAAATTTGTTCATCTTCTTTCTTTGTCATACAAGAAATTTATTCATGGTGATTTTGTCCAATCATATTGAGATTCGTCAGAAATTCTAGTGTGCGAGAATAGTCCGGTACATCCATTTTATCCTATGAGACAAACGTCCAAAACAACCTCAAGCACAACTCGATGAAGGGGCGAATTTGTCTTTAAGTAGAGTGTGTTACACACGACTCGGACAACATTAAGACGATCAACTTACGATTTTCTCCTTATTTAATTTTACATACTAAATTGTATTTCAATATATTGTAATTCTTTTCTATTTTTGTGATTATTGTAAGATTTTGTCTAACAATCTTAAGACAAATTCCTATTTGAGAAAGGATTACAGATTTGAGAAATTCGCTGAAGCGGCGGCAACGGGAGAAAATATAGAAAACGATGAAAGAGACAGATAGAAGAAAATTCTAGCAAGTTTTTGCAATGACCAGCTGTTGTAAAATTGCAATTTCCGATTCGTTAACCGTTGAATCAAGATCAAATTTGGTGAGAAAGTTCTAATGTCATAGAAGAACAATCTGAACGGTAAGATCGAAATCTTTTATGTGGAGATGAAGATAAAATTTTTGGTACAGAACAGTTTATGAAAGAAAAAAATTTGAACATATAATGAACTAACGGATAAACATCAAGGATGTTGTGACGATTGTGTAAAATAGCTGTGGCGAAGCCACTTCTAGTTTTTATACAATGGGTGATATATCTCTTATGGTTCATGAGAATCATAGTAAGAAAAATTGAATATTTCGTTGGAACTATGTTGAGAAGGTGAACGTTAAAAGATATAGTATTTAACGTTGCATTTTATCAATGATGTATTGACAAAGATAATAGGGCTTCTTTAAAGAAGTTGTTAAATTCTATTATTGTCATTAGTAACAAAGTCACAAAGATAAAAATATTAGAGATTTTTTAAAGAAGTTGTTGAATTTCATTGTTGTGAACATTGACAAATGTCATAAGAACCAAATCTATAGGGATTCGTGCAAGAAGTTGTTAAAACCTATTGGGGGAAATATGTGACTAATGTCATAAATATAAAAACAATAGAACTTATTGAAGGAAGTTGTTAAATCTTATTGTTGTTGATGATGACAAATGACACAAAATATTTAGAAGGAGAACTTCTGAAAGAAATTGTGTATTATGTAAACGAGAATATGACTTTCTCTAGTTTAAAGGTACTCCAATATGAGACCTTTAATGTTTTGGAATAATTAACCTCCAACTATAATTGCATTAAGGAATTTAGAGGTTTATAAATATGGGTGGTTATAAGAAATAAATTGTGTTAATTCTCCTATTGAATTAGCAATTTATTCTTAGAGTTAATTCTCTAATTAAGTTAGAGAGTTATATTTATAACAACAAAGTTATAATTGTTGAAAATTAAAGCCAATGTTTGATTTGTGTGGAGACAAATCTCTAATGGAATTTGGTTGTTTCAAGTATATCGGATCACCATAGTGAGAAGTTAAAAAATTTTGTTGGCATCGACTTCAAGTGATGGCAACAAAAGATGTTCTAATTGACCACCTTGAAATTAGAGAGGTTTCTTATGGAAGATCCTAAAAAGTGGGGTGAAAATGTGATGGATATTCAAGCCATAAGTGCGATTGAAGCATCCGAATTTTCTTTATCGAAACTATATAAGTAATGAATTGTCAGATTTATTATAAAACGTTTATAGTACCAATAAAATGGCAAAATATTTGTGGGAGTCGTTGCACTATAAATATAAAATCGAGAATGCGGGTGCAATGAAAATCATCGTAAGCCGCTTTCTTGATTTTAAAATAGTGGACTCCATAAATCGTAAAAAATCATATGTAAGAAGTGAAAATAGTTTTTCATGAAAATCATGTCGAATGGATGGTGTTGAGTGAAATTCTCAAGTGATGACAATAATTGAGAAATTGCTTCCCAATTAAAGATATTTTAAAATCACCTCAAACATAAATGAATAAAAATGAATGTTGAGGTGTGTGATATTCGTCTTTGTGTTGGAAAAGAGAATAGAACTTTGGATAAGAATTGTCTAACATTTCTTGTGGTGAAAGCAAATGTGATGAAGCATGCACAAATGCTTAATACAAAGACAAAGTTGGTCAAACTTGTTTGAAATGTCAAACTTGTGTGAAAAGTCAAAATCGTTTGAAAAGTCAAACTTGTTTAAAAAGCCAAACTTGTTTGAAAAAGTTGAACATATACCTTGTGTATTGAGAGACAAATGTGATGTTATCAAGAATGTTATTCATGATGTTTAAATAAATGAAACGAAAGGGTGTTCAAGTGATCAATAATGAGATTGAATCTCGTTATATGGTCAAAAATAGATATAAACAAAACTTATCAAATATGTGCTTGAAGTTATAATCAAGGCATATTGATTCTTGAGATGTGAATACTGATCAAGTGATCAATATTGAGATGTGAATAATATTCACATATATGATGGTAAAATATAAGTTTTTATCGTTAACGTTGCTTGCTAAAAAGCAAAATGTTTAATCTTACCTATTTAAAGGAAAAGTTGGAAATCAACTTAATAAAAATGTAGTGATAAAACACAACTAAGTGTAATTTGTGTATAAGTTATACTAAATACTATTGATTGCATACGTGTTGGGCAAGCTTACAATAGTTGTGATTATAGAATTCTTTTTTATAAATTCAAGATTCAATGTATATACAAAAATACTATAATGAAATCATGAAGCGCTTCTTTCTTTAAGAATATGTTTTCGTATAAATTAAGAGATGATGCAAACTCATTTAAACAGGTTCATGATTCAATAAAAGAAAAAGAAACTTGTCATGAGTAAATGATGAATAAGAGGCATGACCTCGATATAGCAAATGAGGTAGGATAAGAAAATTTTATGTCCCAAATTTTCTAACCTCCATGCTAGAAAGTGAATCACAAGGTTATAAATATATTGAGCTCTTGGGAAGGATCTTTGTGAAAAGATGTCATTAAAAGTGAGATTGATTCCATTTTGAAAAATCACACTTGTAAACTAGTGGATTTACCTACGAGTAGTAAATCACTAGCATATAAGTGAATTTTCAAAAAGGAAATAAAGACCGATGAAACAATCAACGAGTATAAGGCTAGACTTGTAATTGAAGATTACAAGAAAAATGAAGACATTGATTACTTTTATACTTATTCTCTCATCATAAGAATAAAGATTTGTATTTGCAATTGCTTCATAGCAAAATTTGAAATACATCAATTAGATGTAAATAACCTTTCTAAATGTCCATTTAGAAAATAAAATTTACATAGAACAACCCGAGTGATTTGTTGTACATGAGAAATGAAACAATGTGTTCGCAATGTACACCATGATCAAATGGTGTTAATAATGAAAATTGACATTATTGCTAATTTTAGTACTACCCCGGAAATGTGGGGGGGGAGTATACTTTGAAAAATAATTACCTTTTTTAAAGGTTTTCCCAAGAAAACAATGAGATGTACATATGAAATATGAAAACGTACGCCTACGTACACTCGTTAATGTGGAGATGCTTCGCAAAGTAGAAAGTCCAATTACTAACGAATTGAAATTGGTCAATAAATGGTGGATTATGTTTCAAGAGTTATGTTCATAACAATTGTGTATATTGGTTTGTTATATATGATTCAATAAGTTTGAATATATAATAAAATCAAAAGAAAATAAAATCAATGAAAATCAAGTATTGATGTCAAATTCATGGAAGTGAATAAATGATACTTTTAATGAAATAGATAAAAGTGTTGAAACGGTTTAAGAAATGGAACCTAGAAAAATTGTGCTAGCTTGTAAAGTCATTGTATTACTTGAGACAAGTACAAAGATAATGACATCAAATGTTTTATTGTGTGTATTTAAACAAGAGTGACTACGTCACTTTGTTAATTAAATCCTAAAACGATATGTTAACTAAGGAAAATTCTAGTCAATTTGATCCGTTGATTCAAATTCAAGAAAAACTAATGGACTCGTTGTTAAACAAGTCATTAGGTGGATATTCTTGAAATTTTTGAAAGGATCAGTATGGAATAAATGGGATTTAAATGAATTTGAGTTAGCAATTATCAAATGGATAAAACTTGTGTTAGCAAGATGGTATATTGCTAAAGTCAATTTATGATTAAAAAGACATATATCAATATGTGTAATGGTAGTCTAGACATATATTTCTAAGAAATAATACTATTAGACAACTACTCTCAACTAATTTGACAATTTGAGGTCAAATGATAAACAGATCCGTTAACCAAAGGGTTAAATCGAGAGTTAGTTGTAAATTCGGAGGGGAATGTGACTTAAGCCTCTTAAAAGTTAAACACAACGAAAAACCCAATCTAGATTACTGGAGATCCCAAAAATTAGATTCAATAGAACCACCTAACTGTTAAAAGACTTGTAGCGTCCCTTTGGGGGAATTAACCCCAAGTCCATTTCTATTAGTGACATCCCGAAAGGACAAGAATAAGACTATGACTTTTAATGATTCTTACGCGTCGAAAATTTGAGCGGGATAATACGGGTTGCCTTTAAGAAATCACTTATTTGAGAGAGAAGTGGGTCCGCTTCGAGGAGAATTGTGTGAGGCTCAATTCATAGACCCTCTCACAGAACCAGGCAAAATGTTCAGGGCCATGAATGAACATAGATGTGAGAATTGAACTATTTTAGGACGATACTTGTGTTAAGTATATGATCGGCTACACAAAAAGCATAATGATTTAAGGACATCGCGTCTATCGACTTGCGAGTAGAGTAAATATGCTTGTACGAGCGAAGGTTCAATGGACATTCCCACACCTATCGTATGCAAGTTTTCGTATGTCGTACTCTATCACCAAACTCGTCCTCAAATTTCTTTATGTGGGGGTTGTTGGAAAAAATGTTGTGTGCGAAGGAAATTGTGTATTTTCATTACATTAATCGTTTGTCGTTTGACAAAGATTGTTGTGGGTTCATGTTCCACTCCATGTGAACATTTAAATGGTATATCTAGATGTCCAATTTGAAATTGGATGAGAAAGATATGATATCTCAAAGTTGGTGGATTGAAATTGTAACTTTTAGAATTTAACCACACAATTGATGTGCCATGATTCCCAAATTAATTAAGGAATTAATTGAGATCATTACCATGAATTTTGGGGTTACAGGTTGTGGAATAAAACCCCATCAATACAAGGTAATGACTCCCATATTAATAAAAGAATTAATTGGGAATGGTTATTAAAGCTACAAAGGCGTTATTGACCAAGTCAAACATCACAAGAGTTATCCCTAGCATTTTGCTTAGCAGCTCATAACGGATATCTCGATCATCATCAAACTTTCTGTAAGATTCTAGGCACAAGATGCGGGATCTCATTTATTTCCGTTACTTCTCTTTGTATTTAAATTAGCATAGCAACACATGTACACACACAATTACGAGCACTCATTGTATTCATACTAGTACTCTGATCATCACACTAATAATATTCCACTGTTTCGAGGTTTTATGTCGTCGAACAAGTTGTTCAAGGGCTTTCCTCGTTAAATCATTTGTCGTTACATCTTGAATTTAGAATATCATATTCCATTGTGCCCAATCCTCGTCTTTGAAGTTGAATTGCTTAAATTCGACCAAAACACGTAGTAAATTGTATTTAAATATATTGTAATTTTTTTCTATTTTTGTAATTATTATAAGATTTTGTCTAACATTCTTCTCATTTGTGGCATTAAGAAATGAAATGAATCAAAACAGTGTGAAATGTTGTAATTTCTGCTGAACAGACTTTTGGATGAAGCCAATTACCTATTTAGTTAGACTTGAATTTACCTGTAAATAAATCAAGGAGAGTGGTTCATAAACTCTAAAATTATGAAAATGCAAACAGTCACCTAAGTAATTATTAAAAAGAATAAAAAAAAGAAATTAACTGAAACAAGTCTAGCCTAAGAAGACTTATCTTTTTTAATCATTTACCTTAAATTGGTTACATCTTTAAAACAAACAATTGTAAAGATGTCATATTGAGGAATTACTAGGACTCTTATACTCCCTCCGTCCCAGCCCACTTAAAAAATTTTAAAATGACACGGGAATTAAGAAATGTTATTATAGTATTAGAAGAGAGAATGAGTGAAAGAAGTGTTGTGAGTGTGAAAAATTAAATAGGAGAGAAAATGAGTGAAGGGAATAGTAAATTATAATGGTGTTGTGAGTATTAAAATAATGTAGGAGAGAGAATAAGTGGAGAGAATAGTGATTTAAGGTTTTCATTTTGGAAATTCTTAAGTGAAGTGGAACGCCCAAAATGAAAAGTTTTTTTAAGTGAGGTGGGACGGAGGGAGTATGGAGGAAGAGGGGATCCACACAAGTCTAGATTCTATATCAAGTGTTAGGAAATTGTGGTCTATGAGTATTTTTTCATACCTATTAATAATATTTTTAAATTTATTAAAATAATTAAATTAATTTAAAGTTATTTTTCAAAATATATTCATATTAATAGCGGGAAAAAAAAAGTAGGAAGAGTATAATTTTTAAGCATTGTGTCCTAATTACCCATACCTAAATGGAACTTGCAAAGGTGGAGGCAATAAGGTGCAATTTGGCATATTTTATAGGACCAAACAGAGTGGGTAAAAAGAATTGGTGGGCACATGATGCTTAGCTAGGCCCACACTCAAATAATAAAAGTCAGCATAACGAAGCTATGATTATAGTTGGGCTGATGGTCCAATAAAATCATCCAAATCCAACCCTTCTAAAGCAAAGGTTGTAGAGCCCATTTAAGGTGGATAATCAAATAAGAGTAGGGTCAAAAAAATAGCCTTCAAGATAGTCCTAGATTCCTCGGAACTCTTCTATCAATTGCTCCATTTTTTAAGTGAAAATTAAAATAGGGGGCAACTACCAAATCATCCCTCAACCTAATAAAATGACCACTAGGGATACATATTTTGCAAATTGATTATCATGTCCTAAGATTATAGGTGGACATGTGTGTCCTTGACAATTTAGGAGAAATTACACTCGTGCCCTTCGTTTGAAGTGGCTCGCTTGGACATACCTACCTTCAGCATTTATGCGATTTCCCTTTCCTTTTCTCCCTCTTTATTTTTTTTCCCTCCAAATTTTAAAATAAAATATCTTAAAATCTTTAAGTCAAAAATAAAATTTGAAACCACTGTTATTTTCGTATCGTTAATACGATTCAAACTGTTTGCATCAATATATAATCTTGAGAAAATTTGATAAGTTCACATTCGTTCTAAGTTAACAGTTGTTTTTTGAAAATTTACAGATATTTTTCACGATTGTTCAGAAAAAAATTAAAAAGAAGTTTACAGTTGTTTTAGCTAAATTCATGATTTCTGCATGAAAATGGCTACAATACTTAATTCATAGTTGTTTTTAGTCTTACAATATCTCTATTTTTGCAATTTTATGAGATTATTTGACATAAAGTTCATAGTTGTTTTTAGTTAGGTTCACAATTGTTTTTAGCCTTTTATAACCTCTATTTTTGCAATTTTAATGAGATTATTTGACATATTTGTTAAGTTTACAGTTGTTTTTATTCTTTTATGCCCTCTATTTTTGCAATTTTAATGAGATTATTTGACATATTTATTAAGTTTACAATTTTTTTTATTCTTTTATTCCCTCTATTTTTGCTATATTATGAGATTATTTGACATATTTGTTAAGTTCACAATTCTTTTTAGTCTTTTATGGCCTCTATTTTTTAATTTTATGAGATTATTTGACATATTTATTAATTTGCAGTTGCTTTTAGTTAGGTTCACATTTTTTTAGTCTTTTATTGCCTCTATTTTCGCTATTTTATGAAATTATTTGACATATTTGTTAAGTTTACAGTTGTTTTTAGTTAGATTCACAGTTGTTTTTAGTATTTTATGGCCTTTATTTTTGCAATTTTAATGAGAGTATTTGACATATTTGTTAAGTGAGAGTATTTGACATATTTGTTAAGTTTACAGTTATTTTTATTCTTTTATACCCTCTATTTTTGCTATTTTATGAGATTATTTGACATACTTTTTAAGTTCACAGTTGTTTATATTTAAGTTAACAGTTGTTTTTAGTCTTTTATGACCTCTAATTTATAATTTTATAAGATTATTTGACATATTTGTTAAGTACATATTTGTTTTTAGTCTTTTATAGCCTCTATTTTTTAATTTATGAGATTATTTGACTATTTGTTAATTTCCAGTTGCATTTAATTAGGCTCACATTAGTTTTTATTCTTTTATAGTCTCTATTTTAGCTATATTATGAGATTATTTGACATTTTTGTTAGTTTACAGTTGTTTTATTTAGGTTTACATATTATTTTTTGTCTTTTATATGGCCTCTATTTTCAAAATTTTATCAGATTATTTTACATATTTGTTACTTCATAATTGTTTTAAGTTAAGTTCACAGTTGGGTTTAGTTTTTTTATGGCCTTTATTGTTTGCAATTTTATGAGGTTATGAACATATTTGTCCAATTTTAGTACTAATTATTGTACAATTTGCTTTTCTTCGAATGTACAAACATGTATAGCTTCATTAATGTTAAAAAAACTTATGAAATTATTTTTTTCTTTAAATGTATAGATAGGCAGATGACGATCAACCATATATAAAGTCATACAAATGAATTAAAGATGAGCAGTACTCCGGTATTCAGTCAATATATAAACCATGTCTTGTGTTGGGTATGCTCATTATAAGCCCTTCCTATTACTTGATTTGATTAATACCATCACCTATTTTATTTTTTATGGACTATAGGATCTTATGTATGGAGTGTTATACTTCAATTTTTAGTTAAGTCCATTTTTATAGTATAGTTACTTAGGCTTGAGTAGGTTAAAATTTCTTAAGTGTTTTGGCTCTAGAAAGGACTGAGCTTATGCTAAATGCGGCCGATCGCACTCCCATAGCAGACTGCAGTATCATCTCAAAACTACATTGATCTTGCCTAACCGCATGCATCATGGAAACCGCATCAACATGCTAACCGCATTGACATACTGACCGCATGGCTTGGAAGACCGCACACCATGGCTGACCGCTGAGCTTTCCTAACCGCATGACTTGCCAGACCACACCCTCTCTTGTCCTTAGCCGATTTGAAGATTGAGAAATTAATTCTGATCACAACTCAGAGTTAACTCAGAGAATTATACCGTTGCAGAATTCTCTCAGAGAATTTTGAATTAGTGACAGCTGGGATATCTCGTACAAAGGACATATCAGCATACCACCTCACCACAAACTCTGAAACATAGAAACAAAAAGGAAATGTGCTCCAATTAGACATCAACAGCACATTGTCCTTGAAGCTTGCCCAACAAGAAATTTCAACGGCTACATTATTTCCAAGGCTATAAATAGACCTTGTGATCAAGCCTGAAGATAAGCTTAAGTGCAAGAGAGACGTTATAATCCTCAAAGTGTTGAAGCTCAGAATCTCCAGAATCATTTGAATCTTCAAACACTTCAAAGCTTTCAAGAATATCTTACCCAGAAATCTCTCAAGCCTTGTAACCACTTCCAGATTCATCAAGCTCTATCTTTAACATTATAAAGAGCTCTTGAATCTTGCACACACACATACACTGGTTATAGTCTAGGATTAGCTTCATAGTAAAAGATAGTTAGATTTGAGATTGATTCTCATATTTGTATTCCTCTGTAACTGTAACTGCAACTCAAATCAAATATACTATCTCCCTTAGAAAATCCAAGACTAACCATCTTGGTAGAGAACATAGATCATTTACGATTGAACCTCTCTAAATATCTTGTCAACTACTTTCTGCACTTTACATTTCAAGTTCTTAAGATTTCTTATTGTTCTTTGTGTTTGATCTTCATATCTATCCAACCACACTTTGAATTGTGTTTATAGTACAAATCTGCCTAAGCTTATTTTTTCAACCACGCGGTCGACCACACTTTACTATCTGCGGTCGAACACACTATTTTTCACAAGTTTTTACTTAGAAAACTTCCGTTGTGCATTTTACTAAGATTGAAAGTTGGTTTTCACTTGACCACACTTTCACCCTAAGTAAGCCAAGGTTGATTTTTTGAAAAAAGTAGAAAAAATTTATATTGCTATTCACCCCCCTCTAGTTGTTTTTATACTCTTGTTGCACCTTTGGGACCAACAAATGGTATCAGAGCAAACACCTTTTTAAAACTATTCTTTATTTTTCAAGCTTAACAGCTTGGGTGCCGATTCGTCATGGCAACTTCAAAAGCTATGGCAACGATTAACTATTCACACATTCCTATGTTGGATGAAGATTACTTTGATATCTGAAAAGCTCGCATGCTGATTCATTTGGAGTCTATTGATGAAAGGCTGGTTGATTGTGTAACCGACGGACCTTTTGTACCAATGAAGGCAAATCTAGATCCAACAACAAATACTGAAATTCCTGAAGTTAAAAGGCTAAAGACAGAATGGGCTAACGAAGAAAGAAAATATGTTTCATTGGATAGCAAAGCCAGACACATCATTGTCGGAACCTTATCAGTATCTACCTATCAGAAGGTTATCAAATGCACGACCGCAAAGCAGATGTGGGATGCAATTGAAAGCTACCTTGAAGGCGATGAGCTATGCAAGGAGAACAAGAAGTTCGAAGATGAAAGGAGATACAACAGCTTTACAAGACGACCGAATGAATCTCTACATCAAACCTACGACCGCTATGTTGAGGTAGTAAATACTTGCTTATCTCTTGGTAAAGTGTTAACTGATAAAGAAATTAACATGACATTCCTTGCTGCTTTGGGATCCAAATGGATGCACAAAGCTACTTCCCTCGAAGACTCAAAACAATTGAATACATGGACTCTCAGTAACTTGTATGCAAATCTTAAAGTTTATGAGTTAAAATTACAACACATTGAAGAGGTTGAAGGGAAGGAAAAATCACTCTCTATGTTTGTTGTTGATCATGTGGAGAAACCCTCAATACCTACCTCAGATTCAAGTATTTCAACTTCTTCTCTCATCGATATGGATGACGAGGATTTTGCCATGTTTGTAAAACGTTTTCAAAAATTTCGTAAAAATACAAAATCGTTTTCAAAAGGTAAACCTCCAGCAACATCTTCTAGGGTGAGTGATCCCAAGAAAAAGAGTGACCTTGTTTGTTACAATTGTAGAAAGCCCGGTCATTTTGCTTCGAAATGTCCTCAACCCAAATATGAATATTTGAAAAAGAAAACTTCCCCTTCGAAATTTTCTCGATGAAAGGGGATGGTTGCTGAAAAAGAAGAAAATTCAAAAGAACTTGCGACTTGGATCGAAACTAATTCTGATGAAGAAAGCGATGAGAGTACCGAAGAGGTAAATTTTTGTCTCGTTGCTGAGGATGCTTCTAGCGATTCAGAAGATGAAGTTTACGATGAGTCGCCCAAAAAGAGGAATGAGGTGGTTTCTAAGAAAACTAAGAATGTGGTTGGTAGTGAGGACTATAGCAACTTTGAACTCACTCCAAGCTACAAAATTGGTAATAGCTCATTTTATCGCCCCATCTTTGTACCCAAAAATGAAACACCTTCAAAAGTTAAGTCAACCCCAAGTGTTTCAAAAAGGGTCAATGAGATTTCTCCCATGAAACAAGAAGAGATATTTAAAAAGGCTGAAGTGATGATCCAAATGTTTGAAAATGTTAAGAAAGCCCTATCACTATCAACTGATGAAATTTTCCAACTCAAGATGGAGAAAAGTGTGCTAAAATCTGAAATCAAACTTTTGAAAGAAAAAGTCAGAAGCATGACTCCTCTTGCTGAATCAAATATCACTCTTGAAACTAAAATTGTTGCACTCAAAATTAGAAACGATAACTTGGTTGCTCAAAACACTGATCTCCAAAAAGTGATTGATGAGTAACCGAATCTCGTGTCACTATGGATCAAAAACTAGAATCTCAAAAGTCTAGTGGAGATAAAGAAGGCTTGGGATTCCAATCTAGTGACAATTTTAAGTGTGTCTCTTGCTGTGAAAAGAGTGAAAAAATTTCTGATCAAACTCATGAAAATCCTAAGGCGAAGCAATCTTATTCAAAGGGTAAAGGACAGGAACCAAAGGCCAAACTTAACTTCCATTATGTCTACCCCAAGAATCAAACTGGGAATAATTTCAAGATAAAAGAAAAGGAACAAGAGGAAAAAGGACATGATGAAAAGCATCATGTGGTCGATCGCACTATACCTTCGACCACATACCAAGCTTCCACAAGCAAGGCAAGTGCTCCTAGGAAATCTATGGTCAACCACAAAAAGAAAATTTTTGTCAAAGCCAAAACCTCTGGCCCAGTAAAAGATGTGAAACCAAAGGCTAGTAAAGAGTTTATCAAAACTCAGTGTGGTAGTGGTTTTCACCATTGTTCTGTGTGTGATGGTTATGGTCACTCGGCTGCAGAATGCCTTTTAAGATTCACACCCAATGCTCGAAGACATAATCCGCCTTCGGTCAAATAGGTGTGGGTTGTTAAAAGGTGCTAACCCCAGGACCCAAAAGAATAAAGGGGACCTCGTGCTTAAATGTTTATTTTTCAGGTCCTCTGCTTCATGGCTGGAACTTCCAAGGCAAATTCAAATGAATGGTATCTCGATAGTGGTTGCTCAAGACACATGACCGGAGATATCACCTTGCTGGAAGATGTCTGTGAAGAAAGTGGTCCACCAGTAACTTTTGGGGATAACAACAAAGGAAAGACAATTGGATATGGAGTCATTCGAAAAGGAAATATCACTATAAAAGAAGTCTCTCTAGTCAAAGGACTTAAGCATAATCTTCTCTCCATATCTCAATTTTGTGACAAAGGATTGCACTGCAACTTTACTTCATCAATTTGCTTCATTAAAGATGGCACATCCGGAGTCACTTTGCTCAAAGGGATACGCAAAAGTAATGTTTATATTATCGATTTTAATTATGCTTGCAACATTACTAATCTCTGTTTTGTAGCAAAAAGTGTGAGTGAAAATAGTTGGTTGTGGCACAAAAGGCTTAGTCACCTAAATTTCAAGTATCTATCAAAGATTGGAAAAGAAAGTCTAGTTCGTGGTCTATCCAAAGTAAATGATCACCACGATAAGAAATGCGCCACATTTCAACTTGGCAAACAACCTAAGGCGTCTTTCTCCAGCTAGACTGTGCCTTCAACTTCAAGATGTTTGCAACTACTTCACATCGACATGTTTGGACCTGTCACCATCGCAAGTATTGGAGGAAGTAGATATACTCTAGTTGTGGTGGATGATTACTCAAGATATACGTGGTTGAAATGATGACCTCCAAAGATGATCGTTATTAAATTTTGACCTCACTCTTTAGACAGCTCCAAACTCAAAAAGAAAATGACATTGTTAGTGTTAGATCGGATCATGGAACAGAATTCAAGAACAACAGTGTAGCTCAATACTGTGATGACCATGGTATTGATCATAACTTCTCAGCTGCTAGAGTTCCATAACAAAATGGAGTTGTGAAAAGAAAGAAAAGAACGTTGATTGAGGCTGGAAAGACAATGCTCGCTGAAGCCAAGCTACCTCAATATTTTTGGGCTGAAGCAACTAACACAGCATGCTTCACTCAAATATATCCCTCATCAACAAGACCTACAACAAAACTCCATATGAACTTTGGAGAGGAAGAACCCCCAACATATCCTTCTTCAAAAAAATTGGATGCAAATGCTTTATTCTATACAACGGAAGAGAGCATCAAGGTAAATTCGCTCCTAAAGCGGATGAAGGTATTTTTGTTGGGTATGCCAAACATTCTAAAGCTTTTCATGTTTTCAATAAAAATAATTTAGAGATAGTAGAATATGTCCATGTTAATTTTGATGAACATTCTTTCCTTGAGCCACATTTGGCTCCAAATGTTGCTGATGATTTTGCTGAGCCTAATGAGACAGGTGTTCCTTCTCAAACCGCACCTAGATCAAAAATTCACTCAACTCAAGAAAATTCATCAACTTTGACTGCACCAAATTTTTCAGAACCAACATCAGAAGTTCCTACTGAAGATTTTCATACAGAAGATGATGCAGTTGAATCTACTCCCATACATTCCATAGAGCCAGTACCTCAACTCACTTACAATGATGGCTCAAATGATGTACCAATAGAAGATCTTCAACAACAATCAACTCAACCAGACTTACCTCCAGAAATTCATGAGGTTAGAGATCACCCAATCAATAACATCATTGGTGATTTTTTCTCTGGGGTTATGATGAGCACACTTCGCTTATATCTCAAAATGAACCAAAGAAAGTTGATGAAGCTCTCCAAGATTCAGTTGGGTTGTGGCTATGCAAGAAGAGCTCAACCAATTTGAAAGATGTAAAGTTTGGACTTTAGTTCCAAGACCAAAGGATCAAGGAGTGATTGGTACAAAATGGGTGTTTAGAAACAAGATGGATGAGAATAGAAGCATCACAAGAATCAAAGAAAGGTTGGTTGCACAAGGATATAGACAAAAAGAAGGAATTGATTACGATGAAACCTTTGCCCCTGTTGCAAGACTTGAAGTTATAAGAATTTTCTTAGCTTATGCCTCCTTCAAAGGATTCAAGCTTTATCAAATGGATGTGAAGAGCAAATTTCTCAATGGTGAACTTCAAGAAACAGTCCATGTTGCGCAATCCCCTGGTTTTGAAGACAACAAACATCCTGATTATGTCTACAAACTCCAAAAAGCTTTGCATGGACTCAAACAAGCTCCAAGGGAATGGTATGATAATTTATCTAAATTTCTCTTAGAAAAGAGCTTCAAACGAGGTAAAATTAACACAACTCTTTTCATTGCGAAATATAATGATCATACTTTACTTGTTCAAATATATGTTGATGATATAATTTTTGGCTCCACTAATGAAATTTTGTGTAAGCGTTTTCAGAAGCTCATGAAAAGTAAGTTTGAGATGAGCATGATGGGAGAACTCACATTCTTCCTTGGGCTCCAAATCAAACAATGTAATGAAGGCATATTCCTTAGCCAAGCAAAATACACTAAAGACCTAATCAAGAAATTTGGACTTGAAAATGCAAAAGCATACGACACTCCAATGGCTACTGGTAACAAGTTAGACAAAGACTTGAAAGGTAAGAAAGTTGATCAAACTTTGTATCGAGGTATGATTTTCTCCTTACTATATTTAACTGCTAGTAGGCCAGATATCATGTTTAGTGTTTGTGTTTGTGCTCGCTATCAAGCAGATCCTAGAGAAGCACATCTTATAGCTATAAAACGGTTTATTCGTTATCAATCTGGGACTATTAACCTTGAACTTTGGTATTCCAAATAATCATCTTTTGATCTTATAGGTTACTTAGATGCAGATTATGCAGCTTGCCAATAGACAGGAAAAGCACTAGTGAAACTTGTCATTTCCTTGGAAATTGACTTGTTGCATGGGTCAGCAAGAAACAAGCTTCAATTTCTGTTTCAACAACGGAGGCTGAGTATATTGCTGCTGGGAGCTGCTATTGCCAGATACTATGGATGAAACAATAATTAGTTGACTATGGTGTCCATGAAGGAAATTGTCCAATCTATTGTGACAATACATCAACCATTGCAGTATCAAACAACCCTGTCATACATTCCAAAATCAAGCACATTGATTTCAAGTATCATTTTCTCAAGGATCATGTTGAAAAAGGTAACATTCATTTAGAGCATGTTGGTACTGACAATCAAATTGTAGATATTCTCACCAAAGCTCTAGACTCCAAGAGATTCATGTACTTAAGAGGAGAAATGGGTATGCTTGAACTTAAATAAACTTGTCCATATTTTTAACTAACTAAGGTGTGTTTTGAGTTCTTGTTTAAGTACAGGTCAAAAGAATGGCCCATTCCATTCATAACGGTCGACCGCACCAAACTTATTTAAGTCACGGTCGACCGCATATGTCCTTTCGTATGATGGACCGCATGAGCCTTAACTCATCTTTTCTAGGCGTTATAGAAGCCTTATATACGGTCAACCGTGTGACTCTAAAAGTCATGCTCAACCGTATGTTTGAAGATATCAGGTAAGTATTCTAACTCTTTATGATATTTGAAACTTGTCCATTTTAGGACAAGATAATTGCACAAGGATACTTTTGCAATTATTTTTCCCTCGTATTTCTTAAATGATTTTTTTTGGAAAATATTTTATTTTAAATGACACTTGTTCAGCCCCCATTGGTTGTCCAAATGAAGACAAAAGGACTATTCCTCTTACACAAAGTACAATTATGTGCACTACCTCTCCCTCAATAACCTCCGTCTCCATTACTCCACTTCTTCACTAACCCACTGTCACCTGCACAATATCCTTACAGTCCTCACTCTTGTCTTCTTCTTTCTCTCTCTACTTTCTCTTTCTAAAGTTGCTCTCTATAAATGGCTCCTTCAAATGAGGATTCATCTCACTCAACTTCTAAGGAATCAAGCATTGGTTCCACACTCTCTAAATTCGTAATCATGGTATGAATTTCTATCTCTAAGCCTTGAAATCATAATGTTGAAATGACTGTTCGTCTTTCTAAAAAACGGGAAAACCCCATTTGGTTTGAAAACTCATCTTTTAATGTTGTTTAATTTAAAATCTCTCTCCATTGTTGCTCGGATTATCATTATGTAACTATTATGTTGTTTATTTCATGTTTGCTTGGTACTTTGATGATTCAATGGCCGATTTTTCAAAACCAAGGGTTCAAAGGTTTTCGTATTTTAAAAACGAATTTATGTTGTCTATTTATGCTTGATTCTTGTTTTCATTGATGTTTTGATGAAATTCCTACTATTGGAATCATAAAAATATAAATTTTAACAAGTTTTGTGAATATCTGGAAATTTTATTCTTCATGTTCTTCATAAGTTCTTCAAGTGTTCATATGAAATCCTTGAAAATCTTCTATATTTTGGGTCTTGATTCAATTTAATCATGTTTTTATGTTTTGATCTGAAATTATGGTTGCAAGTATTTTGTTCATGTTTTTGCTCAATACTTGTAGACGATTGACCGCAAACCTTTTAAAACCTCACGGTCGACCGCATAACTATGAGATTTCTTTTGCTAAGTATTTTATTCTTGTCATTGTAAATACGGTCGACCGCATCCTACATGTTTACCTCACGGTCGACCGCATCTACAAACACTTATCTATTTCTTCTCACATTTCATATTACCTCTGCAGAACACTAGTCACTTTATCCACGGTTAGGTTATTGACCATACAGATTTAGCTCAAGATGCTCTTGGTAAAGTAATGCTAAAAGCTTTCAAGGATTGTGGAGTTCTTCCTTTCTTCAATATGAAGCAAACCGTTCATGATCCAGCATTAGTAGATCAATTCTTCCACTACGCCAGAGAAGTAATAGTCAAGGATGATAAAGGAAGAAGAATCAAATTGATCAGCACTCAGATTTAAGGAATTCCTTTGGAGATAGATTATGAAGATATTGTTTTCGTTCTGAACCTTAAATTTGCAAGGACTGATCCCATGGAAATTGATCAGAAAGATCTGGATGATCTAGCCAATTCACTGATTGACAGCAAAGCAGTTACAACAACTCTGAGGAAATTTTTTGATGAACTAATGTACCATATCAGCCATCTTTGTGAGGACCCCGACCCGGAACCTACACGTGTCCCAAGCTGGAGCGTCCCCAAACTAACCCAAACTTCATAAACTTTTAAAATCTTTATTTAACTTTTCAAAAATAAATACAATTATTATAACCATTTCCAAATAAATCTACGCCTTTTTACAATGGAGAAATAGTTGACTAACTTAGAAAGTAAGAAACTGTTTTAGTTACAAAAAGGCATCGGTTATAACATAAAATGAAGATTTAATAATACAATTCCGTAAATGATTTATACCAAGGTACACTTTCTATACCCACCTAATCATACCCCGACAATTCCCAAAATATAACTTCCAAACTCCTCACCGCCCTTACTTGGCCGGTCCATCTGTCTCGGAATCTAAAAAACAGTAAAGGGAGAGGGGTGAGAATAAATCTCAGCAAGCTATTATGAATGCAGCAATATGCCATATAAGATGCAACACATAACAAGTTGCATATAACACATTGGAAAAGCTGTAAACACCTTACATTACCTTGGTTTACCTTTTCCCGTCTGAACAGTAGTCGTACAACATTGGGTATAATAATACTCCAATCTTACGGTGAGCCGCTTAAGCAATACTCACGTCTTATAAGACCCGTTTTTCAGGGAACCAAATAAGACAGTAGCAACTCTGTAAGGCTTTTGGCTCAATACAGATGCTATACCCCATCCTGTGGCCACAGGAGGGGACGACCACATATATAACATAATCCGATCACATTAGGTCACACTTCCATAATTGATCGTATTATGTTATACCCCCAATGTCAGCTGACTCACACATTATCAAGCACATAGTAGATACTTGAAATACAATCCACAAAGGGGATAAACAACATAGCAACATGGTAAAATATACTCATGCTCAACCAACATCATAGTGCAACATTTCTTTAACACACTATGCATAAATAAGCAATATAGTCACATGGTAAAATATACTCATGTTCAACCAATAATCGTAGTGCGCAAAGATTTATGTAATACACTAAGTATGATACAAGTCATGAATATGTACTCAAGTATGATAACAAAGCATCAATAATTATCCTTACTTAGACATTATTCAGTAATACATGATCTCTATAAGAACCCAAGTTCACTTTACCCAAATGGAAGTCACATTTAATAAGTGTCCATACAAGATTGTCGAATCAATTCCTGAGTCGTATTTAAAGTGCTTCCTTAGTTCCATTTAAACCCAATTAAGGTGCTCTTAAGTGTTCTAATATAACTTAAGTGTAAAAGGGTTAATTCATACCTGGTTTGGATTAGGTTCCACTAATTCATAATGGTTAAGAGTCATGCCACTAGGTTGTTGGTAAATCAATAAGAAAAGAGACTAAGGAGGATCTGGCATGGTGGGCGACCGCCCAGGCCACTTGGGCGACCGCCCAAGTGGTTCTAAAGAACACCCAAGTTGCTGCCCTCTTGGGCGACCGCTCAACTCCTCTTGGGCGACCGCCCAAGAGGTTTTCCTAAGGCACTCTTGTTCTGGCAGCATGGGCGGCCGCTCATGCCCTCTTGGGCGACCGCCCAAGTGCTAAATTAGACTTCCCCAGATTTCATCTCTTCTACCAAGTTTCATTTCCTTTTCTTTTATCCTAACCCAATATTCAAGAATACCAAGAGGATCTCTAACTTTACCATTTTTCATCCTAAATCATTTAAACCCCAAAATAATATAAATCCAAATCATTCACCACAAGATTTTCAACCCATTTTAATAACATATTTTAAATTAAATCTTCTAAACTAATATCACCCATTTCTTATACTCCAAATTCACTTCCATGAACCATGACATCATTCTATGTTATTTACCCATTTCTCAACTTCAAAGAGGATTCCAAAACATTCTAAACTAATTCCACCCATTTCTTTCATTCTTTAACACTTCTAAGAACACCCACCTTTCCTTATGACCTAAATCACTTCTTCCATTTCAAGAAAGTTTCCAAAGCATCCAATAAGCATTTTTACAACAATAACAACAATAAATCTCTCATGAACATTTAAAGAAGAGAAGGGTCATAATAACTCACCTTAGAATAGGAGATGGATTTAGGACTTCCTTAGCTTGATGAACTCCTCTTGGTCTCCCGATTACAAAAGTACTCTTGGATCTAAAAATGGTGAAGGATTGATCTTGGTAGGAGTCTTGGAAGGTGAAGCTTCATCAATGGAGGTTCCATGGATTTGAGAGAGAAAATCAAGGAGGAGAAGGAGGGAGGTGGAGTATAAAATTGGTAAGGGGAGTAGGGGGGGCCGGTCCATGGAGGGAGAGAGTGAGGGAAAAAGAGAGATAGGTATGGTCCCCCATACCACACTTTTAAAGGCTTTCAATCATTTTATTTCTTTCCCCTACACAAACTAAAGCCTAACTACTCACATTTTATTTATTGTCAATTATTATATTTTCCCCATGGACTTTATTTAATTTTCTCAATTATCTCATCCTAATATAAGAAATCAAAGATATAAGAATGAACACATAACATTAACAATAATCTTAAAAGCACACAATATGATGTTAAATTAGTGCCTAGAGTTAGGGTCGTTACACTCACTCCCCCTTAAAGAAAATTCGTCCCGAATTTGACTGTCACTTACCTAACTGATCAACCCGCCTCGGTTACATGTATACCTCAGACTTCAATTCCCAAATAGTCTCTTCAATGTTGTGATTCTTCCCAAAAAAAAAATTTCTAATTCCATTAATAATATGATATTACCACTCAGTGACCCAAGCATACTATACAATTATCACTAACGCGAATTTTCACGATCTCAATGAAAATATAAATAAATAAAAGTATTACAACTTATGTCACCAATTACATTACAATATCACATTAAAACTTCAAATACTCTATAAGCTTCTCCAAGCCAGTCTATAAGTCAAATCACCAACCTTTTCTAAAGCTTCAAATGGATTAACGAACTTTGGCGCCAATTTACCTTAGGTCTTGCCTCTCCAATCTCACCCCAACAAATTAGAGATCAATATTTTCTTCCCAAACTATGCCTCATACGGTTTTATCTCAATGTTAGAAGGATAACTACTATTATACGCACTCAACCCCTGGTAACCATACGTACTATTGACTACTAACATTCATTGTTCATGCCCGTAGCATATCATCAACAACAAGTAATGATTCCTCAACTTTTTACAAGGTTAAACTTAATAGCATTCCTACCTTCCCAAAAGAACCTTCCCGAACGATGTCTATCTAATCCATTTAACACTATGGGTTTTATACAATCGAACTACCCCCTAACATATGTGAGGACTTTATTAATAACATCTCATCAAGCTATATATATAACGAGTAGAAAATATAATTCAACTTTCTATAACAAAATAACATACCCTTCTTTACTTCCAATGCAACTTAATCACAAAATCTATAGTGATAAAACTCTCAAGTTCAACCTAGAACTCTAAATATTTTAATAAATCTTCTAACGTCAACATCCTATTATCACAATTCAATGTTCCAATTATGTTCAGGACTAGTGACAAATCAATATTCAAATTGAATGGTTGGCTGCCCACAACGGAGCCGATCCAACTCCAAAACAAAACCCGAGTCTACTGTGACCGACACAATAATAACCCCACATTTATCAAATCATTTCTCGGATCAAAACTTGAATACAATTAATCATTATAGGGGAACTAGGTTGCTTTTCTACTTGCTTCTGTACAATTTATATCTTTAGGATACCCAGTCCTTCTAAAAATTACAACTTCTTTCAGAGTTCCAAAGGATAATATAAAAAGAGATTCAAAGAGACCCGAATGGTTTATTTATTTAAAACCGGCCCATACCAGTTTTAATTAACTAAACCACTCACAATTTAAGAAATTTCAAAAGATTGATAAGCTAACAAAATAACTCGAGTGATTTAATTATCTACAACCGTCCCATACCAGTGGTAGATAGTTAAATTACTCACAGATTTTAATTTACACGAAAACGGTTTACTGACCTTATTAAATCAACTATCCCCAAAGGGCACAATTGCTCATACCGAAGTTCAATATACAATCCAAAGTTTTAAAGCACGTTTAAAACAATTCTAACATAATATTCTTGTTTGACTTCTATTTATAGTGTAGCCACCACTCATAATATTTATACTTAGTTAATTTCCTTATAAGAAAACACAATCTCGTAATACTTATTACTATTTTCGATAATTAACACTAAAACATTCATTAAGATAATAAATTTGGTAAACCATCCTCCATTCCTTAATTCCTCAAGTTGAAAATTCAACACTTTTATTTACTTTGAGTCATCTATTCACCACCTTTGATATTGGTATTGTACTTAGCAACAACATATTGTAAACATCTAGTTTCCGATCAAATACCATAATTTCTAAATAAGAAAATATAATTGGAACTCACATAGATCAATCATTCCCAAATTTCAATTAAACATTACGGTATAATCTAACTTACCTCCCTATAACCATCAACAACTCAAAATCCGTATAACGTCAATATCTTCCGAGCATCACACCAATCCTTTATATGAGTCACGCAACTAAGTCAACCTATACGGTGTAATCGTCCTAAAGTATCCTGCCTTCCCATAAGATTTATCCTCATTTTATTTTCTCAGCTAATGGTATCATCTCTCAAAACAACCATATACATATTTTACCAATTCTTGAAGTTGCTCCTATAAGTCACCAATTACTACACCTATTATACGTCTTCACATTTACCCTATTTACCCCTTCATCACTAATACACAACCACAATTCAAAACGGTCATATTAAATACAAATGTTGTCTTAAGTATATCCTTAGAACAAATATTCACTGTAATTGTAACATCCGAAATTCAACTAATAACCATCGAGTATCCTACTAGTTTCTAGAATCAGTTATACAAATCGTCAACAATTCATAACGAATACTTATTTCTTACAGTTATCAATTTGAGATCTCTCTAAGCCATAAATAACCATCAAGTATCATCTTTTCTAAACGTAGTATTAATTTATCCTTACGAAAATTCGCTAAGCTAATTTTCTTCCTTATCAAATAATTTTCCAAGTTGGATCATCAATTCCATCATCCCAATTAGTGTCCTCTATCCAGGAATCCGAATTCTAAAATAGTACCTTATATCAACTCAAAGCTTCAATATCCTGGTATGATACCTGATGAAAACCCATTTTTGAAACTCACTTGAAAAACACCACTTAGTTAACTTATGGGGCGATATCGCTTACAAAAATATCTGATTTCCTATTCAAATTAGTAGCAAGAATTCAATCAATCTCTCCTTAGAGAATAAACTTATAGCACATAAGGCAAAGATATATTAGTTCCATAAGATCTCTTACTCGCGATATTTTATAACTCATATAATCCCACTTAGACTATCACTTTCAATACTAGTCTCATATATCTAGTCTCCCCACGAGACACCAATGTATAAATACGCACGCAAGTTACACAACCATAATTCACTCTTAATTAGGCTATATACCTAACCTCAACTAAGAGTTCACAAATTCATTTACCACTGTACATGAGATAACTCAAGGTTCTTTTAAATCAAAGATAACACACAACCCAATTAACCTTCACATTCCTTAGGCCCTACTTTCGACATTTACGCATGTGTGATATAATAGAAAATAATGACTTATCCGCCTCAACCACACACAGAGGCAAATCAAACATATATAAGGAGACTCACTTCTTGCGACAGTCCTTCCCAAATACAACAACTACTCAGTCAAGTTAGGTCAATATAACAAGAATTCACGGATTGGTATATCTACCATATCCACCGGCAATCCATGTCCACTTAATCACAACTACTATGATAATCAAGGATGATTCGAGGTACTCTCCCATCGGAGTAGAACCCACAGTACATAAGGCAACTCTCGGGCCACTTATGCAAATAAAGATGAAATGTAATGCCACATGAGAACGAATGAACGGGGATTTATAAAAGTATGACCCCTAACTCCGGAGACAGGTAATATACCTCAAATGATTGTGGAGGAATCTATCTCTCCATATTGCTCACATTTCCTTGATCCTTTGGTTGGTAATTATTATTTTCAGCCATTGAACAAACTCCTGCATTAAACACTCGACGTAAGTTATCGCACACTCTCACTCAGCTAGACTCTACCCGAGAACTCTAACCGAGCTCTGATACCAACTGTGAGGACCCCGACCCGGAACCTACACGTGTCCCAAGCTGGAGCGTCCCCAAACTAACCCAAACTTCATAAACTTTTAAAATCTTTATTTAACTTTTCAAAAATAAATACAATTATTATAACCATTTCAAAATAAATCTACGCCTTTTTACAATGGAGAAATAGTTGACTAACTTAGAAAGTAAGAAACTGTTTTAGTTACAAAAAGGCATCGGTTATAACATAAAATGAAGATTTAATAATACAATTCCGTAAATGATTTATACCAAGGTACACTTTCTATACCCACCTAATCATACCCCGACAATTCCCAAAATATAACTTCCAAACTCCTCACCGCCCTTACTTGGCCGGTCCATCTGTCTCGAAATCTAAAAAACAGTAAAGGGAGAAGGGTGAGAATAAATCTCAGCAAGCTATTATGAATGCAGCAATATGCCATATAAGATGCAACACATAACAAGTTGCATATAACACATTGGAAAAGCTGTAAACACCTTACATTACCTTGGTTTACCTTTTCCCGTCTGAACAGTAGTCGTACAACATTGGGTATAATAATACTCCAATCTTACAAATGAGCCGCTTAAGCAATACTCACGTCTTATAAGACCCGTTTTTCAGGGAACCAAATAAGACAAAGAGCAACTCGTAAGGCTTTTGGCTCAATACAGATGCTATACCCCATCCTGTGGCCACAGGAGGGGACGGCCACAGATATAACATAATCCGATCACATTAGGTCACACTTCCATAATTGATCGTATTATGTTATACCCCCAATGTCAGCTGACTCACACATTATCAAGCACATAGTAGATACTTGAAATACAATCCACAAAGGGGATAAACAACATAGCAACATGGTAAAATATACTCATGCTCAACCAACATCATAGTGCAACATTTCTTTAACACACTATGCATAAATAAGCAATATAGTCACATGGTAAAATATACTCATGTTCAACCAATAATCAGAGTGCAGCATTTATGTAATACACTAAGTATGATACAAGTCATGAATATGTACTCAAGTATAATAACAAAGCATCAATAATTATCCTTACTTAGACATGATTCAGTAATACATGATCTCTATAAGAACCCAAGTTCACTTTACCCAAATGGAAGTCACATTTAATAAGTGTCCATACAAGATTGTCGAATCAATTCCTGAGTCGTATTTAAAGTGCTTCCTTAGTTCCATTTAAACCCAATTAAGGTGCTCTTAAGTGTTCTAATATAACTTAAGTGTAAAAGGGTTAATTCATACCTGGTTTGGATTAGGTTCCACTAATTCATAATGGTTAAGAGTCATGCCACTAAGTTGTTGGTAAATCAATAAGAAAAGAGACTAAGGAGGATCTGGCATGGTGGGCGACCGCCCAGGCCACTTGGGCGACCGCCCAAGTGGTTCTAAAGAACACCCAAGTTGCTGCCCTCTTGGGCGACCGCTCAACTCCTCTTGGGCGACCGCCCAAGAGGTTTTCCTAAGGCACTCTTGTTCTGGCAGCATGGGCGGCCGCTCATGCCCTCTTGGGCGACCGCCCAAGTGCTAAATCAGACTTCCCCAGATTTCATCTCTTCTACCAAGTTTCATTTCCTTTTCTTTTATCCTAACCCAATATTCAAGAATACCAAGAGGATCTCTAACTTTACCATTTTTCATCCTAAATCATTTAAACCCCAAAATAATATAAATCCAAATCATTCACCACAAGATTTTCAACCCATTTTAATAACATATTTTAAATTAAATCTTCTAAACTAATATCACCCATTTCTTATACTCCAAATTCACTTCCATGAACCATGACATCATCCTATGTTATGTATCCATTTCTCAACTTCAAAGAGGATTCCAAAACATTCTAAACTAATTCCACCCATTTCTTTCATTCTTTAACACTTCTAAGAACACCCACCTTTCCTTATGACCTAAATCACTTCTTCCATTTCAAGAAAGTTTCCAAAGCATCCAATAAGCATTTTTACAACAATAACAACAATAAACCTCTCATGAACATTTAAAGAAGAGAAGGGTCATAATAACTCACCTTAGAGTAGGAGATGGATTTAGGACTTCCTTAGCTTGATGAACTCCTCTTGGTCTCCCGATTACAAAAGTACTCTCGGATCTAAAAATGGTGAAGGATTGATCTTGGTAGGAGTCTTGGAAGGTGAAGCTTCATCAATGGAGGTTCCATGGATTTGAAAGAGAAAATCAAGGAGGAGAAGGAGGGAGGTGGAGTATAAAATTGGTAAGGGGAGTAGGGGGGCCGGTCCATGGAGGGAGAGAGTGAGGGAAAAAGAGAGATAGGTATGGTCCCCCATACCACACTTTTAAAGGCTTTCAATCATTTTATTTCTTTCCCCTACACAAACTAAAGCCTAACTACTCACATTTTATTTATTGTCAATTATTATATTTTCCCCATGGACTTTATTTAATTTTCTCAATTATCTCATCCTAATATAAGAAATCAAAGATATAAGAATGAACACATAACATTAACAATAATCTTAAAAGCACACAATCTGATGTTAAATTAGTGCCTAGAGTTAGGGTCGTTACAATCTTGTTGGACATTGCTTCTTTTGCAAAACTGGGAATCAGGCAAACTTTAACAATGATCAATGGAAGATTTCAGCCACGATATTTCAGGGTACAAGACTGTATTGGCCCATAAATCATTTACCAGCGTCTGATGGCCAGTATTCTGGAATATCAGAAGAATGAGGCAGCTGGTCACAAAAAATATCGAACTCACACCAGGATTATCTCTCTCATACTGGCTCAGACAATTAAGATAGGTCAATACATTGATAGGCACAAGGAACTTGAAGATGAAATTCCCAAATCCAAAATCTTCACCAGAAAACACATGCAGGCCTTTAGAAATAGATTTGGAAATGATCTGTACATACAGCTCTGGAAAAAGGATCCAGGTGAAGAATTTGTGCCTCTTAAAGGCCAAAAGAAGATTGAAAATAGTCCTATTGCTGAAAAGGAACCAGAAAAGGAAAACTCAAGGGAAATGGCAAGAAGGGCAAAAGGAAAAGACATTGCAGAAGATCAGCCAAAGAAGAAGGATAGATTTGTTGATCCTCCAAGAAACCTGGTGGGATCAAAATCTAAGAGCTAAGTCAATTAAAGCCAACTTCTTTACCTTGCCCAAGTGAAAAGCCACGGTCAACCGCACCTAAATGGTCACCGCAGTTCCCAAACCTGTCAAGCTCTCAAAATTCAGTGCCCCTGTACCAAAATTTTCTAGATCTACCATTCCCCTTATTCCAGCAAAGTCTAATCAATCAAAGCCCAGATATCCAATCATTCAACAGAATTCCACCCCATATGCTGAGAAAGAAAAACAAACTTATGAACACTTGTTTGGTGCCCCCATCTCAGGGGGAGAAAAGAAAGAAAAATGATGACCAATCCTCACCCAAGAAAAAGCCAAGGATTGTCAATGTCAGAAAGGCCATTGCTGATTTAGGCCTTGAAGAAAGTGATGAAGAATTGTCTGATGACTTGGCTGATTCCATTTACTCAGTTCAAGCAAATGTTGTGAATAAGAAATATAACAATGTTGTGCCAGATTATGAAGCTAGCATTTGGATTAAAAATCCATACTTGAAGAAACCTGAAAGTGGGGCTAACATTGTAGTTTTGACCAATGATGATGTTGATACTGAGAAGTCAGATGATGACTTTGATCAAGATAAAATTGGTGGTGATAATGTAAATTAGAATTTTGCCCAAGATAACATTGGTGGCCAAGATGATGCCCTTAATGAAGCTGAAATACCAAAGGCTACCTCTGACCGCACGGTCAACCGCAATGAGCCTGAATTCTTTGCCAACACCCCACCTCCTCATCAAAGCCCCATTCAGTCTCCAAAGTCTACTCCAAATTCCAGTCTTGATAATATCCTTCAATCCATTGAAACTTTAACCTCCATTCAGCTTGATAATCAAGCTCAGATTGCTCAACTTCTGAAAAATCAATCCTCTCTTGCTGCTGCTCACAAAAAGCTTTATGCCCAAGTAAACTCTCTACCCTCTCTTTTGATTGACACCATTAAGGGGGAGAGCATACATATAACAAAGGCCTTCAAAGATATAATGACTGGCCAAACTAGCTCAAGCCAGCTAGCACCCCCATCACTCCAATTGCTCCTTCAAATCCTGAAAAACTCTATCACCCAAGAGTTTATCAAGGAATACACGAAGGTAATGACTTAAGCCCTCCAGTATGGCTTGTCAACAGAAATGATTTTTTTTTGTGGAAGAGATGTCTAGGGCTATGGCTTTGGATAAAACAGAAGTGATGGGCAGAATCAAGAAAATTGATGAGTACATTGATACATCGATCAAAGCAGCGTTTACAGTTCTGGGAGACAGATTCAAGAGTGTGAGGGAAATTATAGGCATTCATTCCAACATAATCGACTATCAGAATTCAAGGATTGAAGAGCTCACAAACTTGTCAACGGGTACTTTTCAAAGTATGGAACATCAGCTGACCGCTCTTGAAGCTGCTACAAATGGTGAAGCAGCTGAGCTTAGGAGAGTGCTTCAAGCTATTGGTGCTGAAGCTTCTGCATTTTACATGCCGAAAGATCTTCCTCCAGCCCCTGCCCCTCATGCAAAACCTGCTGTCAATAACTACGTCAACATTCGAGATCGTGATAGTTTTGACATGCCTCCTCCTCCTCCTCCTCCCAGAAGATAAATTTGAAGACAAAGAAGACCTACTGTTATGAAGACTAAAGATTTGGTGAATGAAGATTGATGAAGATCTTTTTGGAAGCCTTTTGTGTTGTTGCTTTGTGAGCACCCCAACCCGGGACCTAACGCGTGTCCCGAGCTTGAGAAGCTCAAACTAAGAAAACCCATCTGATATTTTTAAAACTTTTATTTGCCTTTAAAAGAAAACCAATTCTAAATTTTCCATAAACAAAATCAGATAATAATATCTCCACTTGAAGGAATTTAAACAAATACTTTAATAACATACTTGATTAATTACATTGAAAATCCTAATTAACATTGTTTGACAAAAAAGTTTTCCTTACAACTTATAAAAGGGTAATGCTTAAATATGACTCCCGACAACCAACTCATATATCTATCATGATAAGTCCCAAAAGAAAGAATCCAAACTCTTTTCCCGGCCTCACTGGATCAAGTCACCTGTCTCAGCACAATCTAAAGCAGTAAAAGGGAAGGGGTGAGAATAAATCTCAATAAGTTATTATGAATGCAGCAAGATGCCAAACAATATGCAACAAGTAGCATGGTAACACATAACACATTATAAAAGCGGTAAACACATTACGTTACCTCATTTTACCTTTCCCGTCTGAACAATAAGTCGTACAACGTGGGAGTGAAACTCCGCTCTTTGGTGAATTGCCCCCATGCACCTTCACCACTTATAGGTCTCATACCCCAGAGATCCATATAAGAAAATAAGATACTTATATGACCCTTATTCAGAGTATCATATAATATCATCGCTACTGTAAAGCTTTTGGCTTCATACAGAGCATTCCACCGGTATACCAAATTGCAGCGGTCTGTAAGGCTTTTGGCTCAATACAACGGCTAGCACCCCCACTCTGTGGCCACAGAGGGGGCAGGTCACAGGTATAATGAACCTTCAATCACTTATAGAACAAATCAATAATTGATTGAATTCCATTATACCTCCTAATCATATATACTCGTTCAAGCACATGATAGATACTTGAAATAAATCCACAAAGGGGATAAGAATATAACAACATGGTAATGTATACTCATGTGAAATCAATACTATAGTGCAACAGCTCATTTAATACACTATGCATAATACCATTAACGAATATAAATTCAATTAAGGTAACAATATAACCACATAATCCACACCGGGATGCAATATAATTAACATGCCAGATATTCCACAATTGGGATACAATATATCAATATACCAAATAATCCACACTTGGGATGCAATATAATTAACATGCCAGATAATCCACAATTGGGATACAATATATCAATATACCAAATAATCCACACTTGGGATGCAATATAACAATATCAAATAATCCCCACTTGGGATAGCAATGCCACAATGTGATACATAAAATATTCCTACATAATCATTACACAACCTCAAATAGCCTTAATAGAGGTTCAAGATCTACTTTTCACAATTTCATTTTGATCAATTAAGACATCATGGCCTAGCCAAGGTATTCTACTTTAACTTAGGTTAAAAAGGCTTAATTCATATCCGAAGTAGATTAGGTTTCACTACTTTGAAAGGGTTAGGAACTATACTTAGTGGTTGTGGTTAAAATTCAGCAAGAAAGCAAACTGGTGAGATTCTGGTGACATGGGCGACCGCCCAAGTCACTATGGGCGACCGCCCAAGAGGTTCTAAAAAGGGTTATACTTTCTGGTGGGTTGGGCGGCCGCTCAAGGGCCTATGGGCGACCGCCCAAGGGACATTTCCAGCACTTCGAAATTTCTAACTCTTTTCCACATATTTTCTTTTCCCTTTTTAATAATCTTTCTTAAAAATACCAAAAGGATTTTCTAACTTTACCAACCTCATTTTAAATCATTTAATCCCCAAATAATATAACCCTAGATCATTTACCACTTGATTCTCCACCCATTTCACTACCACATTTCAAGTTTAACCTCCTTAATCTAACTTAATCCATTTTATTACCCTATTGATCATCTTCTTTAAACAACCACATCATTCTATAACATAAATCAATTTCTTAACTACAAGCAGGTTTCCAAAGCATCTAATAACTATTTTAATCATAAGAACAACATTAAATAATTCATGAACACTAAATAGAAGAAAATATCATAATAACCCCATTCAAGTCATTAACATATTACTCCCATTATACCCTCCTTCTTTCCACTTAGGCCCCCATCTCATAACTAAAATCAAATCAACCTTAAATAATCCATTTTACTCAATTAACACTATTTAACATTTCCAAACTTCTTTTCTTTCATCAAAGCATTCATTAGCACATAAAATGACAATTATAAGAAGGAAGTCATAATAACTTACTTAGTATTATGAGATGAAACCAAGATTTGTCTAGCTTGATGTATTCCCCTTGCCTCCACGAACATGGAAGTACACCCGGATCTTAAAATAGAGTAGAATGGGACTTAGTATGATCTTGGGAGGTGAGGCTTTCCATGGAGAGTATCCATGGGAAAAGTACAAGAAGAAAATGGAGGAGAAGAATGAGGAGGATGGAGTATGGGAAGGAGGAAGAAGTATGAGAGGGTATGGGGAGAGTATAGTGTTTTTGACTAAATGAAGAGAAAAGGGTGAGGGAATGAGGGGAGGAAGTATGGCCCCCCATACTTCCTAAATTCTTTCTTTCTTTCTTTTTTAAATTAACCCTCCCAACCCCCAAAATATTTTATTTGCTCATTTTATCATCACTACACCCTATTTATTTTACTTTCAATTATTTTAATTCAACCAAAGACTTTAACTTACTTTCATTTTATCCCAAGGCTTTAAAATTATTTTCTAACCATCTCAACTTAACATAAATATTAAAGGCATAAAATAATCACATAAAGTTAACATTAATATTAAAAGCTTATAATATGATATTAAAATTGTGCCTAGGGTTAGGGTCGTTACACTCACTCTCCCTTAAAGAAAATTTATCCCGAATTTTAAAAGGACTTACCTTAAGGATCAAATAACAAAGATTACCTCTCACACATTCCAAATAAAAATTTTCAAATAGTTTCCTCAATGACATGCTTCTTCTACACATTTTCACAACCCGAATACTCTAGGATTCAATTTCCTGAACTGTTATTCTAATAACTCTCAACGGTACTACCGCATAGGTCCAATCCGTTTAATCACAATTAGGGAAATAACTCCATACAAACGATGGGCCATGCAACCTAAAACTACTATTATACGTAAACTCGCTAAGGTTAATTAACTTCTCAACTTGAAAGGAAGTCCATCACACAACACACAACCTATTCTTCAAGAATCTAGATAGTCTTCTAATCTCTTCCTTTCAAGTAACTAAATTCTTCAAACTCTTAGGATCGGTAACAACTTTCAAAAGGGAGTCTCAAAAAGATAAGGTTCCTACTTAAATAACGCAACACAATTGCAGCCACTCCCGATAAGAGAATAAGAAAATTTTACTTTATCTAAATTAACTTTCTCGGAACATACGCTATTACTTTTCCATTTTGCATAATATCACAACCTAATCTTCCTTTAATACACAATTAACATTTTACAAAGTCCTCACATCCACTAGGTAAGGTAAGGTAAGGATCTATAGCCAATCTATTCTCCATCTCTATCAATATAATTCATACTTATTACATCCTACACCATTTATATATCCTTCCGAGTTAACTAAATCAACGAATTTTTCAATTCTCAAGAATTCCTTAAAAAATCCTTTGATGATACTTGCCAACCCAAAGATCACGGACTAAATCCTTGTAAGATTCATGGTAACCTTCAAGCTTAAGACTATATAACACAAAATATGAAATCCTTGCGAGCCAACTCACACTAGTTACAAATTGCATACAAGGACTCCTCACAAGGAATCCTTAACCCAAACTCTCAAATGATTTTCATGATCTTCCCGGAACTTTAATTAACAAAGAGACCATCAATCCTAACTACCATAAAGCCATCAAACTAAGGATTAAAATTCTGATCATCATACTTAGAATCAACACATGAGATACCTTGATGGAAACACAATTACCATCTACTCACAACTAACACGTAAAATTTCTGAAAAGACTTCTTATGCAAGTCTAACACATACCAATATCTTTCACACTTTTGACCAAAACTTTCTGTCTTTAATGCTTATATAACAAGAGTATCACATAAAGGTTCATCTGAATCAATTACCAATGTAAACAATTTAGGCACAGAAAAGAAGACTCACTTCTTGTGATAGTCTACCAATGCACAACAACTACTTAACCCTCCAGGTCAAGTATATCTAAAAATCATAAATTGATAATAATACCAAATCAACTGGCAATACCTGCTCAGCCATAACCACATCACCATCGTGGTAAACCAAAGGAGATTCGAGGTATTCTCTCATAAGAGCAGAATCCTCTAACAATAAAATAATTTCTCAAGTAATGTATGCCACATAGAAGCAACATGCTATGCCACACATAATGATATGAAACAAGATCTATAAAATATGACTCCTACTTCTGAGACAGGGAATTTACCTCTAGTGACTCCTGAGGAATTTATCTCTCCTAGACCCGAAACACACACTCGATCACAGACCTTCTCTTTCGGTTCCCCTTCGTTATCTCTTTTGGTACCACCTCTTTGTCGTCCACCCGGCTGACCGCTGCTTAAAGCTCATCCCCGCTGCAACCTTGGGCAATTCCTCCTAAAGTGTCCCATTGCTCCACAATTCAAGCATTTCCCTTGCTTACTCCAACACTTGTCCTCAGAATGACCCATCTTCTTGCAATATTTATAAATCATCCCATACTGTTTGGATATTGGCCTAGACGAAGAAGCTACCACAAGTTCTCCTCTCGCACTTCCTGGGGTTAAAGTCCTTGGCTGTCCTCTAATGATTTTGGATCCTTGTCCTAGATACTTTGGCTTATTTCCAATCCCACCTTCCGATTTTCTACTATTTTCCTCAATGCTATTCTCGATCTTATAAGCTCTCTCTATGACTGTCTGATAATTGGTGAAGCTATCAATCACTAATTTCTTCCTAAACTCAATCCTCAAACCTTTTATAAACCTATGAACTCTTCTCGCTTCATGCGGTACCAAATGAGGGCAACACTTAGCTAATTCCTCAAACCTGACTGAATACTGATTCACCGTCATGTCCCCTTGTTCTAGTCCTAAGAATTCGATCTCCTTCTTGACCCTTGTAACCATCAAAATGAAATAATCCTCGAACTGTTTGGTGAAATTATTCCAAGTCTGGGGCGTATGATCCCGCTCCCAATTTCCTTTCAAAATCTGTCACCACTGATCAGCTGGACCTTCAAGTTTGAAAATGGCATACCTAACTTTCTCTTCGTTGGGACTTTCTATAACCTCAAAAATCCTATTCATTTTGGCTAACCATTTTTCTGCCTTTAACGGATCCGGATCTCCGTTAAAGCTCGGTGGGTTCATCTTCACAAATCTTTCCAATCCATCACTTTTACATTCCTCAGGTTGATTCGAAACTGATTCTCTAGTTTCCATATTATGTACAAACATCCTGAATAACTTCATCATCTCTTCATTCTGAATTCCACCTATACCCATATCTCCTTCAATTTCTAGAACTTTTCGCTGATCATCATTACTTCCGGCCATTAGAACCAACTCCTGCATTAAACACTCGCGTTAATTACCACACATTCCCCCTTAGTTTAGACATCTACCCTTGACCTCTAAACTAAGCTCTGATACCAACTGTGAGCACCCCAACCCGGGACCTAACGCGTGTCCCGAGCTTGAGAAGCTCAAACTAAGAAAACCCATCTGATATTTTTAAAACTTTTATTTGCCTTTAAAAGAAAACCAATTCTAAATTTTCCATAAACAAAATCAGATAATAATATCTCCACTTGGAGGAATTAAAACAAATACTTTAATAACCATACTTAATTAATTACATTGAAAATCCTAATTAACATTGTTTGACAAAAGAGTTTTTCTTACAACTTATAAAAGGGTAATGCTTAAATATGACTCCCGACAACCCACTCATATACCTATCCTGATAAGTCCCAAAAGCAAGAATTCAAACTCTTTTCCCGGCCACACTGGATCAAGTCACCTGTCTCAGCACAATCTAAAGCAGTAAAAGGGAAGGGGTGAGAATAAATCTCAATAAGCTATTATGAATGCAGCAAGATGCCAAACAATATGCAACAAGTAGCATGGTAATACATAACACATTATAAAAGCGGTAAACACATTACGTTACCTCATTTTACCTTTCCCGTCTGAACAATAAGTCGTACAACGTGGGAGTGAAACTCCGCTCTTTGGTGAATTGCCCCCATGCACCTTCACCACTTATAGGTCTCATACCCCAGAGATCCATATAAGAAAATAAGATATTTATATGACCCTTATTCAGAGTATCATATAATATCATCGCTACTGTAAAGCTTTTGGCTTCATACAGAGCATTCCACCGGTACACCAAATTGCAGCGGTCTGTAAGGCTTTTGGCTCAATACAACGGCTAGCACCCCCACTGCGGCCACGTAGGGGTGGTCACAGCTTATAATGAACCTTCAATCACTTATAGAACAAATCAATAATTGATTGAATTCCATTATACCCCTAATCATATATACTGCTCAAGCACATGATAGATACTTGAAATAAATCCACAAAGGGGATAAGAACATAACAACATGGTAATGTATACTCATGTGAAATCAATACTATAGTGCAACAGCTCATTTAATACACTATGCATAATACCATTAACGAATATAAATTCAATTAAGGTAACAATATAATCACATAATCCACACCGGGATGCAATATAATTAACATGCCAGATAATCCACAATTGGGATACAATATATCAATATACCAAATAATCCACACTTGGGATGCAATATAATTAACATGCCAGATAATCCACAATTGGGATACAATATATCAATATATCAAATAATCCACACTTGGGATGCAATATAACAATATCAAATAATCCCTACTTGGGATAGCAATGCCACAATGTGATACATAAACCATTCCTACATAATCAGTACACAACCTCAAATAGCCTTAATAGAGGTTCAAGATCTACTTTCCACAATTTCATTTTGATCAATTAAGACATCATGGCCTAGCCAAGGTATTCTACTTTAACTTAGGTTAAAAAGGCTTAATTCATATCCGAAGTAGATTAGGTTTCATTACTTTGAAAGGGTTAGGAACTATACTTAGTGGTTGTGGTTAAAATTCAGTAAGAAAGGAAACTGGTGAGATTCTGGTGACATGGGCGACCGCCCAAGTCACTATGGGCGACCGCCTAAGAGGTTCTAAAAAGGGTTATACTTTCTGGTGGGTTGGGCGGCCGCTCAAGGGCCTATGGGCGACTGCCCAAGGGACATTTCCAGCACTTCGAAATTTCTAACTCTTTTTCACATATTTTCTTTTCCCCTTTTAATAATCTTTCTTAAAAATACCAAAAGGATTTTCTAACTTTACTAACCTCATTTTAAATCATTTAATCCCCAAATAATATAACCCTAGATCATTTACCACTTGATTCTCCACCCATTTCACTACCACATTTCAAGTTTAACCTCCTTAATCTAACTTAATCCATTTTCTTACCCTATTGATCATCTTCCTTAAACAACCACATCATTCTATAACATAAATCAATTTCTTAACTACAAGGAGGTTTCCAAAGCATCTAATAACTATTTTAATCATAAGAACAACATTAAATAATTCATGAACACTAAATATAAGAAAATATCATAATAACCCCATTCAAGTCATTAACATATTACTCCCATTATACCCTCCTTCTTTCCACTTAGGCCCCCATCTCATAACTAAAATCAAATCAACCTTAAATAATCCATTTTACTCAATTAACACTATTTAACATTTCCAAACTTCTTTTCTTTCATCAAAGCATTCATTAGCACATAAAATGGCAATTATAAGAAGGAAGTCATAATAACTTACTTAGTAATATGAGATGAAACCAAGATTTGTCTAGCTTGATGTATTCCCCTTGCCTCCACGAACATGGAAGTACACCCGAATCTTAAAATGGAGTAGAATGGGACTTAGTATGATCTTGGGAGGTGAGGCTTTCCATGGAGAGTATCCATGAGAAAAGTGCAAGAAGAAAATGGAGGAGAAGAATGAGGAGGATGGAGTATGGGAAGGAGGAAGAAGTATGGGAGGATATGGGGAGAGTATAGTGTTTTTGACTAAATGAAGAGAAAAGGGTGAGGGAATGAGGGGAAGAAGTATGGCCCCCCATACTTCCTAAATTCTTTCTTTCTTTCTTTTTTAAATTAACCCTCCCAACCCCCAAAATATTTTATTTGCTCATTTTATCATCACTACACCCTATTTATTTTACTTTCAATTATTTTAATTCAACCAAAGACTTTAACTTACTTTCATTTTATCCCAAGGCTTTAAAATTATTTTCTAACCATCTCAACTTAACATAAATATTAAAGACATAAAATAATCACATAAAGTTAACATTAATATTAAAAGCTTATAATATGATATTAAAATTGTGCCTAGGGTTAGGGTCGTTACATGCTTCCTTACTTTATTTGACTCTTATTTGTAAGCTAAAATTATTATTTTCTCTTAAGTTTGAAATGCATCACTATCCCTTGAAAAACGTTATTCATTCAAACTACTTGTTTGTGGAATAATGACTGCATTATTTCTATAACTCATGCATATAACTCATCCTGCATATCTTACTTATGCATGTTTCTTTCATTTAGTTTAAATGCATCCATGCCCTTCATGTTAACTTCATTGAATGCACTAAATGTTTATTTCTTACTTCTCTATATAAATTTTCTTTTATCTTTATAGGAAGTTAGAAATCTATGACTTAGGCTTAGTGTGTGTATTGACTTGGGACATGATTTACCATTCTTAATTATTTGGACATATTTTTACCAAGTACAATGAATTAGCCTTTGTTATAGTAGGTAATGGTCTCAATCAAATAGGGGGAGATTGTTGGGTATGCTCATTATAAGCCCATCCTATTACTTGATTTGATTAATACCATCACCTATTTTATTTTATATGGACTATAGGATCTTATGTATGAAGTGTTATACTTCAATTTTTAGTTAAGTCCATTTTTATAGTATAGTTACTTAGGATTGAGTAGGTTAAAATTTCCTAAGTGTTTTGGCTCTAGAAAGGACTGACCTTATGCTAAATGCGGTCGACCGCACTCCCATAGCAGACCGCAGTATCATCTCAAAACTACATTGATCTTGCCTGACTGCATACATCATGGCAACTGCATCATCATGGCAACCGCATCAACATGCTAACCGCATTGACATACTGACCGCATGGCCTGGAAGACCGCACACCGTGGCTGACCGCTTAGCTTTCCTAACCGCATGACTTGCCAGACTGCACCCTCTCTTGTCCTTAGACAATTTGAAGATTGAGAAATTAATTCTGATCACAACTCAGAGTTAACTCAGAGAATTATACCGTTGCAGAATTCTCTTAGAGAATTTTGAATTAGTGACAGCTGAGATATCTCGTACAAAGGGCATATCAGCTTACCACCTTGTCACTAACTCTGCAATATGGAGACAAAAAGAAAATGTGCTCCAATCAGACATCAACAGCACATTGTCCTTGAAGCTTGCCCAGCAAGAAATTCCAATTGCTACTTTATTTCCAAGGCTATAAATAGACCTTGTGATCAAGCTTGAAGATAAGCTTGAGTGCAAGAGAGACGTTGTTATATTCCTCAAAGTGTTGAATCTCCAGAATCATTTGAATCTTCAAACACTTCAAAGCTTTCAAGAATATCTTACCCAGAAATCTCTCAAGCCTTGTAACCACTTCCAGATTCATCAAGCTCTATCATTAACATTATAAAGAGCTCTTGAATATTGCACACACACATACACTGGTTATAGTCTAGGATTAGCTTCATAGTAAAAGATAGTTAAATTAGAGATTGATTCTCATATTTGTATTTCTCTGTAACTGCAACTCAAATCAAATATACCACTACAAGAAATAGGACTATTTACGGCAGTCATTTACGGCGGCTGAAACGCGTCCGCCGTATATAGATATATATACGGCGGTTTACACAACCGCCGTATATGTTTATTATATACGGCGGTGTAAGCCGCCGTAAATATGTTACGTACGTACATTTGGTATATACGTATATGAGATTGAAATTATATACGGCGGTATATTATTAACCGCCGTAAATAGTTACTTTTTTCGGCGGTGGTATACGCGTCCGCCGTAAATGTCAATAAATACCGGGAAACCCAAATTTCCCACACTCATTTCGCGCACTCTCTCAGCTCCCTGTCTCTCTCTCTTTCTCTCCTCTACCTAGGGCACGAAGCCGATCGACGCCGGTGACCACCCTTTTTCCTACCGCCGCCGGTGAAGAACGAATCAACAGGTATAGCCTTTTAATTTTTGGTTTTAATTCGTTGTTCTTGGTGTTTGTGTGGTGGATTATTGAAAATCTTTTCGATTTCTCTCTCTCTCTCTCTCCTCCAGCCAGGGCGATTGACGGTGATTGTACACTGATTTCTTCGATCTACAACAATCAGGTATACATTTCTTCCCCCTTTTCTGATTTACTTTTAATTTCTAGGTTTTTTTTGTTCTTTGTTGTTGCTGTTGTTGTTGCTGTTGCTATTGTTGTTGTTGTTGTTGTTGGTGGTGGTGTTGCTGTTACTGTTGTTGTTGTTGTTGTTGTTGTTGTTGACTGTACGAGGATTATATAGAGGTTCTTTTTTAGCATCTGCATCTGTTGTAAAAACAAAAAGCAGGTGGAATTGTTGTTGAGAAAACTATCAAAAGATAGGCTTATTATTATATTTTACAATATGAAATGAGTATAATCATTGTATAATCTTTTATCTACATTGAGTTCTTTCATTTCCCAACTGTAATTAGGAACCCTAAAGGTACATGGACAACCCAGCAAACATATACTCCCTCCGTCCCAAGATGATTTTCTTACTTTTTTTTAGTTGTCAACACACAAAGGTATTTTAAGCAATAATTTTAAGTTAATTTAAACATCAACTAATTCTTAGAATTAGTTGATGATTAAAGACGTTTGTGCCCTTGAGCTTGTGAAAAGATAAGGGGAAATGTTGAGTTTCGTTAAATATTAAACATTACATTAGGTTGAGGACCTTATATGCACCAAAATATTAGTTGTAGACTTCATATGGAATGTATTATAGTTTAGGACCCTAAGTAAAATTCTAATGATAACTTTCAAGCACTAAAATGCATTTTGACATATATATATAATTATATATATCCCCCAATCACATACCGTACTTATAATTATAAAGCTACTGATTGGGGTCATTGCCCTTAACTATCAAGCGACAAGATTAGTAGTCATAGAATTTCGTGGACTAAGATACTAAGTTGCCTCCAACAAATAGACAATACCTAGTCGTGGACTTCTTGTTTGAAGGCAAACCTTGTAAATTCCCTTAACTCTAGTGTGCCCGTAATCTCAATCTATTAGTCCATATGTTGGTGTTGCGCACTTCAAAAAATAATGTTGCGCACTTCAATCTAGTTCCTAAAAATAGTTCCAAATCTTTTGTTGCATGTGCATATTCTTTTGCACATCAACCTAGTTCCTTAAATTAGCTTCTCAATTACGGGGGCTTGTGAGAGAGACGAATGAATGTTGTAATAGGGTTATACTATATCATGGGCCCAAATTCGACTAATAGGCTAGGCTCCAACAATGTATATTATCTATATCGAGCCAAAAGTTGTACATATTTAGACTATGTTTGTTTATGAGTTTATTTTTATTCTAAAATTTGTGTCTCTCGGTCTTATATATAGGTTGTATTTTAACGTTAAAAATATCAAGTCAAGTCATATATGGACAAAAGTTGGATTGATTTGGATAATCGAATTTCAAATGAGTATTTGTGCAGGGTTGACAACTTTCTCGATTTTGCATTCTCAAAAAGTCTGTTGGTGTTAAAGAAATATATTGTCCTTGTAAAAAATGCGCAAATCGTTACCAAGAAGACCGTGCAACCGTGAGATCACATTGTATTGCGGTGGGATTTCAAAAAGATTACAAGAATTGGATTAGGCACGGGAAGAGTACATTTCGGCGCGTAAGAATGATAATAATGATAGGACAATGAAGATGGCATTGAAATTGAATTGGGCGTGCAAGATTGTATGAGGCGAATGGTACATGAAGGGATGGGTATGCCGGATAGTAACCAGCCAGGAATTGAAGAAATCGTACAATCGAGATGCATCCACCGCAAAGTTTCTTAGACTTTTGAGAGATGCCGATCAAGCCTTGTGGGAAGGGTGTGATAAGTTTACAAGTACTCTCATTTATTGTAGAACTTATGCACTGGAAGGCTAATTATCGAGTGACCGATAAGGGATTTACTTCTTTATTAAAAATTTTCATTAGGGCATTGCCTCGGTCAGCGAAAGTGCCAAGTTCCTATCGTGAGGCGTACAAGATGATCTAGGATTTGGGTTTTAGTTATAAAACGTGGGACACGTGCATTAATCATTGTATGTTGTTTCGAAATGAAACTGAAAAACTTACTAAATGTGAAATTTGTGGAGCCTCTAGATATAAACAACAAGAAGAAGGGGTAGCGGTGAAGGTGCGGAAACAAGTGGCAAGAATAAACTTCCCAAGCAGGTAGCGATGAAGAAAGTAAGGTATTTTCCCTTAAAGCCAAGGTTGCAAAGGTTGTATTGGTCATCTAAGACCGCGACACTCATGAGATGGCATGCCGAGAAAAGAATAGACGATGGTGTCTTTGAGGCATCCTGAGACTCTCGTGCGTGGAAGGAATTCGATGAACGTTATCCATTATTTTCAAGTGAAATTCGAAATGTTAGATTGGGATTAGCATCTGACGGATTTAATCCTTTCAACAATGACTATATCTCACAAGGTACTTGGCCGGTTGTGCTTATGCCATACAATCTTCCACCTTGGTTATGCATGAAACAGCCATATTTCTTCTTGTCGGTGCTTACTCAAGGCCCAAAAGGGCCGGGCAACAAGATAGATGTGTATCTCCAACCGTTAATTGATGAGTTGAAGGAATTGTGGGAAGATGGTATATCAACTTATGATGCATCAAGGAACGAGTTGTTTACTTTACGAGCTTCACTATTATGGACAATAAATGACTTTCCCGCATATGCAATGTTGTCCTGGATGGAGCACTAAAGGTGAATATGCTTGCCCTTGTTGCAATGTGAGACCTCAAGCACGATGGTTGGATCATGGTGGCAAGTATTGTTATATTGGTCATCGACGCTTCTTGCCTAGGAGTCATGCTTTTCGTAAGGATAAAGGCTCTTTTGATGGTACTCATGAAGTGAGAGATAAGCCCAAGTTATTGTTTGGAACAAAATTGCTTAAACAAGTTGAAAATATGGAAACAGAGTATAAAATAGAAGATGTTATTAAAAAGAGGAAAAGAGAAGAGGGTGAGAAGCAACAAGCCAAGTTGGAGAAAAGAAAGGTTCCTAAGTTGTGTCACAATTGGAAAAAGAGGAGTATCTTCTTTGAGTTGCCTTATTGGGCAAATAATCATGTTCGTCATAATCTTGATGTTATGCACATTGAAAAAAATGTGTGTGATAATGTGCTACATACTCTGTTAGGTACTGCGGGGAAATCAAAAGATAATGATAAAGCAAGAAAAGACCTAAAAGTGATGAACATTCGGAAACCATTGCATCTACAAAAGCTTCCATCTGGCAAAGATATTATGCCTTCGGCTCGGTTACAATGAGTAAGAAGCATAAAGACACATTCTTGAAAGTTCTAAAGGGAGTCAAAGTCCCTGATGGCTACTCGTCAAACATATCTTGTTGTGTACATCTAGAGGAAAGAGCTATTTGGGGTCTTAAGAGCGATGATAGTCATATTTTGCTCCAACAACTACTCCCTTTAGCTGTTCGAAAAGCGTTGCCTACTTCTGTTGTAAAAGCCATCATTGAGTTGGCAAATTTCTTTAGGCAATTATCCTCAAAGGTGAATACACTTGCTGATCTCGAAAAGATACAAGATCGGATGGCTGTCACACTATGTGCTCTCGAGAAAATATTCCCACCAGCTTTCTTTGATGTTATGGAGCACTTGCCGGTGCATTTAGCCGAGGAGGCCTTGCTAGCAGGCCCAATACAATTTTGTTGGATGTATCCGGTAGAGAGGTACATCCATATTAAATTTACTTTGAAAAAAGTTAAATTCCTTTTTACATCTGCTTTAGCATGAGTAAATGTTTTTGTAGGTTTCTACTTACATTAAAATTATATGTTCGAAATCGAGCCCATCCCGAGGCCTCCATAGCTAAGGCAATTGTGGCTGAAGAATGCATGACTTTTTGTACGCAATATTTGGATGACATTGAGACAAAGTCCAATCGTCCTAGAAGAAATGATGATGAAGGTGATGAGTTAGGCCGCTTTGTAGGAAAAGAAGAGGTAATTACCCTTGATTACATCACACGAGTACAAGCGCATAGATATGTGCTTTTCAATACTGAAGATGTTGAACAATACCTAGAGTAAGTGATTCCTTACATGAGGCTTACATTCCTTATATCTTTTATATTTCAAATTAATACTTAATTCATATTTTCGATCTGCTCAGAATGCATCGTGTACATTTGAGGGAGACATTACCTCGTAATCAACGACATCTTATAGAGAAAGAACATAATGATAAGTTTGTTAGCTGGTTTAAGGATTATGTAAGTATGAAACCACCTTCATATAATAGTTTCAATTTATCGTTTTAAATATTTTCTTATTAAATTTTGTTTTTTATAAAAGGTATGCACGACGAAAGATGTAGTGCCCGAAAGAATTACGAGTCTTGCATTGGGTCCTCATATGGATGCGAGGCGGTATAAGTCTTACATAATAAATGGTTTTCGATTTCGAGTGAAGGATGTCGATAGACTGGAGGAAAACTCAAAATAGTGGAGTCATGCCGAATGCAAGTGTGACAAGTTTTGCAAGCCGAAAGGATAATAATCCCATTGTAGGGGATGTTAACTTCTACGGGGAGTTGATTGAGATCCTTGAAATTCGTTATAGCAACTCAATAAGATTTGTATTGTTTAAATGTGATTGGGTTGATAACCGGACAGCAAGATGGAAGATGAGCAAAAATTTACTCTTGTAAACTTCAATCACAAGTTGTATAAGGATAATCGAGTTGGTGATGAACCATTCATATTAGCATCTCAAGCCGAGCAAGTTTGGTATGTTAAAGATCCTATAGAAAGTGATTGGAAAGTTGTGATGAGGATTACGCCAAGAGATAGTTTTGACATATATTCAAATGATGATAAACAAGTTGCAAATTCGATTCCACAATTGGTACCATTTTGCTCACAAAATCTGGATGAAAATGTTGCTAACGAAGAAACATCGTGGGTGCGAGAGGGAGTTGATGGGGTCGAGATTGAAACTACTAATATCAATGACCTAGATGTTGATATGGCCGATAATGATGATGTTGATATGGCCGATAATGATGATGATTAGTTTGAGTAGTATTTGTTTAGATCTTATTTGCTTACTATTTACTAAGACAATGTTATTACTTAAGTTTCATGTTTCAATCAAACTTCTTATTTTTGTATGGTTGAATATTAATATTGTTACTTCTATATAATATGTATTTGTTTAGGTCTTATTTGCTTACTATTTACTAAGACAATGTTATTACTAAAATTTGTGTCTCTCCGTCTTATGTATAGGTGGTTTTTGTGTTGAAAATATGCCTCCTAAGGAGAGAGAGGGTAGCAACAAGAGGGGTAGACAAAACCCGCCGCCCGTAGTCCCAAATGATCCGTATATGGGATTGACCCAATTGACCGCCGCTCAAAAGAAAAAATGGCGGAATTTGGAGGGTAGGAAATTTCAAGTCACCACTTTCCTTCATTTGCCGGTGTTGAGGGATTTGGGTTTAGAGACGTTAGTAACAGAATTGATGACGCAAGCCGGGTTAGGTAATTTCCTGGGGAAGACTCCATCTACGTATTTGAGATATTCACTTGAGTTCCTTTCAACTTTGGAGGTAGGCCAGGGGTCACAAGAAAATACTATTCGGTTTCATATGAATGATGAAGCCTATCGAGTGGATTATGATGAGTTGAGGCAAATCTTTGGGGTTGATCAGCCGAGAGGAAACTGGGTCGAGTCTGATGGGGGGACTTGTTTTTTCTTTTCGGAGCTCACAGGATTGCCCTGCAAAAAAAAATACCTTAGGGCTTCCTCTCTTTCTCACCCGGCTTGGAAATTATTTTACAGAGGTCTATCTATGTCTTGGTTGGCAAACGGAGAGCCCGCTCAATTGAATGTGGCTATGGTAAACCTTTTGCGAACAGGGTTGAGGAGTTTTCAGGTGATTCCTGATTGGGTTGATATTTTTGTTCGGAGATGTGAGGCATTTGCCCTTACCAAAAAGGGAAACATATCAATAGGGGGGATGATCACATTGATTGCTCAAGCTTGTGTGGGTGAACCAAAACCCGAGGCGATGAGATTGATGGGGGGCACGAGTTTTTATTCTGTAGACTGGCTAGTGCAGTATGACAAGTTTGTGAGGGACCGGAGGGCGACAGACAACAGGTCTTTATTATTTGAATATGGTACTCCCAGGAGGACGGTCCGTTGCAGGGTAGGGGCCACGTTTCCGAGTGGTGAACAAGCCAGGCATTGGCGTATGCCCGGTGTTGATGATCAAATGGATCCCGTTGATGAGGAGGATGATGAGGAGCAGGAAGAGGAGGATCAGGAGAGACAGGGTGGTCAGGGAGGAGAGGAGAACCAGAGCCAGCAGGGTTCTTTTGATCAGTGGGATACCATGAGGGCATTTTGGAGGAGCAGGAGCGATCAAGGATCGCTCGGGAGCAGAGCCGACATGCTTTGGAGGATGCTAGATGGGGGGAGGTTATCGCTCGGGAACAGAGTCGACAGACTTTAGAGGATCTAGATGGGGGGAGGTGCAAGATCGTTTTGAGGGGTTGGAAGATGAAACTGCCATTTTGGGAGCCCGGTATACGCAGCTGGAGGCTTGGGCGATGCAGACAGAGCCCCGGAGTTACGAGCCAGTTTCAGAGGATTATTTGACTATGATGCATTCGAGAGCCACTGCTCGTGCACAGAGGCGTTCTTCCCGTCGACCTACTATCGGGACAAACCTCCGGCTCTCATCAGTGATGTTATTATTGTGATGTTATTATTAATGTTTCATGTTTCAATCAAACTTGTTATTTTGTATGGTTGAATATTAATATTGTTAATTGTAATATGTATTTGTTTAGATCTTATTTGCTTACTATTACTAAGACAATGTTATTACTTATGTTTCATATTTCAATCAAACTTGTTATTTTGTATGGTTGGATTGAATATTAATATTGTTAATTGTAATATGTATTTGTTCTGCTTCTTTTGATCAAACTCTTATTTCCTATAGGATCTTGTTGCAGCAGCTCTTACTTTCTACCTCCGTCATCTGCTTCTCCAGGTACTCCTTTTACTTTGGGATGTCCCCGCCTCGCTTCCCCACCGATTTGGTACCCGCGGAGCCCCGCCCCCCGTACTATTTTATACTTTTTCTCGTATCAAGCAAGGCTTGCCCTATAGTGTTGTTGTTGTTGTTGTTCCTTGTGGTTGTTGTTCCCCCGCCCGCTTCCCCACCGATTTGGTATTTGTTTTTGTTAAATGTGACATATAACAAATGTGTCCACAACCCGCGGGAGCCCCCCGTAATGTCATGTTTGTTGTTCCCCCCGCCCCGCTTCCAAAAGTATTATTTATAGAGCAAAAGAAATGTAGATTTGGTTCTGTACATGTGCTCGTGAATGCAATTTGTTATTTTTCCCTTATAAATCAAATTCTAATACCCCTTTAGTAAAAGGAAAAGATATTGTTTAAGTGTTTGACAATTTTGGGACGCAGGGAGTACTTTGTTCATGTTTCTATTATTTATTTCCTAGTCTCTTTTTTCGTTGTAATCTTCATTGATGTACCCTTTTTGATTTGGACTTTGGAGAGCCATTTGGATTTTTTTTTTTTTTGGAAGCTACACTCTAAGAGTATTGAGATCATTCAATCTTAAAGCTGTGCCCTTCTGAACATGTTTTTTTTTTCTTTTTGCATGTTCGTCATATTGTCTAGCTCCTTCCTCGTGCATTACTAGGTAGCAGTTACTTGAACCTCTACTATCTAGCGTACTGAATCTAGAGAAATCCAGAATCAAGCTATTATAGAGTCAATTTTAGAGGTACAAATGATTAGCTGTTGGATTCTGAACTGGAGTAGGGCTCCGGCAGGCTCAAGTAAATGTTACTACTATTTCCAAATAATTGAGTTTGGTGTCAGGTGGGTTGCCCCAAGGGGTAGGTGCTGGGAAGTTGGACTTGTGTTACACTAGAGTTGGGACCTATCATATCATCTAACAACTCCCCGGCACCCTGGATCCATCCTTTAAACCACTTTAACTATCTAACTACCTAATGTCCTTGAGTTTTGGGGTCTGCTTAGTTGGCTGACCCATACATTAATCAATTTAACACCAAATCAAAATCTCGTGTTTTGAAAATGGCTTAAGATCATTTGTTGGTGCTCATTGATTATTTGTTTCTTTGATAGTTTTTTATCTTCTTAAACTTGGTGATGATTGAGATGGAATATAAGAGAATAGAGTAGAATACTGAGCTTAGAGTTGAAAAGTGAAATACGTCTTTGGATAGAAACGCAACCATTAGGTGATGTTGCTGCTGTTGTTTCTGTTGTTGTTGTTGTTGTTGTTGTTGCTGTTGTTGTTTCTAGGCATTTTATAGGTCTTATACATGATACATAAGACCTATAATAAATTTATAGGTCTTATACATATATTATAAGATTGTTTTTTTGGGTCCTTTACTTGGTTTATCCAATTCTTGTGCTATAATTGAATTGTCATATGACAGATATGCCTCCAAGGAAAAATTTATTACTGTGTCGTGGCTCTAACCCTAAAGGAAGAGGGTTGGCAAAACCAACCGCCAAATGGGGTAAAGAGAGATTGATCATAATATGGAATAATTATGGTCAACCAGTTGGTGGGGAAATGGCACAATTAGATACTCAGATAGGAATTTTTGCTAAAAATGGGGAACATTTCCCATTAACTAATGAGTGGTCTCAGATGAACCACGAGTGCATAAATAACGTATGGAATGACGTTCTGGTAAGTTGTAATCCATATAATAAGTATTACTCAGTTATGAATATTACTCAGTTATGACTTTGTTATGAATATTGACTCAGTTATGAATATTATTACTCAGTTGAAACAGCATTATAAGATGTATGAATCTGACCAAGACGCATTGGCTCACCCACCCCGTGGGTGCGTCATGGATCAACGGGCCGCACTTGTTGCGATGTGGGGTACGCCAAGGCTCGGGTATATTTCAAATTAATCTCAATCTATTATCGTGAATGTCTTATATAAGTAGTCAAATTAATACTAATATTATCTTTTTTTCCAGGAAATATCAAACAAATAAATTGAATCGAGAAAAACAATCGTGCTCGAATAGGACCGGAAAACGTCCCATCCCAAAGTCATCAAAGAGGTTTGTCATCGTTCAATTTAGTTCTCGGTTGTCAATTCAATTAATGTTTCTTTTTGTATCGTATATAAATATATTTTTTTGGTCAAATGATTCTATTATAAATTGTAGAGAGGCGACAAGGGATTACCAACCGATCGCTTAAGCGTTTTCATACATACGCGCACGGGCAAAACACCCGCAGATCAAGAAACCACTCAAATGATTGTAAGTTAAAGTTTCAACCTTTTCTGTTTCAGCTTTGTTATTCTATAGAATACTTTTTCATTTCTAACTTCATTTTCATAATATTAATTAAAGTTAAAACATTTATATTGAACATGTTGTTTTTGTTACAAATAACGCTTAATGATGCAATTGAGGAGCCGCTGAGGAGCAACAAAACTCTCCGCGGCGCGTGAAAATATTTTTGTTGGTATGTTTGGCTCGATGACCATGGGAGAGTTCGATGTATGGGAGGCGGTCGAACAAAACTAAGGTGTTTGGTAAATCCCAACCTTCTCGCATACCGTAATGGAGGCGGTGGCGGGGGTAAGAGCGTATATGGAAAGGCAACTTGAGGAGGAACGCCGAAAAATGAGGAGGAACGCCAACGACTTCAGGAGCGCTTACAACAACAACTTGATGAGGAACGCCTTAAGTTACAACAACAAATTGATGAATTGAAACGTTGTTGGATGGAACGACGTGGAAATGACGGTAATGAATAGGTGTTCGTGGATTTTAGACATTGTGTATTTTGGATACATTCAACAACTAATAACTTTTTGTATAATGGTTATTATGTCCGGATACATTCAACATTAATTGTGTTAATATGTAGATTGTAAATATTGATTGCATTTGTGTATTTTTGATTATATTGTGTGTGCAGGTTGAATTTGGTTTTTGTGAACGTATTTTTGGGGAAAATGAATTATACAAAGCTGGGGAAAAAAAAATAGGATTATTTACGGCGGTGACTAAATCCGCCGTATAAACCTAGGGACGACTCGTGCCCAAAGGGGGGACGAGGGAACCAGTAGGGGGTGTAAATGGGACGACTCGTGCCATGGTGGACGAGTCGTCCCTATTTAGTTATTTACGGCGGATATAGTAACCGCCGTATAAAATGGCCATGGACGACTCGTTTGGACAAGTGGAACCCGGTGGGGGTGCAACCGGGACGACTCGTCACGGAGCGGACGACTCGTCTCTTATTTACGGCGGTTACACATTCCGGCGTATAAAGATCACTCAAATACGCCATTTTATACGTATGTATTCCATTTATATACGGCGGTGGTATATCCGCCGTATATAGTATATACGGCGGTTGTCCCGCCGTATATAGTATATACGGCGATGATTTATACGGGGATCTATTTACGGCGGCTAGTCCGCCGTAAATACTATATACGGCGGGGCGCGTATTATTTACGGCGGATTTTAACCGCCGTAAATAAGCCTCTTTCTTGTAGTGTACTATCTCCCTTAAAAAATCCAAGACTAACCATCTTGGTAGAGGACGTAGTTCATTTACGATTGAACTTCTCCAAATATCTTGCCAACTACTTTCTGCACTTTACATTTCAAGTTCTTAAGATTTCTTATTGTTCTTTGTGTTTGATCTTCATATCTATCCAACCGCACTTTGAATTGTGTTTATAGTATAAATCTGTCCAAGCTTATTTTTTTAACCGCGCGATCGACCACACTTTACTATCTGCGGTCGACCACACTATTTTTCACTAAGTTTTTGTACTTAGAAAATTTCCGTTGTGCATTTTACTAAGCTTGAAATTTGGTTTTCACTTGACCACACTTTCACCCTAAGTAAGCTAAGGTTGAATTTTTGAAAAGAGTAGAAAAATTTTATACAGCTATTCACCCCCCCCCCATTTAGCTGTTTTCATACTCTTGTTGCACCTTTGGGACCAACATCTTGACATAAATTTTATAAATTAAATAATTACTTTATTACTAAACCAATTAGCCTCTCCATCACAAGTCCATACCCATCAACACAATCCCAACACTAACATTCAAATCAAATCATGTAACATCAAAAAGGGTCAACCTACACTACTCCTACGCAGCAAGTTCAGCAGCCGCACTCAACAACAGCAAGTTACTCAAACTTTTCAACTCGTCGGAGAAAGATTCAAATTTTCAGGAAGATATGCTAACTCTGCGGCAGACTAAGCAGAGGGGGTAAGGGATACATAGAAAGTAGATTTGGGGAGAGGAAGAGTTTCCGTCAACGAAAAACAACATTTTGGCCTTTTGGGAAACCTTGATTTAGGGTATAGATCTGAGGAGGGGTCGGCCGGAGACTTGGAACAAAGCAAGAAATTGGGTGGTCAGAGGCGGGAGAGTAGATAGAGGGAAAGGAAGCGTACATGAGGTGAAGGAGGCAGCCGGAGTTGGACAAAAAAAGGTGGAAAGTCGCCGGATATAGGGTAGGCATGATCGTCGGTGGGGGAGGGGAAGGTTGGATGGAAAGGGTGGTAGAGAGAGAAAGTGAGAGAAGAGAGAGAAAGAAAGAGAGAGAGAGAGAGAGAGAGAGAGAGAGAGAGAGAGAGAAGGGAGGGGGTTTTGTTTGTGGGTAATGGGTAGTTTGGGTAAATAATGAATAGGTGAAATTTTTATTCTAATGTTGAATTAGTTGGTTAAATTTCAAATTTCAATATCCTTATTAGTCGATTCCTTTTAGGGTGAATTGCCCCCCCGTAATTTCCCCTTAAAATAATACTCCCTCCGTCCCACCTCAAGGTTTCACCTTTCCTTTTTGGGCCGTCCCACCTCAAGGTTCCCTTCCTTAAATGGAAAGTTTTTCACATATTTATACCCTTATCATCTTCATATATTTACAAAAAAATCATTCTCTCTCCTATTCCCTACCACACATTTCATATATTAACTACTATTCCTCCCACTCATTCTCTCTCCTATTAAATATTTTTATCTTTTACATTCTCTCTCCTATTTTCTACCACACATTTAACTTTTACATTCTCTCTCCTCAAATTTTTTACTCATTTTAATTAAACTTCTTAAAAAGCGTGTCCACCTCAAGGTGGTGGGACGGAGGGAGTAGCACACACTTTTTTTCCTAACAATTTGTACAAGTGACCCTCATCATTTGAAATTAAAATACTCATACCTAATGGGCCATGGCTCAATGGTATCTTGGGTGGCTTTCCGTAGGGGAGGTCACCGGTTCGATTTCCCTCAAGAGGAAGCGGCATTACTGGGCTTGCAACCTCGGTGTGGGGAGTTCAACTACCACGTTGTAGGAGGGCTCCATTGGGGCCAGGAGTATAAGGGGTGCTGCCACCCTGGCTGATTTGGGCATATCCGCGATTTACCTCCGCTAGGACACTGTGAAGCCAGGAGCTAATGGTCCAGGACTAACTCGGCGAAGCTGGGGAACCTGGGTATCAAAAAAAAAAAAAAAAACTGATAAGTAATGAATATTCAAGACATATATCAAGTTTGCACGGATATATGTACATGCCAACTTAACGTTTAATTGATAGGACAAGTCTCTTTTTTTTTTTTTTTTTTTTTTTTTGAGGCCGCGTCTCGAGTCAGCCTTTTGTGTAAGTCAATTTTTTACTAACAAGTCCCTCAATTCTCTGAAATTCCCTTAAAATCCTCCCAGGGGCAAATATTAACTAGGGAGGGATAATCATCCACTCTAACCACTGGAGGGATAGGACAAGTCTGATCCTCGCACTCAGGGGAATGGATGTGGAGTTTACACGTATATGTACACGTCAACTCAACGTTTAGTATAATGGGACAAATCTGACCCTCTCACCGAGAGAAATAGGTGCGAAGTCCACACATCGAACACTGAGCATGGGGCTAGATCTGTCAATACAGGCTGGCGGGGTGGGACGGGCCTAACCCGTCAAAATCCGCCACTAAATGAGGCGGGCCAATTTCCTGGCGAACTGAAAATATGTCAACCCAATTCAACCCATCTTGAGTTGGTGGGCCAGACGAGCCAATGCAGGCCAACTGTAAAAACACTTTTCTGCATATTTCTCACACACACACGCACATTGAAATTAAAGCATTAAACAAGTAAAATTAAACACAAACCCTTTGTAACATGATTATGTAAAAGCTACATAAACAGGACAAACTTTTGTCACAACAGCCAACAGGGCTCGAATATTGGAATTAAAGCATTAAACAAGTAAAATTAAACATAAACATGATTCTGGAAAACAAACACTTGTTTACACTTTACAGTGACTGAATATTGGCTTGAAATCCTCCACCAAAACCTAGATTTGCATACCACAGCCACAGCCACAGGTCTCGAGCTTCAAAAACTACTCCAATGAACTCCATCGGCAGAAACTTCGTCAGAATCACTGTAAAAAAATAAGAACATTCAGAAGAGGATCACACAGATACAAATCATGGACAAGAGAAAAGGAAAGGAAGCCAGTGAACAGTCATCAGGAAAGCATAAAGGAAGCCAGTGAACAAGTATTACATGGATTTGTTTGTATGCAAATGTTTTCTTTTGCTCATTCTTATACAGCTGCTATGTAATTTGAATAGGAATTCTGCTTCTGAGTTGATAAAGCAGAAATTGGTATTTGTTGGGAGTGAGGAAGCCAGTGAACAAGTATTACAAAAAAAAATTTCTTAGGTTAACAGTTGAAGTGTTCACAGTAAGATTTTTTGAACTATCATGCTCATATTCGAGTTTTCGGAGAGCAGCCGAAAGAATATAAACTCTACCACGAAATTAAGTCCCAAAATAGAAAACATGATAACCAAGAAATCAGCCTCACCGCTGTTAGTTTCATTTCCACCTATGAATTCATAGCATATGGAACAATTCACTGGTAACAACCAACAAAATACCATAAACAACAAAACTTCTAAAAATAACCCTTAATCAGTTTGTCGCATCTCGTTAATGAGGGACTCTTGAATTGAAAGCCTAAACGAAACAACTCCTTGAGCACAATTCGAGAGCTCATAGCTCATCACCAAATTTTATTATGAATAATAGATCTATCAGATATAATTATTTCTTAATAAAAGCATTTTTTTTAATTAATAAATGTATTAAGCTATTAACACTTGAATATGTTTTTATTGGAAATTAAATTCCTGACCTATCATGTAAAAAGAAATACCGAATGCAGTTTGTTTAAGTAACTAAAGAAAATGAAAACAAGTGAAGCCCAACAAACGATACCAAAATTATTTAGATTATCTTTATTTGCCACTAAATATACATTACAAAAATCTAACACAAAGTAGAAAACTAAATTATAAACTCACCCACAGTTGGGGGTCCCACACCACAAGAGACCCAAATTATATATTTTTATTTTTATCATAACATTCATTTCACGTTCACACTCATCAAGGAATCACCGGTCCCAATTCCTTACACTCCATTAAAGTCTTTTGTGACCCTCCTTCACAAAAGAAGAAACTTACCGGACACCGGTACAAACAGTTATTACCCAACTTAACCGTAACAGACCCGGGTTTCAACTGCAATAAAGGACCCGGTATAAGTCCGAACAAGTAATTCCCGCCTAATAACAGCCTCTCAAATGGAGCAACCCTTTGGCCCCGACCCGGAATCACTGCCGCCTTTGCAGCGTATTCCAGCGGTATCATACCCGATAACTTGTTGTTTTCGAGAGACAAAGCGGATAGTTTTGGCATCCGACCCATGAACCCGGGTATTAACCCGTGAAGCTCGTTGTTGCTTAAGTCAACGGCTATGAGTTCGGACTTTTGGCCGTAGTTGGCAGGAACTTGAACCGACCCGAATTGGTTGTGCGATAGGGTTAGTTGTTCGAGTGACGGGTGGGTAAATAGACCCGATGGGACTGACCCACTGAGTCGGTTGTGACTCAGGTCGAGTACTTGTAGATAAACTGAGTTCACTAAACTCGCCGGGACGTTTCCTTCTATTTGGTTGTTTCTCAGGGAGAGTTCGACTAAGGAAAGGGTGAATTCAGCCGGGAGTTCGCCGGAGAACGAGTTGGCGCTGGCGTCGAGAAGGTAAAGGTAAGTGAGTTGACTCAAATCGGGAAACGACCCACTGAGTTTGTTGCCTTGTAACTCGAGCCTTTTTAAATTTTTGAGACCGTTGAGACTTAATGGTATTGTTCCCTGCAGTTTGTTGTTATCAAGATAAAGCTCTTCAAGATATGGGAGAGAGCCCAACGAGTTGGGTACCGAGTCAGAGAACGAGTTGCTGGATAAACTGAGTCGTGTTAACCGAGTCAAGTGGGAGAACGAGTCGGGAATCGGACCGGAAAATTGATTGTTCGAAAGCTGTAAAGATTGTAAGTAAGGAAGATTCCAGGTGGTGGAATTGAGTGAACCAGAGTAACCAGCCTGGTCAAGAGCGAGTTCGGTAACTCGGCTGTATTTCGAGCTCACGGCGTCGCAGCGGATGCCGCAGGTGAATTTCTCGCCGGAAAGACTGTCGCAAGGGTCGACGGAGAAATCCCAGGAGCTCAAACAAGAACCGGGAGTGATAGAGTTGGGGTTTATGCTGTTCTTGAATTGCTTCAAAACCCTAGTGTCTTGCCAATGAGTGATTGCGCACCCACAAATTAGGAGCTCGGTAACTGTAATTAAAACAAGGAGATATGAATAAAGATTGAAATGAAGAGTACCCATTTGGTAAATTTGCAGTAACTTTAGCGGGTGATTGAAATACTGAATTGGTGAATGGTGATTCAAGAAAACAGGGGAGAGAGAAGGAAAGGTTGAATTGGCTATGTCTGTTTGGAAATTGAGAATAAGTTCGAAATGGATTGAGGAGAGAGAGAGAAGGGTTTTGAGAGGAGGGGTTTAAATGCAAAGTAGAACTTTTGAGTGGGGTGGGAGTCGTGGGACTGATGGCAATGTTTGTTCACGGGGTAAGCTTGTCAGAAACTTATTTGTCAGCTTTATTTTGCTTATGTGTTTTTCTGATTCAAGTGATTTTATATAGTAAGTGAAGGAATTATGGCATGGGCACGGAGAGAGATATGAGCAGTGTTCTAAAAGATCTCGCTGGACGTCAGCGCCTGCGCGCTGCGCCTCTCCAACGCCTGGTCAGCCGCCTGATCCCAACTAATCTCGACTAATCCCGACTAGTCCCCGCCTAGGCGCTAGGCCCGGCTCCGCCGCCTAGCATCCGCCTAGCGATTTTTAGAACCTTGGATATGAGTGTCAGAAACTTATTTGTCAGCTTTTATTTTGCTTATGTGCTTTATACTCCCTTCGTCCCGGCCGACTTAGGATTTTTTGAAATGGCACGGGGATTAAGGAAAAAATAAATGTTGTGAGTGTAATTTAAAAATAGGAGAGAAAATGAGTGGAGGGAATAGTAAATTATAATGGTGTTGTGAGTATTAAAATAATGTAGGAGAGAGAATGAGTGGAGAGAATAGTGATTTAAGGTTTCTATTTTGGGCCGTCCTAAGTCGGGTGGGACGCCCAAAATGGCAAAAAGTCCTAAGTCGACCGGGACGGAGGGAGTATATACTTACTCACTCTCGTTTCAATAAAAGCTTCACCAATTATTCAAAAGAGTGTCTAGTTAGATATTTCACCTTTTCTAAAATGGCAAAGAATTTTTACTATTTCAACCACTAATTTTCTCTCCTATTTCACTTTTATACTCATAACACTTTTTAAAATTATTATTTCCTACACTCATTCTCTCTCCTATTTTACTTTTACACTCACAACATTTTCCTCACTTATTTTTTTCCTTGATTTGCGTGCCGAACCAAAATGGTAAAGCTATTATCGGGACGGAGGAAGTATACTACAATATATAGGAAATGAATAGATGCCTCTTAGCTTCACATAAAGAATGACCAGGATTGATTGTTAATCCTCAAATCCAACGGCTCAGGGAGCTCTTACTCCCCCACGATCTCTTCAATCCACCTCAACCCCCAAGCAGTTCAGAGCGCCATGCCCACTTCATCGTCCTCCCAACCCTTCCCCTCCTCCCCTGCCCCTTCTTAACCCCCGATGTCTCTTCCCCCGCCCCTTCTTAAGCACCTCTCCAACCACTTTGATTACGGCGCCGCCCAACCCTTACTCACGCCTCTGTTTCTCATCACTCGCAACAGAGTTTATTCCCTCGCAGCAAAGTCCCAAATTCAAGTATGAATTTCTGTTAATTCAATTACTCTGTTTTTGATTTTCGATTGTTCCAATTCAGATCTTAATGGACAAATTGGTCTGAGAAATTAAGATATAGGGTCAGTAATTTTGCAAAATCATACCCACATATGGGATTGCTAGTCTATGAATTGCAATAGCAAAAATTCTAGAATTATGTATTCGGTTTTGAGTTGACTAATCTGGGTTTCTTCTACTTCAATTCTTTTTGTTGATTTAATTGTTTTATTTGCTTACAATTAATATACATGAGTGTTTTTTTCTTCTTGGTGGTATATCTATATGTACAGTAATTTATATATCTGGGGGACTTTTTTTTTCTTTTTTTTTTCCTGGTGGTATATCTATATGTATAATAATTTATATTATGTACAGAAATTTATATATTCATGTATGATGAATGTATAGGTCCACATATATGTTAAATAACAAGATTTGTGGTGATAGTGCACTTGCCTGGTATCTGGTGGCTTCTCTTTGGTGGAGATGACTTATTTTCTACCCCTCCGTCCCAAAATAAATGTTGATCACGCATAAATTAAAATAGGGTACTTTCATGGTTTAATTGGAAATTTATAAGTTTTTTTTTTTTTAATTAGTACTCCCTCCGTCCCACACCAAGGTTCCTTGGTGTGGGTTTCACGCTTCTTAAGAAAATTTTTTGAAAGTGGGTAGAAGATTAGATGAGAGAGAATGTAAAAGTTAAATATGGGATCGAGAATAGTAGTTAATGATTGGTTTTTTTGAAAGTGTGTAGAAGATTAGAGGAGAGAGAATGTAAAAGTTAAAAATATTTAATAGGAGAGAGAATGAGTGGGAGGAATAGTAAGTTAATGATTGGTTTTTTTGTAAATATGTTAACTTTATAAGGGTATAATAAATGATTTTTTTTTGTAAATATATTAAATCATAAGGGTATAAATTTATTCAAAACTTGCCATTTATGGAAGGGAACCTTGAAGTGGGACGGACCAAAAAGGAAAGTAGGAACCTTGAAGTGAGACGGAGGGAGTAGTATTTTTTTTAATCTAAACAACTTTAAACCTTCAAATAATTTGAATTACAGTTAAGATGTTCGAGGCTAATGCTTCTACTGAAGAGGGATGTGTGGAGTCTAATTTTATAGGTTATGGAGTGACTTGGTTTTCTTGAGGTGACAAACCATTATCTTAGTTAAAAAGTTCATTCACATGAAGCATATTTGCATATAATAGTAACTAGAAGCTAAACTGTAAATGTTCAGCAAAATGAAAGAGTTTTATCTAACATTATAAAGATAGAACCACGTAATTCAGTATATTTGGTTAACCCAAGAGCACCTACACACATATTTCATCAAGGCCTATAGGCTAAGCAATCTCCAGTCAATCACTCATCTACAGTTATGCAAACTACATTATCAGATTACAAGATTGCATACCAGAGCTCTTGAAATGCTAACAAAAGCTAAAAGAAGGATCGGTTTCAGGAAGGAGTTAGTGAAAGGGAAGGTATCAAAAAAGCTAACGAAGAAGGAAACTGAATTCATAAAATCAAGTAGAAGAAAGGGGAAGGAAAGAGAGCTGGTGGGAAAAGAAATCTGTAGTGAAGATCTTTCAGCGTCTGAGGAGGAAACATTTTTGTTGTCATGATCCTGAATGGTTCAGAATATTACAAAGATTTAAATCATTGGACCGTTGGAGATGGGCTTACTTCGATAAATAGAAGCAATATCTAATGGGACGAAAATTTGGGATTTCGGGGACTGAATTAATATTCAAGTCACTGGGATTAATCGGCAAAAATAGCAGCGGAAAGTAATTGATAATCTGGTGGAACGACAGAAACGAAGAAGAAACGAGAAAGCAAGCAGAGGATAGTATAAGTGCATCACTTTGATCCATAATTTTGAATGATGATTATAGTTATTATGGACATTGGGGGTCTGGGGATGAAAATGAAAGTAATTTTTCAAGTCGAGGTCAAAGATTCAGATTTTAAGAAATGAGTGGTGGTGTGGGGGGTTTGGACTTTGGAGGATTATGAACAGGATTTTGACAAATGAGATGAGGTTTCATGGTATGTAAGTTTTATTGCAGATTTTTTTTAAGTGAAAAGCTTGGATGATAGAAATGTGAGTTCTAATATGGGGGTAGGGATGATTTGGGAGTGGTCGGATGATCTGTTAAGAATATTTGATTTATTTGATGAGGATGTGAATTAGATCGCATCAGGTTCTCTTTAATGTTATGGCATATCTCATGCTTTTATGTTTTGCTCGCTCATTGCAGTTGAAGAAGTATTCGAACGGATTAATGTTTTATTCTTAACAAATATCGAAAGTTGTTTCTATATTATTTCTCTAAATAATTTATAATTTATGATTGTTTGTCTTCGAATAATTGAAGCATGTTTTTAGTTTCAGTGCCTCTTTTGAGAATGTCCTTAGTCATTTTCGTTTATTTTCCATGTTTTTAAGCTGTCATAGGTTTCTATGTAAAGAGTAACCAAGAATGTAAGGCATAATTGATGTACATTGATAGTCAGGCATAAGACAACTCATGGAGAAGCTGTTTTATTCTACTTATCATTTTTTTTCACTGCTTACCTTTTTGTACTGACCCATGCCATTGGCACGGGCTTTTGAATACTAGTATATATACCTATATAAAGCACATAAGCAAAATAAAAGCCGATAAATATCGATTTTTTCGATTACTTAAAGGTAATATTTGGGACCCGACTATTTTGTTCATCAGATAAATCTCAACAAACACGTAGGCTCCGTTTGTTTAGCGTAAGACATTTTTCGGAAAATGATTTTCGGCAAAATGTTTTTCGGAAAATGAAAACGTTTTTCGGAAAATAAGATAAAAATGAAGTTTTATCCATTTTCTGATGCGAAACAAACACCGAAAAATGAGAAAAATATTTTTCGAAAAACATTTTCCCCCAAACAAACGGAGCCTTATACAAAACACATTTTTAATAAGTGAATCGCAACCAGACTTATGAAGTGCTGCAACAAATCAATCGCATAAACAGTTCTATATTCATATATTGATCGTCTGGGGCCTTTGCTTTTTTTTTCTATTGCTTCTAAAGGAAAATAAAATCTGGGCTTCTTTTTTACTTTCTGATGAATCTGATTTATGTTAGTCTAATGTTAAGTATGCAACCATCAATTGCTATCAGAGAGATCTGAAATATCTCATCTAATACAAATTACCTTTAATTTACATTTATTAGAACTATATACCGACTCGTGTTAATTGAGGTTTGGCTTGACCATACTCCCTCCGTCCCAACAATTGCTTCCCATTTTTTGCCAAACACGCAAATTAAGAAAATGGGAGGAAAGAAAAAATGTTGTGAGTGTAATTTGAAAATAGGAGAGAGAATGAGTGGAGAGAATAGTAAATTATAATGGTGTTGTGAGTATTAAAATAATGTAGGAGAGAGAATGAATGGAGGGAATAGTAAAGATTCCTTTGCTAAAAAAAGGAAAGTGAAAGCTATTAACGGGACACCCAAAATGACAAAATGGGAAGCTACTATTGGGACGAAGGGAGTATATGATTTGACTACTTCTCACTGTAAAAGTAAAATAACCTTTTTTTTAAGATCCGGAATTTGGAGGCTTACAACTATATCTAACGGTTCAGATCAAATCTCTTCGAAACATATAGTGCTCTATTGACGCATGCGGAAATGGAAAAAAAAAACGATTTTACCCATCTTAATGAGATCCAACGGCCATCATCCTAATTGTTAGGATGATGAGGAGCCGCGAATCCGGTGATGCAGAGAATTTATTTTCAAATAAAAAGGTAAAGTTTAATGTTACTCTGATATTTAAAGATAGAATAAAGGAATGGCATTTTTTAAGAGACAAAGCATATGGTACCTACCTTTATGATAATTGTTGTCAAAGTTAGGAGAAGAGTTTGGTAATAATCTATCTGGTTTTCAGATAATGCTGAAGTGGGTTGTTGCATGGGGCATCTTTTACTTCTTAAAACATTTGGTCCCTCTAATTTGGAAAACACCTACCTTCATTTGTTAGGTACATAACATGATCAACTTATTATTCAAGTATATCCCCTATTATGAACTAGCCGTATCAAATAATGAAGGTACCTTTATTTAAATTACTCCCGAAAAGTTTGTCCCGCACTTTTTTTTTTTAATTTTATAATCAACACAATCAAACTTTACTTTGATAACAGTTTTATAAAATGACTAATTTTCCCTTAGCAATCCTAAAAATTATTATTGATTCGCCATTAAAAATATATCAATTACAATTTTTAGAATTGTATGATAAATAATTAAGCTTTTATAAAATTATATTCAAAATTCGATTGAATTGTTACAAAATTAAAGTGAGACGTCTTTTTCGAAATGGAGGAGTATATTCCAAGTAACCTAAAATAATTGCAAAGGTAGCGCGGATAGTCTATTACCAAAGTAAGCCTAAAGGAAAGAAAGGGGTCTACAACCACTGTTTATGGACCTTCAAGTATGACGAATGAACATAGCCAAGATGTTCTGAGGATCTAAAAAATAAAAAAAGATACCCAAGATGTTTTCTTAAGTCAAATCCAGGTGCTTAAGTGATTCGATTAAAATCGCGGTTTAAAATCGAAACGAAGCAAATCATGCGATTTAATTTGATTTTCAAGTATAAATAATTCAATTCAGTCTCAAATTTTGGCAAACCACATCGTTCGTTTGATTTGTGGTCTCCAGAACGAACAAAATCGCGTTTTGAAACCGAACCACCCACCGCGAGACCAAACCACATTACATAAACTAATCCTAACCCCCGTTTTGTATCTTATTTAATATTTTCGTATATTTATTAAAATTTACTGTTATATCAATAAAAAAAACCTAAATTACATAAACTAATTCTAACCCCTGTTGTATATCTTATTTAATACTCCCTCCGTCCCTGAAAGATTGTCTCATTTGTCATTTTGACTTGTCCCAAAAAGTATGTCCCATTACTAAACTTAGGTATGAATGTTAGTGCAAATCTACTAAGGTACAAGAAGGTAAAGCTCTTTCTTAATAATTGCAAAATGTACAACGGGACAATCTTTTAGGGACGAAGGGAGTATTAATTTCATCATTTGTTATCGTCATTACGACTCATAAATAACTAAGTTCTCTCCACGATTGAATATTGTAAAGTGTTTTTATGCATTCAGACTATTTCTTCCTCTATTCTCTCTTCCTCCGACTTTCCTCTTTACGCCCGCATCTTTCGCTTTTCCTCCGAGATCATATAAAATTTAAACAATATGAAAATGAGTTTCAGTCTTAATCGTGGTTTGAACCGTAGTACAAATCATGGTTTGATCCACGATTTGGATCGCAATTTGAACCAAATTATTGAACCGCGGTTTGAACCAAATCGAACCAAACCATAGCGATTTGATTTGGTTTGGTTCGGTTCAGTTTTGAATTTTTTCATGATTCGATTAAGTTTGAAATTTTCCCGAACCGATAACTAGTAATTCGGTACGTAAATTTCCCCAAACCAAATCAAATCGAATCAAACCAAACCATTTACGCCCTAGTCAAACCTAAGAAAAATGTTCTTTTAATTCAAACACAATGACTACCCAAAAATTGAATTAAGGAGAACTTGCATCAGGTGTAATCGAACTGAATAACAGTCGATTGAAACGCCGCCCCCGCATATTTAATAGTTCACAAATAGACGAGTGCAAGAGGTAAAATGACAATCCTACCCCTAACCCCTAACGAATGATTGAACAGATATGGAAGCTAACGTCCCAGGGGCCTAGACCCAGTGAAGGTCCGGGTCATGTTCTCAAATAAGGTTTAAGCCTTCTACACCTAAGTTTGGGCTTTTGCTACACTAATACTTCTGCATAATTGTAGCTCCAATTTGCTCATTGCTTTACACTTTGGGCATGGGACTAATCCAGTAAAACTGACAATGTCAGAAACAGAAACGAACAAGTAAGAAGAGAAGACATAATCCCAGGCCTCCAATCCAGAAAAGTAATATGTTCAGTGTCAATCACTAGTAATTTGAGATAAGATTTTTTTCTAAATACTCCGTAACACTGAATATATATCCGGGAAAGGAAAGGAAAGAAAAGAAACATTCAAAGCAGCAAAACCAGCACAACAATATCTGTTGGAACATAAAAACAGAGCACATGGGGCAGAATAAAAAATATAATCCTAAAGATGCTATCAATAAACACCACCTGATAGATACTCATCAAACTCTGACCACCAATAATTCCTAACTGCAAATGTAACTTTGCCAGGGGGAGAATATATTTTTCATGTGGGTGATGATTTAACACAGAAAACTAGGGTACTGGACACGTAAGAGATGCCCGTACGTACGGAGTGGAGGAGGTCGAGGAAATGGTAAAGCCAACAATAAAAAGGTATTCCGATTGCCATTTAACTTTACACATGCTCTCTCCTTCCCGTGTAAGATTTCTATTTTGCCATTTTGGGCTTCCCATATAAGATTTCTATTTCCCAAAATGGCAAACATTTTTTACTATTTCTCTCACTCATTCTCTCTATTTCTTTACTTTTATGCTCACAACTAGAGACGTCAATTTGGGTTGAGCCCGTCGGGCCGGCCCGCCCCGCCATGCAATAGGGTGGGTTGGGTTGACATATTTCCGGCCTGCCAGAAATTTGGCTCACCCCGCCCCGTTTAGTGGCGGGTTGGGCCCGCCCCGCCCCGCCAGCCCGTAATGACAGCTCTACCCATAGGTTTCAAAAACTTCAATCCATCATGCCCCCAATGCACTTTCCTCCTATGCACCTCATCCTTCACTCTCTATAAGTTGAGAAAAAAGAAAGACGATGAGCAAAAAAATATAAAATAACTACATGAATGAAGGCAAAATAATCATCAAGTTCATGAAAACACAACCCAAATATACAGGTCATTTTCAAGTGTAAAGAGAAGTTCAATGAGAGAAATGCAAAATGAAAACATGGAAAGTTCTCTACGTGAGGAAAAGCAATGCAGGCTAACAAAGACATCAACTAAGCTAGCCTATTGGCAGTAACCCTGCCAGCAAAAAGCAGGCACCACAAGAACGAGAACAGTGTGAGCAAACCAAGTCATGAAGTCTTTTTACTAATTGAGAAAAAACTTGCAACAAAAGAAAGTTGCCTGTGACTTGTGAGACAGAGACGACCAGTCTGGCAATTTCTTTAACCTTTCAGAGCAGAATTGACATTGAAATGGTGAAATCTACTTTACAGAATGGAATTCAGCCAAAAAAAAAAAAAGGAGTGGGGGGGGGGGTTGGATAACAGAGATAAAACTCCAAAGGGTCCTACACACATACCATAAGAATGATCACAGACAAGAGAAAACATGAGTACTGAAACTATTTTACATCACTTAACCTAAAGTATAGCAGTATCACCTAAGGTCTATAACAACTAACAAGTACTGTATTAGTAGAGCATTGTAGGCAGCACTGCCATAACAAGTATCGTTATATGAAGTATCTAAAACATATTAATTCTGGAAAACAAGGGCACTTTTGTGATAGCAAGGTGCATTAACACACTCTAGGACAGGTTCCAATACTTGTCAGTTATGTCTATATCGACATGTAAAGCTTTTCATTCAGGACATACATTGCACATATCATGGAGCACTCTCTGAAACATCAAATAATATTAGACTGAATATGATTTTCTTTTGTGTGAAAAAAAGAAGTATAATCAGAAGCCTAGCACATTTTAATAAACTATTGGACAAGCAAAACTAAAGATTGCTACTTGCATGAAATAAGAAGAGATTTTTTAAGCTGGCCCGCATTGGCCCGCCTGGCCCACCAACCCAAGGTGGGTTGGGTTGGGTTGACATATTTCCAGCCCGCCAGGAATTTGGCTCGGCCCGCCCCGTCCCGTTTAGTGGCAGGTTTTGGCGGGTTGGGCCCGTCCCGTCCCACCGGCCCATATTGACAGCTCTACTCACAACACCGATCAACTTACTATTCCTCTCACTCATTCTCTCTCCTACCTCACTTTTCATACTTGCAACAATTACACCATTACACTTTTTCTTAATCTCCGTGCAAACCCAAATAGAAATCTTACACGGGACAGAGGGAGTATGCTAGACTGGAACAAGTTCGCCAACATAGAAAGTAGAAAAAGAACCTTGATGTTTGCTCCTCACAAAATATGGGATTTGGAACTGCTTCAGTGCCAAAAATGATCCAGTGCTGATACCAAGGATGACAATTTAACCACGCCCCATGGTGGATCAACTGCAGAAAACTTGTGGGCCTCATGTGGGACCATCTCAAGTCAAATTAATATTAGCAGTTGATCCACCAACAAGGGAGGTGTGACAAAATTGTCACCCTTGGTAGCAGCACTGCAGCGTTTTTGGCAAGCAACAGAGCAATGAAGAGCAAAAGGATACGTAAAACATCGTAGGATTATTAACTTTACTAGTTACTGGTTTACTCCAAAACAGGTATAAACATTTCTTTATAATTTCGTTCATCTTAGATTTTTTGCATTTATTTCTATGTCAACATTCAACAATTACTCAACTTCCCTATTATCCTTCTTTGCATCTCACTTTGGGACTATTATATTCCCCCACCAGACAGCAAAGAAAAATTCCCGAGTGAGTGAACAAAATAAAATGGTGTGGTGTATGTGCGCACATGCGTGTGAGACGGGTATGTTTTTGTGTGTGAGAGGAAAAGGAGCAACAGCAGCAACCAAATACTGCATTATGTGAATGAATAATGAAAAAAACTGTAGACATATCTACACATACTATAAGAGTCATATATATATATATGTTGCAGTCAATATAAGATTGTCATTTATAGAATCCACAGATAATTTACTGAAAAAAATCTAGATAGCAATTAGCAGAAATAACAATAGCAATGCCATCCGTGGGCTCATGGTTCTTCCTCAGGTGACCATTCGAAATTGCTATTCTTACCTTGGTTTTGTTTCGTAAGGTTGTTCACGTACCTTCTCACATACTTGTCGTTGATCTCGAACATAAAGCTCATTCCTTTTATCTATCATTTCACCAATTGCCACAAATTAGTTCCAGCTCCATAGTTGAAGACATCAGAACATAGCATTACATAAATAAGTACCAAAAAAGATAAAAATATGATGAAAAAATAAGTTCTAGGAATCATATCAATCAGTAGGTTATACATAACCATAGCCAGTGGCGGGCCCAGTACATTTTTCAAGTGGATGCACAAATTACACTATAAAGCTTCAAAATGAAAATTGTGAAAAAAAATCTTGTTGTGGAACTCGAACCCACAATCATAAGATATAGTGGATGCACTTCCACCCATTTAGCTTGCCTTAGGTCCACTACTTCCCATAGGTGCAGCAATTAGAATGAAATACAGTAATATACTTGCATCAGCAATAAAATCTCATCAAAAGCACACATATCATTGCATTTCACAATGTTCCATATGTGCTGTTCCAGGGAGGCAATTCAATGACTATTAGAGCATCATTCAACCTCCAAGCGCTTTGCAGAAAAGGAATAAGTGATTAGAAGAAGTAAGACATTAAGTGATTAAGATATTTTCTCTTTTAATCCAGCAAGAGAACCAAGGCTTATTCACTCCTACCATAGGCAAAGAGGTGAAACCATAGTTACCGGAAACTCTACTTCCCCCTCGACCCACATCCCGGATCGCGCGTCCTGTAATCGGGGTTATTTGTGTCCTAGTTCTCTTGGGTACGCGATCCAAATCGCCAAAAGCATCATCCCAGTTTTTTTATAAAAGAAGGTAGAATCTGAACTTCAATCGCCTTCGGTTAATCGAATATCATCTAGGTCCTTTTACGGACTTCGCTAAAATTGAGAACCCTTCGATCTTTGTCGATCCAATGTTGACTTGAAGTGTAAAGCCTTTGAATCTTGGTCGGAATTGAAGTCACCGATGGAATGACTGATGAGAAAAGACTAAATGGATAGGGAAAGAGTCAGAATTGCAAGGAGGGGAAAATTGAGGAGAATCTGGACTCTGAGGATGAGTCGTAGATATGGATGAAGTAGGGTTTCCATGGATCGGGGAAAACGAATGATGCAGAGAGGATCGGGGAAAACGAATGATGCAGAGAGCAATTGAATTGGACTTCACATACAAAATTAAACCTAGAGAGCAATTGAATTGGACTTCACATATATATATATATATATATATATATATATATATATATATATATATATATATATATATATATATATATATATATATATATATATAATATTATATTATATATACGTGTGTGTTACTTTTGCGTTCGCAAAAGCGTACCACGTTTCCAACTGGCGTACGGACTATTCATACCTCTAACGTACCCAAATTTTTTAAAAGTCATGTTCCTCATTCCCGTCCCGCGTCCCAAAATGTCCCACGTTCCTGGTAACTATGGGTGAAACATTCCACCAAACCTGGCAATAAAAATACCCAACGCACCAAACCTGGCAATAAAAATACCCAACGCACGCATCTGCTATTACATAGGTGATTATATATACACATACATACATACATACTCCCTCCGTCCCATAAAACCTTACCCATTTTGCTATTTTGGGCATCCCACTTTAAAGTCAACACTTTCCTAAAAAGGAAACTTTTTAATACTTCTTTATTCATGGGACCCACTTGTCATACTCACAACAACTATCCACTTACTATTCTCTACCCCACTTTCTCTCTCCTACCCACTCACAACTCCTACTTTAATAACATTATATATATTCACTCCTTATTTTCCATGCTCAACAGTAAATGGGTAAGCTAATGTGGGACGGAGGGAGTATATATATATACATGTATATATATAGAGAGAGAGAAAATAGTATGCGAAAATTATGATTCAGCGGACACGTCACATTACATAATCAGATGTTTTGGACATACATGTCCACATATAGATAAATCAGGGTTTCTAGATCAACCAAAGAACTTTGCATCATGAAAGCCAACTATATATGTATATATATGTATGTATATGTATAAATATATATATGTATGCATGTATATGTATATATATGTATGCATATATATGTATGTATATATCCACTCCTTTCCTCCCCTCCCCCAACCCACAATTCCCCTAGTCACGTTAGGCATGGGTTAGCATTTGATAATTTTAAGCAAGCAAAGTTGGGAAATAAACAAGTGGATGTGAGCTAGAAGTCCTATTGATGTAAATCAGCACTTCATTTTCATAGAAAACCAGCTGGAGGTATATGCAGTGATGGAAATCATTTTTGTCGAAAACCAAAGGAGGGTCGTGTCAAAAATTAGAAAACCTTGGATGAGGTTTACATCTCATATAGCTCCTCGAAGATCACATAAGTTTATGGACCAGGTTGCAATTATTATCAGTTTGATTATGTTCATTCTTATATACTAACTCCGTTCCAATGGAATATTCTCTTCTATATCATAGGTTGCAATTGATTGAACATGCAAATTTAGAAAATGGGTCGAGATTATCCTAATTCTCTATATTTCCTCTCAAAACATTTGAATTCAAGTTAGTCGGGAAAAGGAAGGTTAGTCTAGTCAATTTGTGGAGAAAAATGTTTCCTTGAATATAAATGTTAATCTTCAGTCGGACGGTCCAAAAAGAAATACACACCTCTTCTATTGGGACGGAGGAGTAATTATGTGAGTAAACGAGTGCTTCACAATTAATCTTACCTACTTACAGATATATTTTTTCTTGTTTGACTTAAGGTGATTTGGGGATCCTGAACCGCAAGGGGTTACGAATGGGAATGCGCTCCTGCATAAAACTTCACTAATAAATGTAAAAATCCAACTACATAATGTAAAACATCTGTTTTGCACAATGAATAAAAATTGTGATAGCTCCTATACTCCTTGAAAACGCATGTAAAACATGCGTTTTCTGTCATTGAAAATTTTATTACATGCATCACAAACAATTTAAATTTTGTAGTAGGATTTTTACATTTACCAGTTAAATTTTACCGCAGCAGAAAGGAGGAGCAATCATTTGGGAGGAATGGTTCCAAAATCGTGGTTTGGTCATGTGAGGCGGAGACAAAGTGATGCAATGGTTGGGAGGCTTGAAGAGTGGAGACGTGATAAGATGGTGAGGGGTAGAGGAAAGCCTAAGAAAAGATGGATAAGAGTGATTGAAAACATTATGGGTCTACTAAGAACTGAAGAAGATATGGAGTGGGAGAGGGCAAGGGCTAGAGCAAAGTGGAGTGAAAAATTCATGTGTATGATGAGGTCTGATTTTTATTTTATTTTTTATTATTTTTTATTTTTAATCTTTCCATATGTTTTTCCCTTCTTCACACTTATTTCTTATTTTAAATATATTATTAGCTTTCACAATTTAATTTTTTTATATATTATGTATTTATTTTTACTTTTTTTCATTTCTTTAACATCTCTTTTTCATTGTTTTCTCTTTTCTTCATTGACAAATAAATACGGCGATTCACGTTAGGCCGTCCCAAATCATTTTTGGGATTAAGGCTCTGTTGTTATTGTTGTATTGACTTATAACTTGATCCTTGCATAAAATGTTTCTTAAAGCATTATCTATAGATATTTCAACCAAGCGCTTTCAAGTTAGAAAAACAACAAGACAAATATCTCGGAATTCCTTTGGCGGAAGTAAGCAAGCAATTGGAAATAATCAATAGCATGAAATAATCAACAGAACATGAAATGTGTCAAAATTATCTATACAAGAAGAACTTATCAGCTTATCAAAGTTGAATATAGACATTAGATACCTCAATCAAACTATCTGAACTAAGAGAAAACTCTTGTCCACAAGCAATGGCTTTGCCATTCACAGAGACAGGATTCTTCCCATGATTTTTCAGACTAAAAGATCCATCTGCTTCCATCTTAATGGTAGCCTGCCGAGATAAAATTATAAGATAAGCAAAGAATGAGTTATTTTGATAAAATGACCAAGAATCTAATAAATGATTTATGCATCGAATAAAATATAAAATTGCTATTCAGTTGCTATAACTCCTACGCTAATACGGCCAAGGAGATTGAGGATGCTCTCCTTTGATTGTCACCTGCCTAGCCCGTGCCTTTCCAATTAGCTTCCGGGAGGCTAACTCCTATACGGCATATGGGTCTCAAGCGTTTGGGTTACTAACTATTTCTTGTACATTAGAATTCGTAAGATGGGAGAATAAGTGACATACATGCACATAATTATCAAATGATGCTAAATGCTGCATAAAATGAATTCCTAGAAGAAAACTTTCCCATCATCAACTGATCAGGATGGATTCTTGCTTCCCCTTCTCTCTCGAAACTAGACACTAGATACTCCGCATGTTTGGCTAATCTTATGGTAATAACTTGCAACTACATATAAACTTTCTTTGCTTGATAACTCCAGGTAAGAACATTCTTTATGTGATTAGATAAGGAAAAATCTTCATTCTATAGAAATAAATTATTTACTCGATAACTCCAGCTAAGAACATTCTTTATGTGATTAGATAAGGAAAAATCGTCATTCTATAGAAATATATATTTATAAACAGGAGACCGCAACTGATAAAACGTGTCAGAGTCGAGAATGATAGTGTTCAACTAAAAAGGAGCCAGTAATCAAGAATATTAAGCGAACAATTAGTTTACACTAACATGCCACAGAAAATATTCATATCAATGTTAATCACCCCGCACCAACCTCTCGAAAAAAGAAAGAAAAATAAACACTTTGATGATATATAGTGCCTGAGTAGAGTTAGGGTTCAAAGTTTGTTATCCAATTTAATCATCCAGTCCACATGGTAATGCATGTGATTGGTTGCACACGACAAAAAAAATCCTATGTGGTTGCAGTTTCACCAATCACGTGATTCCAACATAGTTTTCAATTAAAAGTTTGGACAAATAAATTGGAGCACTAATATTTTCTTCTGCGCCTTGGGTCTGTATACCTTTACATGGACACGAGCCTTTCAAAGATTGGATGAACTACACAGCATGAAAAGAAAATAGATAAGAAAGAAAAATATTACGGTATTCTCAACTTTCCATAAGGCAAAGCAAGGCAAACTGTAAAATTGTGAACACTGGCCTCTGCCCTTGGACAAGTCTGTTCTGATGTTCTTAATACTTTCAAGTGCAACAACCAGATTAAATACTTCTTTTAGGGTAAGTTATAATATATCTTCTTCCATTAAGTAGTACTTCTATAATGCTCTAAGTTCTATGCCTAGCCATCTTGTCAATTAATCGCAAAACTGTCTTCAATTATAGATGAGTCCAAGCTACAAAAAATGTCTCCTGAACAATTTTCGTAAAGCCCAAAAAGTCTTTCAAATAATCCCACCTGCAGTCTAGATATCTTGTTCGCACGGCCTTCCCTTCTCAAATCAATATCAACATCATTGTAGTCTGTTGATCTTCCAATTGTGACCTGCAGAGGTAATTTGTAATGTCACGTTAGGAACAACAAGACCAGCACAGAGCATGCATAAGAGAAAAGGAAGCTACAGACTGGATCAAAATATACCAAACTCAAACCAAGCCCCATATAAGATGATGGTGTTTAAGTTCCTCCATAAAAACTGAAGGTGCAACCTAACTGAGCCTTTTTTTTTTCAAATCCTACGTGACAGATTCCCTACCCAATAAACTGTGCATATATTGAAACTCACTGCCATTTTGAAAGCTCAAAACAGAAATATAAATGCTGATAAAGCATGATCATTGTCAATAAATGTCAAATAACTGATGGACTAGCTAATCTTAATTGTCAGGCACGGAATGACTATCGTCTAAAAGAATGATGACATAAGTGATCGGGAAGTATTCAACTTAACATGGATGGAAATAAAACTTTACCAGCACCAACGAGAAATCATGGTAGATGTATTTTCTATGCAACACTAATTAAACTAACGAATATGATGTGATCCACTGCACAAGCAAGACGTATTAGAAAGAAAGAACAGCACATTTAAGTGAATTCTCAATTGCATGAATAGGCACCATTCATGATTGCTTCGACCAGGGAAAAAGGAAAAATTGGCGAAACCCGAAATCAGACAAATATTGGAACACATACAAAATCATACAATTTCGATCTATCGTAAACTGCGCTCCTGATCGATCACAATTGAAAAGAAAAGCATGACAGAACATTTGAAGCATTATAGTTGTAGCACATAGAAATTCACCTGCCCAAATTATACTATATTTCTCATTTATTTTCCTCTGTGTGTTCATTTAATTCCCTCGTTAACTTACACATAAGCTGTTTGTAGAAATGTCCAAAATATGTAATTTATTTCTACTTGTGGGTTTATTAGAATACTCTCATATTCTTAATTCTCACCTATGGATTTTGTTTAGTAAATCTTGGGTCTTTCTGGAATACATTTGTTTGTCACGATGATATAAAATTGATATCTTAAAAAGAAAGTCACAATCAAACACTTGGGCTATTCGATGTTGATTGAAAAGTTTGTTGTATGCTAGAGATATGATGAAGATCAATTGAAAGTAGTTGAACTGGGATGCTAAAATAGATGGTTGAAGTATGAATCACTCCCTCTATTACGGACAAATAGTTTCATTCAGTTTTTATTGGTCAATTCGAGTGAACTTAGGCCAATGATTTATGTCAACTTGGTCAATCCGAGGGAGTAATAACCAAGATAGACTTTTATGTAGAGTATATGACAGAGAAACTACTTGCACTACATTCATTTCCATAAAGTAGCATGGGCCTAAGAGATCTCTATACGAATTTCCTTTCCACTTGACGTAAATATGTCTGACAAAAAACACTTCTGATGCACTTCACCATTTAACCCAACCCAACATCATCTCCTAACTTCCTATCTTCATTAATAACTGATCCTTATATCATTTAGGTTCCTAGTAACAAAAATAATTAGAAGGCAAGAATTTGGAATGTACCTCGGTTTTCTGGATGTAATGCTTCAAATGGCGGCCATACAAGATGGCGAAAGCTCCTTTGGATGTCATGGCTCTTTGCATTGAAGAATGTGCTGTCTGTTCTAACCTAATGATTGTCCTCTTAGTGTTCTCGTGCTGATACCTTGCGACTGGACATTACAGAATATAAAATCAACATGAAGTTAATATGAGCCAAACAAAAGGGAAAATATGAGTTATCAGCTTCCATCACTAACTCGAGGTGTGTGTGTGTGTGTGTGCGCGCGCGCAAGCCCGGATGACTAAAATCTGTACTCCAATTTCTCATTCCAAATTTCTAGTTAATTGTTAATAACAAATAACTCGCTATAGTTAAAAGTAAAATGAAAGAGCTGTAGAAAATTGCGAAGGGAAGTAAATCCTGATCTAAGAGATAGATGTGATGTCAAATAATTACCTTGCCTGCTAATACATGAATCCTGATCATACGCTAGGTCCATGTCAAGTATCTGACAACATATATCAAAAGTCACAAGACGGGAGATGAGGATGAAAAATTGACCTAACCAACAAGATATACTGAGTTTACCATAGCTTCAACATCCGAATAATAAGGTATGTCGCCATCACTCTCACATTCATCCTGGTCTGATGTAGAAGGATTAGCAATTGATTCTGGAATAGTCAATTTGACAGGCTCAGCTTCATGTAATGGCCATTCACTATAAATAGCTGGGGTGCCTACAGCCTATTTTTGATTAACAGAAAGCATTAGAGATAGATTTCTACATGACCACAGTAAAGATAAACTAATCAAGGAAAATGCTGAAGTGTGCTATCAAATCAAATACCCTCGGTTCAACTTTAGTACGATCTTCCTCCAGCACCCCAGCCACAGTTGTCCCTGGAGCTGCATGCACAGATCTAGATTGATAAGGGTCTCTAATTGACTTATTAGGCAGTGCCGAACGAACGACCACAGATTTAGTTTCAGGCAATTTAGATTTGGCTGCAGAACCAACAAGCGGGCGGCCAGAAACTGATTCAGATAATCGATTGGGTCCCACCATCTTAGACCAGGTAAATCTTGATGCAGGATCTTTCCCTTTCTTCATCAAGTTTAGTCTCTGTTCACCATCCTTCTCATCAGCTGAGGAGGATATAGGGTCACTTGAATTTGTTGTAATGGGCCGTCTTGCAGATGAAGCAAAGGAGGTAACAGGATGAATAAGCAAGAAAATATCATCATTGCATGGAATTTCAGGGTCTTCAGTGTTCAAGACGCAGTTAATTTTCCCTTCAGTAAGCTGAAGGGGTTCAGACTTTAAAACTGAAGTTGAGTGCACATCAACCTCTACTCGACGATCACTTTGCTGATCACCTTGTACAAAGGGAGCAATATGTTCTGATTCTGCAGAACATGGGCCAGCTAGAGCTGCAAGGGAAGCATTTGAAACAAATGATATCTTGTGTTCAACTTTACATAAATCATTATCCAGAATTTCTTTAGGAGAATCCAACAGAAGAGAATTAAGATTATCGTAACAAGACTTATCCATAGTGTCTTTACCATCTACATCCATGAATAGAAGCGCATCCTCGTTTGAAAAATTTAATAGTGCATCTGAAAGATCTGTGAATTCAACCTCTGATACAGAATGTGGATCAATAAATTCAGAGGCATCAGGCCTCTCTATCAATATTGAGGTTGAACGGATATCATCATACCCTGCTATTGTCTCTCTTCTGCAATCACTATCATCAGGGAGTCTTAAAGTCTCTACAGCCCCCTGAGGTACCTCTCTGTTGTTCTCGTCTACTGGCATATCTGGTGCAGAGACATCTTCCATTGTCTTCCAGAGAGGTAACCTAGGTAGTGGAGATGAGTATCCCATCATGTGAAATGAAGCACTGCCATCTGAACCAGGGGAGTTAAAATGCTGCTTTCCTCCAAATCCTGAACAAAGAACGTGGTTGTTATCATTCACTGAATCATAGTTTGACACTTGTTTAGCCAGTGACTCGTTAGTTTCAAAAAGCTTACCATCAGGTGTCTGCAATGGACCTGTCCCTGGAAGACCAAGGCACTTTCCAAATGCATTTGAACCACCATCAGAGGTGTGAGTCCCATCTTTTGGTTCCATCCTCATCTTCAACGAATTGCCTGTACCATTTCTTATATAGGGGGAAACATCTTTAGAAAATCCATATAGCTTATCATTCCTCACATTTCTTTTTGAATTATTATCTTCAGCTATGTTATGGAATCCGGTGCGAAACCCGTTTCCAGCATTATTAACACCACTTTTAGTAGACATATCCTTTATTGTTTCTGGAAAAGCCTGACGCAGGATCTCAATGTCTGTTTCCTGAAGTCCAAGACTGTTCGCTAAGCAATCACTAACCATAGAATCTCCACGCTGATCCTCATTATTAAGTGGAACATGCTTCTGAAAATCATGTCCATGTTGATTGCAATTGGGAAGATCCGGTTTGTCAAGAAAACCGAGATCAGGAGAGCAATAAAATTCCCTTCTTATTTTCTTTCGCATGGCATAAAACTGTCTGCGAATACTTTCACCTTTCCTCTTCTCAGGGACCTTTTCACTTCCCTTGGAATTGTACAATCTACTGAATTTCGACGGAGGGATTGAACCAGAAAGTTCAAGCTCAACCATGCGGGGAGAAGCCTGAGCAGAAACATCAGGATCATAAAGAAGACAATGCCACCGGTCTCGCAGTTCACGGAAGGTAAATCTGCGAGAAAATTTAACCGCCCCTTTAGCAAGTGCTTCAAGAGAAGCACCGGCCTGCAAAAGGAGAATAAATAATAAATAAATAAAAATAAAAATGCCTATTAAGAAATTAAGAGATGATATATCAGAATGCGTGCACCCAACAAGATGTTTGGAACTCTTTATTATCAGTGAAACTATTCTGGACTGGCAGTAATTCATAGCATTATCTATTATCTTCCCGATGTGACATAATATATCATGAAGGGGTTACGGTCATGTCTATATATTCCACCAACCTTTTGTCACTGAAAAACAAAAATTAGTTTGAATATCATAATAGTAGAGACTAGAGAGCCATAGTTTTCTCTCTCTCTCTCTCTCTCTCTCTCTACTTCTGCGGTCCATCATGCAACATTTAATGCACATATACACAAACAGAATCAGAAGAGGAATGAAATAAAATTTATAGGCCAAGAAGGAAGCATTTGAACCTCAAACTAGTCACTACTCTACTCAGCAATCTGCTTCTCTCATCGTCATAAATGATCACAGTTCACATGCTAAAGGGGTGACTTAGCCCCCTGTAGGATATAGTAATTGGCAATTTATTACCCTTGAACTGAGAAAAAGTGATGTTTTTTCCTATTAATTTCTTTATTTTATTTTTTTTTTGAAATGGAATTGTATTAGAAAGAAAGGTAAATTACAGAAAGATGGACAAGAAGTCCATCTAGAAAGAGGAAAACAAAATACATTTTTTCCTATTAATAATAATAATTCATTACTGACACCTTTTCCTTGCAATATGTGACGTTTGAGTTAAGGTCAAATTTGATCTTTTAACTTTTTACCCCTGCTATAAAGTTTGACCCCCTTCCACAAAATCCTTGTCTAGTCACTGATGTCTGATAGTTTTGGTTGTCCCCTACTTATAACCTAGTTGCTATTGACACCATGACACTTCCAAACAGGTGCACTAAGCGGTCTACATTGTATAAGTCCAAACCACCATCTTATGCAAATTTCTCTCATGTTTGGGTAACTTCTACTGTCTTGCTAATTTGTTCATTGCCAGTTGTATATCTCTCTTAGACATACATACTAATAAAATTTTCTCATTCTGTCTCCATTGAATGAGAAAATTTGATCTACTATAAGGCTTTACATAATTACATGTACTTCATCGCATTAATTATCACATAATTCATTTATCTCTAATCCTCATCGCACTAAAAATATGACCAATTTGTCTTTCCATACGAAAGACACAAACATTGGGACATGGAAATTTCCATGTGAATATATAGCAATGCCATAAATACTATTTTACTCGGATAAAAGACACTACCTACGCCCCGATTCCCCTTTTTTGTTATTGATCAAGAAGATGTATTCATTTCGGGACAGACCAACAAGGGGAGTTTAAAAAATAAGTCTAATAATTGCATGTCTAACAGATTACTTTAATACAGACTTATTTTTACAATCCCTCGGTCGGTCTGTACCGAAATGACTGCCCATTTTGGTTCTTGATCAATCAAGAACAAAAATGGGCATTCATTTCAGGACATAGGGAGTAAAGTTAAATAATTGCATGTGTATCTAATTACCTAAATACAAGCCTCAATCTACTTAAGAATAAAGATGCAGAGTCTAGACACATCTGTATCTAACCTAACCCAACCAAATTAAAAAATCATGCGAAATTCCAATTTTCCTCATAAAACATGAAATTCCAAAGGGGCTCAACATTTTGTAAGGTTAACGTATCTGATCACATAGTTGATTTTAAACATCAGCATTTGATCAAGCATAAACAATCCAAATTAAACGATCAGAATGTAGGAAATTGAGGAATTCATTCAAAATCAAAATCAAAATCAAAATCAAAATCAAAATCAAAATCAAAATCAAAATCAAAATCAAAATCGAAATGAATGAGGGACATTGAACGCAAGTTGGCGAAAGCATAAACGAAATTGAATAGCGAAAAAGCATTAGGAAATTAGAATTTGTAGAGGAGATAGAGAGATATGATGTGTTAATCATTACCTCAATTGAATTCTTGAGCAAAAGGTCATCTTCGTGAATCCATGGCGAGGAGGAGGAGACGGGAGGGACTTTCGCCATGTTCGCCTGAACCCTAACGGAGATATGTGATTGTGTGAATTTGAATTTGGATTGGGGGAGAATTTGAAATAGAAGGTTTTACACGAGGGGGTTTGTAGTAGTACTAGTTAAGTAGAGAGGGGAGAGTGGGGATGAAGCGGTTAACGTCATTCGCCTTCCTCTTTCTCTCTCGATTTTAATGCATTTGCGGAGTTGTTTTTTTTTTTTTTTTTTTTTCACTGTTTTTTTTTGCCTTGCTTAAATGAACTTTCCTTTGGGAATACGGAGTACTCCCTCCATCTCGTTCGAAAGGATAAAGTTTGTGTCTTGCACGAGAATTAAAAAAAAGTGATATAAAAAATTGAAAAAGTGTATAGAAAAATAAATATTGTGAATAAAAGGTGTTGTAGAAAAGAAAAAGTGAGATAGGGAATAGTTAGTAAATATTTATTGTGATAGTATGATAAGTGGGTCCCACAAATAAAGAAATAATAAAAAAAATTTCCATTTTTGGGTTGTGCCCTTTCAAATGGGATGTCCATAAAGAAAATTTTTGCCCTTTCGAGCGGGGCGGAGGGATATTTATTTTCTAATTTCTTAGTTCAAAATAGATGTTGTTTAGATCAAAATAGATGTTGTTTAGAGATCTTTTCATATTTAATAAAGTATAAGGAAAATTGCATAAAAAGTAATTCAATTATTAAGTTGTGTGGATTTTATACCTAAATTTTTTTTGTTACATTTATATACCTAAACATTTTTCAATTATTTCCGCTCTCAAAATGGAAAAAATATTCTCCCCTGCCCCCAAAAATGTCTCACTTTTCATTTTATTTCATTTTAAAATAAATATCGCATTTATTAAAATAGCGTATGAAATGAAATATGGTGATCTCCCTATATTATCCTTTCTTAAGAAAAGTTGCCTAAAAATACTAAATATGTTAAGCAACAGATTTGGTGAGATTGTAGCATCTCATTCAATTATGACATAAATTCAATGTGAAATTCTTGAGTAGTCTACTTCCTCTTTATTGATGAATCCGGTAATTCTTACTATTATTAATTAAGCTTGTCAATTTTGAAAACTTAATTATTGGCTTTAAACTATCATATTTATTTTGAAACATAAAAAATAGTATCGCACACTCAAACAAAAAGTGAACATCCAATTTGAAAAAATAAATAATACTTTTGTGTTTTAAAGTAAGTGTTATTTTATTTTCTGACTTTTCATAAGTTTTCTTCTATAATAAATTCTTTTTTCGTATTTAAGTATTACAATTTAATGAATAAAAAAACCAAATTTATCCATTCAATTGTTTTTTTCTTTTCTATATTATTGCACTCAATAAGCGATTATGAATCAAAATTTTGTCCTAAAATAACATTTATTTTTTAATGAAGACAATATTACTTATCAATTTTATAAGTCCACAAAAACACATCACTAAAAGAAGAAATAAGTTATGTGCAATTTGTCAAAGATAAAAGTAAGAAAAAAGGAATCCATAAATAAGTTTGACTTTCCGTCCTAAAAGCTCTTCGGTATTCCCTTTATAGATATTTGAAAAAGTTAAAAATGAAATATTAACCTACGTACTATCAAAATAGCAAATGTATCATACGTACTATTGATTTATTAGCAAAACTAACCAAATCATTAAAAAAGTTGATGGCCGTTAAAAGGCGTTAGTAACTTAAACAAATATTAATATCAAAATTTGCAAATTGCCCCATAACTAAACAAATTTTAAGTCACTTAACTGAATACTAAAAATGACCTATTTATCCTTATTTATCAAATAGCACACATATAGTCACATTTAATTCCTTATTTTTTTCTTTAAACCCAACCAAACCAAACCACCACCACCATCACCATTTAACCACCGGCCAGCCCAGTCACACAACATTGTCGCTGCCTCCCTAATAAAATCTCTTTCTCCTTTTCAAAGACATAATTAATCAAAAGAAATCTCCTTCTCCTGATCAGATTTGAAAACCATCACCTTTTCTCCCGATTGATTCTCAAACAATTTCCTTTTCCTTTTCTTTTCCTTTTCTGTCCTCTTCTTTAAATTGGATACCAAATTTGATCTAAAGGCTACAATTCAAAACACATACTCCCTCCGTCCCACCCGAATTTGGACAAATTTTCTTTTTAGGCGTCCCATCCGAATTTGGACAACCCAAAAAGGAAAGTTTATAATAATAAAAAAATGGGCATACCCCACTTACTCATTAACTCCACTCATTCTCCACCATACAATTTATTCAACCAACCACTATTAACTCCACTCATTCTCTCTCTTCATTTTCTATCACACATTTTTATTATCTTATTGTTATTTCTTAATCTCCGTGTAAAGTAACTTTGTCCAAATTCGGGTGGGACGGAGGGAGTATGACACAATATTGATTTATCAATCAAAAATCTAAAACCTACAATTTTGATTTCTAAATAAAAAACAAAAAAAACTAATACGTTGAAACTCCCTCAAATTGGGCGATCGAGTAAGGACCAAAAATGCGGCCGAAGATCGAGTAACGGCGCCAAAACTCTAGGATCTAAGGTGGTTTGAACAAAATGTTGTGATGTTAGCGAAGGCTAACTTTGCGATTTTGATTGTGAGGTGATTTGATGGAAAAGTATTGCAAATAGATGGCAGAAGGGGGAGGCCGAAACTGTGTCAGATCTAGATAGTGCGGCTGTGTTTGAAAAGATGACCAGAGAGCGTGATGGGAGTTTGGTAAGATGGCCGAAGAGGAGAGATTTAGGTTTTTTAGAATTAAAGACAGTGGGTAATTTGAATCTGTGTGTGTATTTTGTCAGATCTGATGACATTATAGAGCGATAAAGAATATAAGGGAAGAAGAGAAGGGGCGAGAGGAGAAGAAGAAGATTGGGTGGCCATTGCGACAACGTTAAGTGAAATAATAATATGTTTGGTTATGGGGGCAATTTGAAAATTCTGATAGTAATATTCGTTAAGTTACAAACGCCCTTTAATGACCATCAACATTTTTAACGATTTTGGCTAATTTTGCTAATAAATCAATAGTACGCAGGTTACATTTGTTGTTTCGATAGTACGTATGTTAATATGAAATTCTAATATAGTATGGACGGCAAAAAAGTTGTTTACTACATTTCTCTCATACTTTACTTTTATACTCACAACACCAATTAATTTATTATTGCTCACTTATTTTCTCTCATATTTTACTTTTCATACTTATAACACATCTTTCTTACTTTACTTTTTCTTAATTACAAAAAAATTGGTTCAATTTAATATGGGACGGAGGAAGTATTCATTAAGAATATTTATACTAGTTTTCTTAAAAAACTAATCTTAATAGCCTAAGCATCCAAATATAACCTTTTATATTTGGAAAAAAGAAAAGAAAAAATGGTAATTAAGTTTATCTTTTTAATATAATGTGTTTTTTGGGACGGAGAAATATATTTTTTCTAAAAAAAAGTTATAAATAAAAAATTATATATTTTTCCACAATAAGGTTTCTCTATATTTTTCAAATATTTTATATAAATGTTTATTTTTATGTTTTTAGAAATTATTTATATGTTATTGTAATGCTTTTATTTATTATGATTTATCGTTAAAATATATTTTTCTAAAAATATGAAACTTACAGGGGCTGAAAATGTGAATGTAAAAGATGTTCTTTACACTTTTCGTATATTTCATTAGATTTTGTCAAGTGTCATCTATTTTTGCCCCGAATTGCAACACAATGTGAACATAGTAAACTAAATTGCAAAAAATGAAACTTTAGTTCATACATTGCAACTACATGTGAACGATAGTAAAATGCTATTTCCCCTTTGTAGTACGATAATAAAAATGAAAAAAAAAAATAGATGACATAATTGGAAATTATGGAATAAGGTTTATTTTAATATGGAATAAGGTTTATTTTAATATGATTTACTCCCTTCGTCTTGAAAACTGATCCTCATTTATAATGGTTAACTTGTTTGGATTTTATTCAATCTATAGTATAAATGAGAGAAATCCACCAAGGATTTATCCTTGCCTGTCCCAAGTTAAGATAAAGGGTGAGGGTTGCGGTAGACATGTGACAGCCAGCGTAAAATTTTTGTCAAAAAAAAAAATGTCAGATTATGAATATCGTTGGGGCGTTTCCTCAGCAGCGACGCGCTACACTTCAAAGACCTGGGTGTAGTAATAAGTATGCAAAGGTTGCTAGGTCGTCGCCCGGAAGCGACGCGCCATCTCTTCGCTCGGGGGTGGTGTCAAATATGCAAGGGTGCGCTACACTTCAAAGACCTGGGTGTAGTGATAAGTATGCAAAGGTTGCTAGGTCGTCGCCCGGAAGCGACGCGCCATCTCTTCGCACGGGGGTGGTGTCAAATATGCAAGGGTTCCCGCCTTGTGGACGAGTGCGGGTAAAGAAGCTAGTCCATGGTAGGTGTAAGGGTAGTAGGATGCGCTTTGGAACTTGGAACATTGGATCATTGACAGGGAGATCAGCAGAGGTGGTGAAAGTTATGAGGAGGAGGAAGATTCACATAATGTGTTTACAGGAAACTAAGTGGGTTAGAGTAATTGAAAATGATATGAATTTACTTGGAGTGGATGAAAGTATGGTGTTGAAGAGGCCGGAGTGGAGGGCAAAAATTCATGTGGGGGGTTGATTTTTTTTTTTTTTTTTTTTTTTTACCTCTTTACTTTTTTATTTTTATTTTTTTATTTATTTTTGTATTTTTTATTTATTTTTATTTTTTAATTTAATTAATTTTTTTTATTTTTTTTTCACGATAACATATGATGATTCATGTTAGCCGATCCCAAATTATTTTGGGACTAAGGCTTTGTTGTTGTTGTTGTATAGTATAAATGAGAGCTCCACTCACTACAGTAGAATGAACAGTTCCACGTGCGAAAATTACCATTTTACCCTCACTATTTTGTTTCTTTCTCATTTTGCCCTCACAACTTAGTATGTCGTACGACATACTTGCCCTTTTTTTTATATATATATATATATGAAAAAAAAAAAAATCTCACGTGACCTTGGACACGGGCATGTGCTAGTGTTTTATAAAAAAAAATAAATGATTATTAGGGAAATTATAAATATTATTATTGATGCACTATAAAATATACTATCAATAACAATGTTTTATAAATTATAAAAATTATTAAATTCTTATAATATTTTGATTAAAATTCAATCAAAGGTATGAAATCTGAACTGAGATTCACCAAATTTAATCTATTGACCATACAATCTATAGTATAAATCAAAGCAGTGGGCACTGTTCAATGAATAGTTCCATCCGCGAACTTTACCTTTTTGCCCCCATTATTTTGTCACTTTCCCATTTTGCTCTCCCTTTAAAAAAAATTTTTTTTTTTTAAACACACACATACCCACACTTTCTCTTTCTCTCTCTCTCTCTTCATTCAGTTTGAATTTCAAAATATGGAGGAGTACTCTCTACAGTACCAAGTGGGTGTTTTACCATTTTGCCCTCACCATTTTATCCCTTTCCCATTTTGCCCTTAAAAAAAGATTTTTTTTAAGTTTAAAAAAAAAATTAATTTAAGAAAAAAAAAAAACCAAAAAATGTGGCCTTGGACACGGGTAGACGTGTCCAAACGGTTATAACCGCCGGTTGGGCGGTTATAACCGCCCATGGGCGCTGGAACTGGATGGAAATATGGAATGGATTAATTAATGGAAGGATTCAATTCAAAGAAGAGGTACTGAGGAAAGGAAGGAAGGAATAATTAATTGGGAAAAGAAAAGAAAAGAAAAGGGGAAGGGGTACTTACTGGTTACTGACCGTTGTTTTTGACAGCTTTGACTGGGAGGGGCCAGCGCCAGACAGCCGGACAGGGAAGGGAGTAGGCTGAGGGGGTCAGGGGTGTCACATGGGTAGAAGGGAGTAGGCTGGGCAGTCAAATCAAAGTACCGTTTGGGGGGATTAATAATTAATTCAAAATTTGAAATTTGAATTTCAAATTTCAAAATTTTAAGGTTAGGCGGTTAGTTAGGCGGTTATAACCGCCGGTTAGTTAAACAGTTATAACCGTTGGTTATAACCGCCGATTATAATCGCCGGTTGCCGGTTTTTGAAAACCTTAACCTTAACCTAATCGTGTAACCGCCGGTTTCGGTTAAGGCGGTTACGGTTAAGGCGGTTGACGGTTATAGCCGGTTACGGTTACGGTTATTAACCTCCGGTTAGCCGGTTCCGGTTAGATTTTGGACACGTCTAGACACGGGCTTAGGCTTTAGGCTAGTATATGAAATTCTACATCTTGGCACACGCATGGAACAACTTGGTTTATTTGCGTAAAAGTCCCCAAGTTGACTATGGAAATTTGATAAAGTAAAGTACTCCCTCCCTTCCAGAACATAATTCACAAACACTGTTTGCACTGGTTTTAAGGAGGGAATATTATATTGAAAGTGTTGTGAGTGTGAAAATAAAATAGGAGAGAGAATGAGTGGAGAGAATAGTAAATTATAATGGTGTTGTGAGTATTAAAATAATGTAGGAGAGAGAATGAGTGGAGGGAATAGTAAAGATTCCTTTCCATTTTAGGTAAGTTTTAAATGTGTGAAGTAAGTTTTGGAACGCCCAAAAGGGAAAGTGTGAAGATTGTTCCGGGACGGAGGGAGTATATCATTATCTCAAAATGAAAGTTATAGTGTGACATCTTTTGTTAATTGAAATTTTAATGAAGGTATCAAAATTCATAATTACAATAAATCCTAAGGCAGAATATAGATTTGTGCCCACATATGCCCTCGGACCAGGGGCGGAGCCAGGAATTTTCCGTGGGGGGGCAAGATTATACGGGGGTTCGGGGGCAGCGCCCCCGAAAAAAATTTTCGGGTCGGACAAGTAAAAAATGGGTCGGATCCATGAAAAACAAATAAACCTAAACGAACAATTTCAATACAAATCTATCCATTGATAAACCTAAACGAACAAAAAATACAATTGAAAACTTATCAATTTGTGAAGAAATTAAAATTAATAACACATTTAAATTTGTAAACTCCATTCAAATTTGTAGAGAGAGAGAGAGGAAATTACCGAGAGAGAGAGAGACGGCAGGCTGCAGCGGCAAGGAGGAGAAGGAGCGGCGGCGTCAAGGAGGAGGAGCGGCGGCGGCGTCGGGGAGGAGGAGCGGCGGCTGCGAGGGGCGGAGTCCGGAGAGATTTGCTAGGTTTTTGTCGAGAAGAAAGAGGAAATTACGTCCTCTCTCTATTTTTTTTAAATAGCTGGAAACGGGAAACGACGCGGTTTACGTTTTTTTTTTTTTGTTTTTTAATTAATCAAAACGACGTCGTTTTGATTAATTAAAAACAAAAAAAAAAAAAAAACGTTAACTCTTCTTCTTCTCCGGGCAATTCAGGCCTAAATCCCTAATTTTTGCCGGATTAGGTGGGGGGCAAAAAATAAAAATAAAAATATTTTGCTGCATTTCGCTAGGTGGGGGGCAAGTGCCCCCTCCTGCCCCCCCCTGGCTCCGCCCCTGCCTCGGACCAACTTTTCCGCGATTATACCCTAGTACTCAACTTTTGGCCTCGCAAATATGTCCTCCGTTAGTTTTTCATCCAAATATTGACGAAAATACTGATCAAGTGACTAATTTGGAATATTTAAACTTCTTTGGTAAGTTGTTGACATTTTTATTAAATTATTGGATACAATTGAAAAAAGAATACTTCCTCCGTCCCGCTAATATTAGCACACTTTCCTTTTTGGGCGTCCCGCTAATATCCGCACACTCCCAAAAAGGAAACTTTATATTAATAAAATATTCACCCAGCCCCACTCATTCTCTCTCCTACATTATTTTAATACTCACAACACCATTATAATTTATTACACCCTCCACTCATTCTCTCTCCACTCATTCTTTTACACTCACAACATTTTATTAAAATATCATATTCCTTAATTCCCGCGCAAACAGTGTTTGTGCTAATACTAATGGGACGGAGGGAGTATTTAGTCCATTGACAAAGGGGGTTTTTGTTTTTTTTAAGTGATAAGTGCTAAAATCTGATTTCAGTTCTGAAAATGGCTGAATGATTAAGAGGCAGCAACTGAAAATTGAATTCTGAATTGGATAAGCTGTTTGATTTTCTATCTGAATTCATTATCTGAAACAGTTAAAAAAAAAAAAAAACGTAAATGCAGCATGAAACAAGAAATGCTTTTAAAAAAATTAACCAAAACCAAATATGAAACAGTGGCTTTCAGAGGCTTTCAGAGACAATTCAGCAACATTTTAACCACTTAAAATTAAGAGGACTTTAAGAGCCTAACAAGCCTTATTTTAAAAAAAAAAAACAAACACACTTATTTCTCTAATCCTCTGAATGAATAAGTGTTAAGAGGCAAACAAGGCTGAAAATCAAAAAACAAACACCCCCAAAGTCGTCAAATATGCAATGGTTTTGGTCAAAATACCTCCACCAAAGTCCACATGCCAAACACCTCCCCACGCCAAACACCCTTTTATGTGAGTGCACCACCCCACCCATTGTTATCGTCATCGCCATCCAATCATGGATTTAATTATACGTAAATTGCAGAAAATTATTTTTCTGTGTGAGCTGCTAGAAATTATACGTAAATTGCAGAAAATTATTTTTCCGTGTGAGTTGCTAGAAATTTATTGTTCTAGTAACTCACACGGAATCACCCGTTTTATGAATTTGATTATATGCGAGTTGTTAAAAAATTATTGCTATGTTTTACTAGCTAGTGTTCAAAGATGACAATGGCGGATCACTGACTTAAAAGGGTGGGTGGTGTAACGACCCTAACCCTAGGCACTATTTTAGTATCATATTATATGCTTTTAATATTATTGTTGACTTTATGTGCTCATTTTATGTCTTTGATTTCTTATGTTAAGATGAGATGTTTGGGAAATAATTTTAAAACCTTAGGATTGCAAGGGAAATAAAATAAAGCATCTTGGGGGAAATATAATAATAGAAAATGAATAAAATATGAAATGAGGTTAAGGTGTGTGGGGTAAAGAATTGGAGTAGGGGGGTTTAGTTTTACTACTTTAGAACTTGGGAGGATTTAATTGTAAAAGGTTGAAAGATGTTAATTAAGGAAGCATGGGGGGGGGGCATACTTCCTCCCTTATTTCCCTCACCCTTCCTTGACCTCCCCACTCTTCCCTCATCTTCTTCATTCTTCTCCATTCTTCTCCATTTCCTCCATGGAAGCTTACTCTTGAATTTTCTCCTTCCAAAATCCTTAGAAAATCCAATTCTTTTCCATTTTTCAATCCGATTGTACTTCCGTGTTCGGGGCAACTAGGGGAGCACATCAAGCCAAGAAAATCCTTATTCCCTCCCATATTTGCTAAGGTGAGTTATTATGACTTTCCCTTCATTAAATGTTCATGAACTATTGATGTTGTTATTGTTATTAAAATGATTGTTAGATGCTTTGGAAACCTTCTTGGAGTTGAGGAATTGGTTAATGTCATAGAATGATGTTGTTGTTCATAGAAATTAATCAAGAGTGTAAGAAAATGGGTTGAGTTAGATTAAGAGAGTTAAACTTGAAATGTGGTAGTAAAATGGGTGGAAAATCAAGTGGTAAATAATCTAGGTTTAGGTTATGCTACTTTGGGGTTAAATGGTTTAGAATGGAATTAGCAAAGTTAGAAATCCCTTTTAGGTTCACAAATTAGAGGAAGCTTGGGTTAAGTTTTGGTTTTTGGGAGTTACTAAGGAAAACCTGCCACTGATACCTGATTCTGGCCGTGGCACGAGTCGTGCCCCTTGGCACGAGTCGTGCCCATGGCCAATTCGTGATAACGAGTCGTGATATATTTCTCATCCTTGCTGATTAAAAATGGAGCTAAAGAGCACGAGTCGTGCCCTAAGGCACGAGTCGTGCCCTGTGGAAATAACGAGTCGTGCCTTGTTGGGGACGCATGATTCTGGGGAAGGTCAAATGGGCACGAGTCGTGCCCTGGGGCACGAGTCGTGCCCTGGCCTGGTGACTTTGAACCAACTTTAGAGCTGTTTAAACATATTAAAGCTAGAACCAAAATGAAATCTCTTTAACCTAGATTAAAGTAGAATACTTTGGCTACACAATGACTTCTTAATCGATCAAAATGGAATTGGGGAAGTACTTTAAATATTGTTTGGAAAACGCTTGGCAGCCTAGTTTGGCAACTTGACAAATGTGACTCCAACTTGGTAGATTTAACTTGGACCTTTATAGAGGCCATGTATTGTTGTATAATGACTATGTAGGGAGGGTTGATGATACCTTATTGCCTTACTTGAGTTCATATTCATCGATTATACTATGCATAGTGTGTTAAATAAATGTTGCACTATGGTATTTGTTGAACATGAGTATAATTTACCATGTTGTTATATTTATTATCCCTTTGGTGGATTTTATGTCAAGTAACTATTATGTGCTTGGACTTATGTTAATCAGCTGATGTTGGGGGTATAGCGTAATACGATCAATTATGGAAGTGTGACCTTTGTGATCGGATTACGTTATATCTGTGAGCGTCCCCTCCTGTGGCCACAGGTTGGGGTTATAGCATCTGTATTGAGCCAAAAGCCTTACAGAGTTGCTACTATGTTATATGGTTCCCTGAGACATGGGTCTTATAAGATGTGAGTATTGCTTAAGCAGCTCACCTAAGATTGGGGTTTTATTCCCCAATGTTGTACGACTATTGTTCAGACGGGAAAAGGTAAACCAAGGTAATGTAAGGTGTTTACAGCTTTTCCAATGTGCTATATGCAACTTGTTATGTGTTGCATCTTACTTGGCATATTGCTGCATTCATAATAGCTTGCTGAGATTTATTCTCACCCCTCTCCCTTTAATGTTATTAGATCCCGAGACAGGCGGACCGGCCAAGTAAGGGCGGAGAGGAGTTTGGAAGTGATATTTTGGGGATTGTCGGGGTATGTATAGGTTGGCGTAGAAAGTGTATTTTGGTATAATTCATTTATGGAGTTTGTATTTATAAACTTTAATTTCTATGTTATAATCGAAATCTTTTGTAACTAAAACAGTTTGTTACTTTCAAAGTTGTTCAACTCTTACTCCAATGTGGAGAGGAGTGGAGTTATTTTGAAATGGTTATGTTAAGCATGTCTAAGTTTGTAAGTTGAATCAAAGTTTTAAAAAGTTTAGGTGATTTGAGTTAGTTTGGGGACGCTCCAGCTCGGGACACGTGTTAGGTTCCGGGTCGGGGTCCTCACAGTTGGTATCAAAGCTCGGTTAGAGTTCTCGGGTAGAGTCTAGCTTAGTGAGAGTGTGCGATAACTGACGTCGAGTGTTTAATGCAGGAGTTTGTTCTAATGGCGGGAAATGATGGCGATCTGGATCGAGCTTTGGGCAATGTTGGTAATCCGAATGCCGAAATGATGAATATGTTCCGAGTATTTCTTCAGAATATGGCAAATCAGAATCAAGGTAGAGCACAACAGCAATCAGAAGGTAGGCAAGGGCACCATGGCCTCGAGAAATTTGTGAAGATGTCTCCCCCTAGTTTCAATGGATATCCGGATCCAGTGAAGGCGGAGAGATGGCTTGAAGCTATGAATAAGATTTTCGCGGCAATGGAGAGCTAGGATGCAGAAAAGGTAAGGTGCGCCGTTTTCAAGTTGGAAGGACCCGCTGAGCACTGGTGGCAGGTAGTGAAGGATGGTTGGGATCGGGATCTTACACCGCAGACTTGGGAGAATTTCACGCGCAAGTTTTGGGATCATTTCATTCCGATGGTTACTAGAGATAAGAAGGAGGTTGAGTTTCTGAAATTGGAGCAAGGGACCATGACTATAGCACAATATTCAGCCAAGTTTACGGAGTTAGCCCGATATTGTCCCCATTTGGTACCGGAGGAAGAGAGGCGGATCTACCGGTTCGTGAAAGGCTTAAGGGTGGAGTTCCGGAAGCAGCTATTGACGCATGACTTCGCCAACTTTCAAGCGACCGTGAATATGGCGTACCGGATTGAGAATGATATAGAGGAGCATCGTGGTAAATCTGAGGGTGGAAGTAGAAATAGATTCCAAGGTCAAGGTTCTGGGCAGAATAGAGGGCAGCCAAGGACATCAGCTTTGGGAGCAGGTAGAGGAGGAAATGTGGCGACTTCGACAAACCGTTCGACTCCGGGTCAGTTTGGGACATTGTGTGGATATTGTAAGAAGCCAGGACATTCAGAGGATAAGTGTTGGAGCAAGCAAAGCAAATGTTTAGAGTGTGGGGCAACCGGCCATTTTTGAAAGAATTGTCCCAAGTGGCAAAGAAAGCAAGCTTCGGATAGCGGACAAGGGGGACAAGGTAGTGAAGTGAAGAGAGATATCGACGGGAAACCCAAGGATTGAGTGCAAGGTCGAGTGTTCGCCTTGGGTAGAGGAGAGGTCGATCCTAATGCTGTCATTAGAGGTATAGTCCCTGTCTCAGGAGTTAAGGCCCGCATTCTTATAGATCCCGGGTCTTCCCATTCATTTGTGGCATCTCATTTTGCATTTTCATTACATAAATTGCCTGAATCTATGCCTTATGTGTTGGAGGTTTCTACTCCTATGGGAGAGTGCCTCGCATCTTCTTTGATCTATCATGGTTGTGATGTGACTATATGTGGGCATGTGTTGCCGGTGGATTTGGCAGAGTTACCAATCCGTGACTTTGATGTGATCCTTGGGATGGATTGGTTGAGTCAGTGTCATGCTTTGGTAGACTGTCGTAGAAAGCGAGTCTCATTTGCTATGCCTGATGTGCCTACTTTTATATTTGATGTGGACAAATTTATGTTCGATTTACATGTTATTTCTGCTTTAAAGGCTAGAAAAATGCTATCTAAGGGGTGTGCGGGGTACTTGGCTTATGTGGTAGATTCCAATAAGAAGTCCCCCGAGTTAGCTCATGTCCCGGTTGTTAATGAGTTTAGTGATGTGTTTTCAAGTGAGTACTCTATGCCTCCGGATCGTGAGGTAGAATTTTGTATTGACCTAGTGCCGGGTACCGCACCTATTTCTAAAGCACCCTATAGAATGGCTCCGGCCGAGTTAAAAGAGTTGAAGGTCCAATTGCAAGAATTGCTAGACCGGGGTTTTATTCGCCCAAGTGTGTCACCGTGGGGAGCACCGGTTTTATTTGTTAGGAAGAAGGATGATACCTTACGATTATGTATTGATTATCGTTTGTTGAACCAAGCAACTATAAAGAATAAATACCCTCTTCCGCACATAGATGATTTGTTTGACCAACTTCAAGGTTCCGTTATCTACTCTAAACTTGATTTGAGAAGCGGATACCATCAGTTGAAGATTAGACCGGATGATATTGCCAAGACAACTTTCCGAACGAGATATGGTCATTATGAGTTTGTTGTGATGCCTTTCGGGTTGACTAATGCTCCAGCCGTATTCATGGATATAATGAACCGTATCTTCAAGCCTTATCTTGATAGCTTTGTGGTGGTTGATGGATAAAAATTCACTGTGTAATAAATTACCGAGCAAGTGTACTCGCTACCGGTGTAGCAATATGCACGAGCAGGGGTCGAACCACAGAGACTCGTTAGTTTTAATAAGTTAATTTAATTAGTGAAAAGTAACCAAAAGGGGGGGGGGTTTGCTTGTTTGATTTAAATTAAAAACTTAATTAAATAAAATATTAAAAAGAAAAGCAATCAAGCAATCAAGCAACAAGAGACAAGGATTAAAATCAGATTAAAAGGAATTCATGGATTGGAGTTTCACAGTACCAAGGATTTATGCTATTTTTAAAAATAAAATGGTCAATTATTTCCTAGGGTTCAATCACAATAATAAGGGTTGGGACGGTTTGGTGTGCGATTTGCAACCCTTCTATTCCTGTTTATTAATCTTTCAATTACGTCGAATTAATAAACAAAGAATTCAATAAGAACAAAGGATAAAAAGAACCTAAACCTCCTTGACTCAGTTACGATGCCAATTAGATTTAATTATCAAAGTTTAGTCGGTGTTAATCAACCAAGTTACTGCGTAAATCAACACTCACACAATTCACAAGTGACAATTGATTAGATTGACAACTCAAGAATTGAAAGAACACCACTTTGATAAACAAGGAGAAATTAAATTGACCAAATAATGTTATAGCATAAAACCCTAATATTGCTTACATCCAATCCATGAAATAAAAGACTTAGCTACTCATGTTCATCTCAAAAGACAAAAGAGATAAGTAAAAAGAAAAATACATAAAACCTGATTGGTGATGATGAACAACCCTTCAATCCTTCAGCCTTCCCAATTACAATGGAAAATAAAACTTAAGATAATTGTTCTCTGCAGAAATTTGATTTATCTAGGGAAGAAAAGAGTCCCAAAAAGGAAGGAAGCAACAAATCCTCCTTAAAAAAGGAAAACTGAATTGCTGGTAACGGGACATGGGCGGTTGCCCAACTGGCCATGGGTGGTCGCCCATGTAAACAGCGGTTTGGGCCTTCGCATTAATCACACGCGGGCGGTCGCCCACCTTGCCTGGGCGGTCGCCCATGAGTACAAGAACTTCAAAACTTGTATGACTTCAAAGATGGGCGGTCGCCCACCATTCCCTGGGCGGTCGCCCACTCCAACAGTGGTTTTAAGGCTTTGCAATACCAGCTTGGGCGGTCGCCCATCAGGTCCTGGGCGGTCGCCCATCACACCAGTGATTTCTCCAGCTTTCTTGACCATTTTGCTTCACCAACTTTACAAACTCCCTGAACTATCAAAACACTAAAATATACATTAAATTCTCAAGGATTCGAACAGAAAATAAGCTTAGGATCATATCTTTTGGATGGGTAAAACCACATCCATCAAATACCCCCAAACTTACCTTTTGCTCGTCCCCGAGTAAAACAAAAGAATTAAACAAAAACAAAACTACCCTAACAAATAAAGAAACAATAAACACAAAATATTTTTGACATGTTCTCAATACATACCCAGTTGCCGGCCAAGCAAGTCTCAGAATCTCACTTAAATGTGCTAAACAAGTGCCAATAAGAATATGCAATTACAATTACATTAATGCATCTAACCCACAATTTTCCACCTCGGCGTGAATGATGAATGAATTATGGGAGATCATGATCAACAAGTTAAGATTGTTTATGGGTTCACTAACACATGCTCTACATTACAAATAACAATACAGTTACATACACAAGGATACTCATACGCATGATTACACACTTGTCAACCCGATTACTCAATATTGAACAAAAATATGGCTCAAAGTTTAGTCCACAACAAATGTGGGGCTAGGCTCACGGGTACAAACGAAGGAATGGACTTACAAATACAAGAATGTGAAACTAAAGGCCTTCCATTGCATATAATACATTCCGGAATTTCAGCTTTTCCGCTCACCTTTGTTTCCCCAATGCTTCAACCCCCAAACTAGAACTTTGTTCATATTTTATACACTTGGGGTTGAAAGCATTCCCTCTCTCAAACTAGGTCACTTATCAAACATATTTCACAGAATTGGGGGCCAACTTTTTCTTTTCAGATTTTTTTTTTATATAGCCCCCTTTTATACAATACAAATCATATTTCCAACTTTTGACCTTCCTCACTCATTCCCGTAATTTCCCCATGTAACCCCCAAACTGATTATTTCTAATTCCACATTCTTGCAAAGGTGGGATAAACCTATTCTAGGTGTCAAGGGTTAGGGATTAGGCATCAAATGAAGGCGAATGGTGGTCTAGATTTCCACTCTTTCTAAACAGGCTCAAAAGGGGTCAAGTGACAATTTATATACAGTGACGAGAAAGTCGAAGGCTCACAAGAGGGTTGTCAAGGAAAGATAAGCCATAAATACCAAGTAATCTATTGATTTGTTATTGACAAGCATGCAATCATGTTCTAGGACCCCCGAGAATGTCAAAGTGAACCCATAAAAGACACCTAAATTAAAGACCATGATCAAGAAATATAATGGAAGTGAATGGTGGTGCAATTGTGTTTTACATGAATTAATGCAATTCTAATAAACAAATTCAAATTGGCACAAACATAGCAAAACTCAATCAAAATCCCTCATATCATCACGGACGTTGGCCAACTTCCACATAAATAATGAGAACAAAATTTTTTTTTTAAAATTTTCTACTTTTTTAAGAGGGTGACATTATATACACTCCCCTATAAACCCACAAACTCGAAGAGATATCTACCCCCAAACTCAAAACATGCTATGTCCTCATAGCAAAGAGAACAACAACATGCCTCAAGTTCAAAGGAGAAAAGACACAACAAAGCAATTAAATAAAGCAATAAAAATGTACCTACTTGGGTTGCCTCCCAATTAGCGCATTTGTTTAAGGTCGTTAGCCCGACCATTGCTCCCAACTAAATGGGATTTGATGTGACCACATTCCCTTTGGCCTTGGCTTTCCTTCCCTTGGCCCACTTCGCACATTCTCGGGCACAAATGCCCACCACCTTCCACAAAAATTCGCCCTTTGCTCCAAACTCGGGTGGAGCCCAAGGGATTTTTCTCTCCTTTTTCTTGCTCTTTTTCTTTTTCTTCAATTTATTTTTCTTGGGAGCCTCTCCCCCAAACTCATTTGGTGCCTTATTCTTATCACAATCAAGCACCTCTTTCTCCTCCACAAAATCGCAAGCATCCTGAACATGCATCTTAACATACAAAGCATCAGAAGTATCAATAGAACAACATTCTTCCATTTTATCAATATTGGTAGACTTAAGCGGAAAGAAAGATTTTAATGGGGATACCGACCCCTTTTGGGATCGGTCTAGGGGGTGATACGGGCCATCACAAGAACCAAGATTGTCGGCCTTATTTTTCACGGCACACAAGTGGGAACCCGCACTATCCCTAGAATTCTCACCGTCATTTGACAAAGCTTCACGATTATCAACATATGAACACTCCTCACTATCATCACTAGGATATTTCATGGCATCAAACACAGAAATTTCAATTTTCTCACCCGCCACTGTCATAGACAGTTTGCCATTTCTCACATTAATAATGGTGTTGGTCGTCGCCATGAAAGGTCTCCCAAGTAATATGGGTGAATCACGGCAACTTCCTTCACCTTTTGGCATTTCAAGCACCACAAAATCAACAGGCACAATGATTGAATTTACCTGAACTAAAACATCCTCCACAATGCCCACATGTCTTTTAATGGACCGATCCGCCAGTTGTAGGGCCATTGTGGTGGGTTTTAATTCGGGTAAACCCAACTCCTCGTACAAATAATATGGCAACAAATTAATGCTGGCTCCAAGATCCAACATAGCTTTTACCCTCTTTGATCCCCCCATAGTAATAGAAATCAGAAAACTTCCGGGGTCTTTCAATTTGGGTGGAAGACTATGTTGTACCACTGCGCTAGCATTTTCACTCATCACTATTCTATCATCTGTCTCATACCTATGTTTCTTGGAATTTAATTCTTTGAAAAATTTGGAATAAGCAGGAATGTTTTTTATTACATTGAGTAAAGGGATATTGATGTTCACCTTAGAAAACATGTTCATCAACTCCGACATTTGCTTATCCAATTTATGTTTTAAAAACCTTCCAGGAAACGGTACGGGAGGTACATATGGCATGGGGGGTGGAGAATCAACTTTAGAATTTTTCCCCATGTCACTTGTACTCTTTTCACAACAAACATCATCGTTATCCACATTAGCATTCTTATCTACAACAGGAGGGGGAGAAGAAGATGAAGGAGAAAGTACCTCACTACCTACCTGTTTGCCATTTCGGAGAGTGATAATGGCATTTGCTTGATGTGGTTGGCTCGGAAAGGTCCCAGACTTATGACCTTGTAGGGCGGTTGCTAATTGCCCAATTTGAGTCTCCAACTTCTGAAGGGCAGCTTCATGGTTCTTGGAAGCTTGTTGGCTTTCCGCCCTTAATTGATTATTTTCGGCTTGCAGTTTCTCCATGGCCACTTCCCACGGTTCCCTTTTTTGCTCATACTGTCCCGGTGGAGCTTGAGGATGGAGAGGCTTATTTTGTTCTTGATTGCCTCCCCATGAAAAATTTGGGTGTTGCCTCCACCCCGGGTTGTATGTGTTCGAAAAAGGATTATTGTTTTGAGGGAACCGCTGGCCAAATCCTTGCATTGCATGTGCCTGTTCGTGGTTAAACAAAGAAACCACTTTGACACACATTAGTAGCATGAGTGTTAGGACCACAATTAGCACAAAAATCATTTACAACATGAGCAGTAGAAGGCACAGAAGAAGAAGAAGCATTTTGCAAAGCTAACTTATCAAATCTTTGATTCAGTAGTCCAAACTGCTTAGCCAACTCGTTGTTTAGCCCTACCTCATGCACTCCCCTTGTTACCCCCCTAGATCCCTTTTGTTGAGAATTAGCACTCAACATCTCAAACAGTTCCTGGCATTGTTGGAAAGTCTTACTTCCCAAACTACCTCCTGCTGCATTATCAACCATTGATTGGTATTCAGGGGATAAAGCCCCATAAAAAGTTTGATGCAAAATAGAAGCAGGGAAGTTGTGGTGGGGGCACTGAATCTGTAGCATCCTAAATCTATCCCATGCCTCGTGGAAGGCTTCCCCCGGTTCCTGTGCAAATCCCATAATTTTCACCCTAAAATTTGTTAATGCATCATAAGGGTAAAACTTAGTAAGAAAAGCATCATGTAAAGCATCCCAAGTAGTGATGCTACGGGGAGGGAGTAACAATAGCCACGTTTTGGCTTTGTCTTTCAATGCATATGGGAAGCACTTCAGTCTCAAGTGCTCCGAGGTAACACCCTCTTTTGTATGGAACCCACTCAAGGTAGACATAAATTCTCTCAAAAACGCTAACGCATCCTCACCGGCAAGGCCATAAAAATTAGAAATCATGTTAAAATATTGGCCTTTGATTTCATAGCCTAGTGCTGCATCGGGCAACACTATGCACGACACCGATGTGTCGACTCTTGGCCTAGCAAACGCATTCATGACTTGATCCGCCATTTCAAAATTAAAATTTTCTTCTCCCTCGGTGGAAGAAGTCTCTAGGTCACTTTCGAGGGGATTGCCCTCTGTTAAGTATAAATCTCGTAAATACTGACCCAACCTATTAATGTCGTCGTTCAATGGTTCCACATTAGGATTCAAAGAACGCCGACCAAGCATGCACCGATTAAAAAAAAACTTGTTAAAAATCACAACAAGTCCCCGGCAACGGCGCCAAAAACTTGATGGATAAAAATCCACTGTGTAATAAATTACCGAGCAAGTGTACTCGCTACCGGTGTAGCAATATGCACGAGCAGGGGTCGAACCACAGAGACTCGTTGGTTTTAACAAGTTAATTTAATTAGTGAAAAGTAACCAAAAGGGGGGGGGTTGCTTGTTTGATTTAAATTAAAAACTTAATTAAATAAAATACTAAAAAGAAAAGCAATCAAGCAATCAAGCAACAAGAGACAAGGATTAAAATCAGATTAAAAGGAATTCATGGATTGGAGTTTCACAGTACCAAGGATTTATGCTATTTTTAAGAATAAAATGGTCAATTATTTCCTAGGGTTCAATCACAATAATAAGGGTTGGGACGGTTTGGTGTGCGATTTGCAACCCTTCTATTCCTGTTTATTAATCTTTCAATTACGTCGAATTAATAAACAAAGAATTCAATAAGAACAAAAGATAAAAAGAACCTAAACCTCCTTGACTCAGTTACGATGCCAATTAGATTTAATTATCAAAGTTTAGTCGGTGTTAATCAACCAAGTTACTGCGTAAATCAACACTCACACAATTCACAAGTGACAATTGATTAGATTGACAACTCAAGAATTGAAAGAACACCACTTTGATAAACAAGGAGAAATTAAATTGACCAAATAATGTTATAGCATAAAACCCTAATATTGCTTACATCCAATCCATGAAATAAAAGACTTAGCTACTCATGTTCATCTCAAAAGACAAAAGAGATGAGTAAAAAGAAAAATACATAAAACCTGATTGGTGATGATGAACAACCCTTCAATCCTTCAGCCTTCCCAATTACAATGGAAAATAAAACTTAAGATAATTGTTCTCTGCAGAAATTTGATTTATCTAGGGAAGAAAAGAGTCCCAAAAAGGAAGGAAGCAACAAATCCTCCTTAAAAAAGGAAAACTGAATTGCTGGTAATGGGACATGGGCGGTCGCCCAACTGGCCATGGGCGGTCGCCCATGTAAACAGCGGTTTGGGCCTTCAGTAATAATCACACGTGGGCGGTCGCCCACCTTGCCTTGGGCGGTCGCCCATGAGTACAGCAACTTCAAAACTTGTATGACTTCAGCATGGGCGGTCGCCCACCATTCCCTGGGCGGTCGCCCACTCCAACAGTGGTTTTAAGGCTTTGCAATATCAGCTTGGGCGGTCGCCCATCAGGTCCTGGGCGGTCGCCCATCACACCAGTGATTTCTCCAGCTTTCTTGACCATTTTGCTTCACCAACTTTACAAACTCCCTGAACTATCAAAACACTAAAATATACATTAAATTCTCAAGGATTCGAACAGAAAATAAGCTTAGGATCATATCTTTTGGATGGGTAAAACCACATCCATCAGTGGTATTCATAGATGACATCCTTGTTTATTCTAAGTCCCGAGAGGAGCATGAAAATCATTTGAGGATTGTCCTATCCGTTCTTCGTGAGAAGCAGTTGTACGCCAAGTTCAGCAAGTGCGAGTTTTGGCTTGAGCAGATTTCTTTCTTGGGGCATGTAGTGTCGAGTTCGGAAATTTCCGTGGATCCTTCAAAAATCGAAGCCGTGGTTAATTAGAAGCAACCTTCGACTGTGACTGAAGTTCGTAGCTTTCTTGGTTTGGTGGGGTATTACCGAAGGTTTATTGAGGGTTTTTCTCGAATTGCGACTCCGTTGACAAGGTTGACTCGGAAAGATGTATCTTTTGTATGGAATTCTAAGTGTGAAGCAAGTTTCAATGAGTTGAAGGAGAGGTTAACAACGGCTCCTATTCTTACTCTTCCGGATGGTTGTGAAAATTTTGTTATTTATAGTGATGCCTCGAAGGCGAGATTGGGATGTGTACTAATGCAAAATGGGAAAGTGATTGCGTATGCCTCTAGGAAGTTATCACCGACGGAACAGAATTACCCTACTCATTACATAGAATTGGCTGCGATTGTGTTTGCGTTGCATAAGTGAAAACATTATCTGTATGGGGCGAGATTCGAGATTTTCACCGACCATAAGAGTTTGAAGTATTTGTTTACCCAAAAGGAGTTGAATAACCAGCAAAGGAGGTGGCTAGAATTCTTGAAAGATTTTGATTGTGTAATTTCCTATCATCCGGGAAAGGCCAATGTTGTGGCGGATGCGATTAGCCGAAAGGCTTATGTGACAGCTTTGAGTACCTAAGAGTTTAGGATTGAAGTAATACTTGCGAATGTGCGAGCCGTTCCTACATTGTATGGAGATTTGAAGGAAGCTCAACAAAGTGATCCGGAGTTGAAGAAAATTTTAGATCAAGTGCAGGAGGAATAGAGATGGGATTTTAACCTTCCAAGGGAGAATTTGCGTTCCTTCATCACCGGAAATCAAGAGGCGTGTTCTAGAGGATGGTCATAACTCCAAGTTTGCGATTCATCCGGGTAGTACTAAAATGTATCAAGACTTGAAGCGTGGATATTGGTGGAATGGAATGAAAAGGGAAATTGCGGATTATGTGTCTAAGTGGTAAACCTGTCAACAAATCAAGGCCAAACATCAGAGACCGGTGGGACTACTTCAACCATTAGATATTCCGGAGTGGAAATGGGAAGGGATTTCGATGAATTTTGTATCGGGTTTGCCTCTTACCGCGAAGAAGATGGATGCCATTTGGGTTATTGTGGATAGATTGTCAAAGTCAGCTCATTTTCTTCCGGTGTCAACCAAGTTCTCGATGGAGAAGTTAGCCCAGTTGTATATGAAGGAGATTGTTAGACTTCACAGGGTTCCGGTTAGTATTGTTTCCGACAGAGATCTGAGATTCACTTCTAGATTTTGGAGAGCATTGCATGAAGCCTTGGGTTCTAAATTATGTTTTAGTACGGCGTTTCATCCTCAAACCGACGGTCAATCCGAGAGAACCATTTAGATACTTGAGGTTATGTTACGGACTTGTGTGATGGATTTCCAAAGGTCTTGGGAGGACCATCTACCATTAGTTGAGTTTGCTTATAACAACCGTTATCAGTCTAGCATTGAGATAGCTCCGTATGAGGCATTGTATGGTAGGAAGTGTAGATCTCCGATGTGTTGGGACGAGGTTGGTGAAGCAAGGTTTTGGGGCCCGGATTTGGTTAGAGATTCGACGGAGAAGATCAAGGTGATTCGTGATAGATTGAAGACGACGGCTCAGAGTAGACAGAAAAGCTACGCCGACAATAGAAGGAGGAACTTATCTTTTCAAGTGGGTGACTTCGTGTTTTTGAAAGTCTCTCTGAGGACGGGAATTAAAAGGTTTGGTAATAAGGGTAAATTGGCTCCGATGTTTGTTGGTCCGTTTGAGATTCTAGAAAAGATTGGGGATTTGGCTTACCGGTTGGCGTTACCTCCATCCTTTTCTTTGCTTCATGATGTGTTTCATGTTTCAATGTTAAGAAAGTATTGTCATGACCCCTTCCATATATTGAGTTCTCCTCCCGATGAGATTCAAGCGGATATGTCTTATGATTAAGAACCATTGAGAGTCTTAGAGTTCCAGGTTAAGGAGTTGAGGACCAAGAGCATTCCGGTAGTGAAGATCCTATGAAAGAATCATACCATTGAGAAAGCGACGTGGGAGCTAGAGTCGGAAATGAGAGCGAAATACCCTTGGTTGTTTGAGCATCCAAGTAAGTCCTTTTAAAATTCGGGGCGAATTTTCTTTAAGGGGGAGTGAGTGTAACGACCCTAACCCTAGGCACTATTTTAGTATCATATTATATGCTTTTAATATTATTGTTAACTTTATGTGCTCATTTTATGTCTTTGATTTCTTATGTTAAGATGGGATGTTTGGAAAATAATTTTAAAACCTTAGGATTGCAAGGGAAATAAAATAAAGCATCTTGGGGGAAATATAATAATAGAAAATGAATAAAATATGAAATGAGGTTAAGGTGTGTGGGGTAAAGAATTGGAGTATGGGGGGTTTAGTTTTACTACTTTAGAACTTGGGAGGATTTAATTGTAAAAGGTTGAAAGATATTAATTAAGGAAGCATGGGCGGGGGGCATACTTCCTCCCTTATTTCCCTCACCCTTCCTTCACCTCCCCACTCTTCCCTCATCTTCTTCATTCTTCTCCATTTCCTCCATGGAAGCTTACTCTTGAATTCTCTCCTTCCAAAATCCTTAGAAAATTCAATCCTTTTCCATTTTTCAATCCGACTGTACTTTTGTGTTCGGGGCAACTAGGGGAGCACATCAAGCCAAGAAAATCCTTATTTCCTCCCATATTTGCTAAGGTGAGTTATTATGACTTTCCCTTCATTAAATGTTCATGAACTATTGATGTTGTTATTGTTATTAAAATGATTGTTTGATGCTTTGGAAACCTTCTTGGAGTTGAGGAATTGGTTAATGTCATAGAATGATGTTGTTGTTCATAGAAGTTGATCAAGAATGTAAGAAAATGGGTAGAGTTAGATTAAGAGGGTTAAACTTGAAATGTGGTAGTGAAATGGGTGGAAAATCAAGTGGTAAATGATCTAGGTTTAGGTTATGCTACTTTGGGGTTAAATGGTTTAGAATGGAATTAGCAAAGTTAGAAATCCCTTTTAGGTTCACAAATTAGAGGAAGCTTGGGTTAAGTTTTGGTTTTTGGGAGTTACTAAGGAAAACCTGCCACTGATACCTGATTCTGGCCGTGGCACGAGTCGTGCCCCTTGGCACGAGTCGTGCCCATGGCCAATTCGTGATAACGAGTCGTGATATATTTCTCATCCTTGCTGATTAAAAATGGAGCTAAAGAGCACGAGTCGTGCCCTAAGGCACGAGTCGTGCCCTGTGGAAATAACGAGTCGTGCCTTGTTGGGGACGCATGATTCTGGGGAAGGTCAAATGGGCACGAGTCGTGCCCTGGGGCACGAGTCGTGCCCTGGCCTGGTGACTTTGAACCAACTTTAGAGCTGTTTAAACCTATTCAAGCTAGAACCAAAATGAAATCTCTTTAACCTAGATTAAAGTAGAATACTTTGGCTACACAATGACATCTTAATTGATCAAAATGGAATTGGGGAAGTACTTTAAATATTGTTTGGAAAACGCTTGGCAGCCTAGTTTGGCAACTTGACAAATGTGACTCCAACTTGGTAGATTTAACTTGGACCTTTATAGAGGCCATGTATTGTTGTATAATGACTATGTAGGGAGGGTTGATGATACCTTATTGCCTTACTTGAGTTCATATTCATCGATTATACTATGCATAGTGTGTTAAATAAATGTTGCACTATGGTATTTGTTGAACATGAGTATAATTTACCATGTTGTTATATTTATTATCCCTTTGGTGGATTTTATGTCAAGTAACTATTATGTGCTTGGACTTATGTTAATTAGCTGATGTTGGGGGTATAGCGTAATACGATCAATTATGAAAGTGTGACCTAATGTGATCGGATTACGTTATATCCGTGACCGTCCCCTCCTGTGGCCACAGGTTGGGGTTATAGCATCTGTATTGAGCCAAAAGCCTTACAGAGTTGTTACTATCTTATATGGTTCCCTGATACATGGGTTTTATAAGATGTGAGTATTGCTTAAGCAGCTCACCTAAGATTGGGGTTTTATTCTCCAATGTTGTACGACTATTGTTCAGACGCGAAAAGGTAAACCAAGATAATGTAAGGTGTTTACAGCTTTTCCAATGTGCTATATGCAACTTTTTATGTGTTGCATCTTACTTAGCATATTGCTGCATTCATAATAGCTTGCTGAGATTTATTCTCACCCCTCTCCCTTTAATGTTTTTAGATCCCGAGACAGGCGGACAGGCCAAGTAAGGGCGGAGAGGAGTTTGGAAGTGATATTTTGGGGATTGTTGGGGTATGTATAAGTTGGCGTAGAAAGTGTATTTTGATATAATTTCTTTATGCAGTTTGTATTTATAAACTTTAATTTCTACGTTATAATCGAAATCTTTTGTAACTAAAACAGTTTGTTACTTTCAAAGTTGTTCAACTCTTACTCCAATGTGGAGAGGAGTAGAGTTATTTTGAAATGGTTATGTTAAGCATGTTTAAGTTTGTAAGTTGAATCAAAGTTTTAAAAAGTTTAGGTGATTTGATTTAGCTTGGGAACGCTCCAGCTCGGGACACGTGTTAGATTCCGGGTCGGAGTCCTCACAGGTAGTGTGGGAGTGGAGGTGTGTGAAGTGTAGATTGTGGGGATGGAGGTGGAGGTGGTCACCGTTATGGAGGTGACAATGGTTAGTTTAGATTGCAATAGTCAAAGTTATTCAATAAACCCATTAATTATTGACGGATATTAGTCATTTTGGAATAAAGCCATTAAATTTAAATATTTGACGGATTTGTCAATGAACTAACAATATTGTTCAATTGTATTCTATAATTTAATAAAAATGTCAACAACTAACCAAAGAAGTGTAAATATTTCAAATTAGTCCCTTAGTCGGTATTTTCTTCAATTTTTGGACGAAATACTACCATAAAGCATATTTACGGGGCCAAAAATCAAGTACAAGGATATAATCGCGAAAAAGTTGATGGAAGGCATATGTGCATGTAACTCTAACTACATGGGTACAAATATATATCTCCCAAATCCTAAATATTGTACTATTTGATTATATTTTGAATGGTAAACCCGCAACTCAACTAAAATATATGGGTTAGATGCAACCAAAGCTTTTCTTCTTCCAAACTTTGCTATCGAAATAAATTGGCAAATGATAGGCTCAATCACGCTGTACCATCAACCATCTCGTTGCAAAGAATAAATTGTAAATATAAAATTTGGTCAAATTTCACCCAAGGCAATGAACTCATTACTGCGTTGAGTCCAAGATCCACAATTTTCTAATGAGATTTAATCTGGCAATTAGAAAGATCATAACCAAAAACTTTAGTTTTGATGGTATTCGCCATTAGCTACCAGCGAGTTCAAACTTGTGTTAGTCTATTTATAGGTAATTTGATTTAGTCTAAGAACAATTTATCTAGGGCAGACTACAAAACAATTTGGAGCTTAACTTTTCAATTTTAGCAATTTAGGACCTAACGTGTCATTTTTTGCTTAGTTAAGGGGTTTTTAATAAATTCGTTAAAAAAGTCAGTTAAATTACATGTGACTTGCACATGATGAACAAATTGGATTAATTTTATATGAATGGTTGCTTTAAAGGGGATAAATGCAATTTTTAAATTTAAAGGATAGAACAAATTTATTTTGTTCAATATTGATAATTATTTTCTATTACATTTTTTTGATAAAAAATATTTATTATTACTAAAAACATCTTTTATATAAGAAATTAAATCAATAATTATCTACAAAAATAATATTTAATTTTCCCCTAATACCCTCACCCCCTTCAACCATTCTTCTATTTTTTCAACCACCCATTAGCCACCCCACAAACAACCACCACGACCACCACCACCATCATCATCACCCTTTTCCTCCCACTCTCTTCAAGATCCATTACCTTCCGATCAACGACCAACGACCACGTTCTTTCTTTTTTTATTTTTTAAATTGCAGCTCTTAATACCCTCCACCACACCAAATCTGCAACTAATAAAAAAAATACACCTACAAACCACCATTTTCCCGCAAGTATTTTCAACCCAGACTAAACACACACACACACACACGCAAGAACATGTGCAAATAAGCACAAAAACTGTAACGACCCCAACCCTAGACACTAATTTTAAATAGTATATTATATGCTTTTAATATTCATGTTATCTTTATGTGATCAATTATGTCTTAATTTCTTATTTTATGATGAGAGGGTTAGAATGATTTCTAGAACCTTAGGATTGCTAGAGAAAGTACATAAAGCATCTTAAAGGAAAATAAAAATAGAAAATAAATAATGTGTATGATGAAGTTAAAATGTGTGGAATAAGGAATTAGAAATGAGGGTTTAAATTAAATGTGGGAAGTCTTTAATTATTAAAGGAGTCAATTTATTTTAAAATGGGAAGGCTTTGATTTATAAATGGTTATTTTAATTTTTGGTGGGGCTTTCTTTATTTGAAGGGGGGAGGGGCCAAATACTTATACTCCTCCTAGGCCTCCAAGTGCCCTCCCCATACTCCCTCCTTAAACCGGCCCCCCTCTCCATTATCCTCCTCTTACTCCCTTTCCCCCTTCTCCCTCATTCCTCATACTTCCTCCTTCCTAGAGAAAGCCTTAGAAAAGTTCCATGGAAGCTCCCTTCTTCCAAGCTTGAGTCCAAGACTTTTCTTCACCAAAAATCAAGTCTAAGAGCACCATTGAAGTTGGATCACCTAGAGGAAGCCATCAAGTTAGAAAGATCAATCTTTCCTTATAAAATCCATGTGAGTTATTATGACTTTCCTTTCTTTAATGTTCATGAACTATGTTGTTGTTGTTGTTGTTGTTATATGTTTTGGAAGTCTTCTTGGAGTTGGAAAATGGGTTAATGACTTAAAAATAAAGATGTTATGGTTTATGGGAGTTGATTTAGATTTAAAGGAATGGGTGGAATTTGATTTGGAAAGTTAGAATTCATTTGAAATGGTGAAATGGGTAGAAATGGTAGTGGTAAATAATCTAGGGTTAATTGGTTTTGGAGTCTACATGTTTGTTGGGACTTGATAAGATTGAAGTATCATTTGGTGTTCTTGAACTAAGCTTAGTTAGAAGGATTTGAAACCTAGGCTTAAAGGGGGTAAAAATCTGCATTTTGGGCTGGCTGGAGGCTTGGGCGGTCGCCCAAGTAGGTTAGGGCGGTCGCCCATAGCCACAGAATCATGGTTGCCTTGGAAGGACACTTGGGCGGTCGCCCAAGTAGGTTAGGGCGGTCGCCCAAGATGGCAGAAACCTCAAATTCCTAGGAAGTCCACTTGGGCGGTCGCCCAAGTGGTTAGGGCGGTCGCCCAAGCCCCACGAACCAACCTTTTTCAATTTAAACCAGAATTGTTTAGCAAGTTGTTTGACCTCTTAGAAATGGTGACTCCCACCCAATATAAAGTAGTAGAACCTAATCAACCCGGATACGAATTGATCCTCTTTAACCTGAGTTAGAGTGGGATACTTTGGTTTGGCCATGACGTTTTATTTGGTCAAAATGGAATTGTAGGAGTAGTTAAATATCGTTCGGAAAGTGGTCCAAACTTGGGAAGTAGGTCTTGCACTTTTAATAAGATTCATTCAAGGTTAAGTAATGATTTCGTAGGTTTGGTTTATGGTACTTGGTGACTTTACTTGTTCCCCTATCCTTGGTGATTAGTTAGAAATAGCGTAGAAACCATAAGTTTCACTATTTCGTTAATGGAAGATGAGCATGTATCTCCTTGTGGCATTATTATCCCAATTTGTGGAATCATTGAATTTGGTGTATACCTTAATATCCTAAGTATGGATTATTTGGCAAGTTGTTGTGTTGTATCCCGGTGTGGATTAATTGGTACATGATTGTATTGTATCCCGGTGTGGATTACGTGGTTATATTGTTACCTTACTTGAGTTCATATGCATTAATGATATTATGCATTGTGTATTACATGAATTGTTGTACTATGGTTCTGTTAGCATGAGTATACATTACCATGTTATTATGTTGTTATCCCGTTTTGTGGATTATCTCAAGTATCTATTATGTGCTTGAGCGTGTTTATGTTCGGGTGGGTATGATGGATTTCAATCAATTATTGATTTGTTCAATAAGTGATTGAAGGTTCGTCATACCGGTGACCCTTCCCCACTCTGTGGCCACGGAGTGGGGCTGTGCTAACGATCGTATTGACCCAAAAGGCTTTACGAGACACATTGCGATTGTTTGTAAGGAGGGACGATATTATTGTTGGATACTCTAATATAGGTATCCTTTCTTATATGGATCTCTGGGGTATGAGTCCTATAAGAGGTGAATGTGCTGGAGGCAATTCACCAAAGAGTGGAGTTTTACTCCCACGTTGTACGACTTATTGTTCAGACGGGAAAGGTAAAATGAGGTAACGAAAGGTGTTTACCGTTTTCATAATGTGTTATGTGCTACCATGCTATGTGTTGCACTTTGTTTGGCATCTTGCTGCATATCATAATAGCTCATTGAGATTTATTCTCACCCCTCTCCCTTTACTGTTTTAGATTCCGAGACAGGTGACCCGAACCCGTGAGGCCGGGGATTTCATTGTGGACTTTTGCTTTTGGGGCTTGACAAGTTAAGTATAGGAGTCGGTTGTTAGGAGTATTTATTAAGTATTCTTCTTTTGTAATTTGTATGGAAAACTCTTTTGTTAAACAAGGTTAATTAAGGTTTTCAATGTAATTGGTTAGATTTCGGTTTATTAAAGTTGTAGTTGGATTTCCTTTAAGTAGGGATATTATCAATTGATTTTTATTTGGAAGTTTGAAAAGTGGTTTTCTTTTAAAGGCAAACAAATGTTTAAAAATTTAAATGGATTTTCTTAGTTTGAGCTCCCTTAGCTCGGGATACGTGTTAGGTCCCGGGTTGGGGTGCTCACAGTTGGTATCAGAGCTTAGTTTAGAGGTCAAGGGTAGATGTCTAAACTAAGGGGGAATGTGTGGAAATTGACGCCGAGTGTTTAATGCAGGAGTTCGTTCTAATGGCCGGAAGCAAGGATGATCAGCGGGAGGTTCTAGAAATTGAAGGAGATATGGGTATAGGTGGAAATCAGAATGAAGAGATGATGAAATTGTTCAGGATGTTTGTACATAATATGGAGACTAGAGGATCGGCTCCGAATCAACTTTGAGGATACCAAAGTGATGGATTAGATAGATTTGTGAGGATGAACCCACCGAGCTTTTACGGAGATCCGAATCCGTTAAAGGCGGAAAAATGGTTAGCAGAAATGAATAGGATTTTCGAGGTTATAGGAAGTCCCAACAAAGAGAGAGTTAGGTATGCCGTTTTCAAACTTGAAGGTCGGTGATCGGTGGTGGCAGATTGTGAAGGGAAGTTGGGAGCGGGATCATACGCCCCAGACTTGGGATAATTTCACTCAACAGTTCGAGGACTATTTCATTTCCATGGTTACAAGGGATAAGAAGGAGATTGAATTCTTAAGACTAAAACAAGGGAACATGACGGTGAATCAGTATTCGATCCGGTTTGAGGAATTAGCTAAGTGTTGCCCTCATTTGGTATCGCATGAAGTGAAAAGGGTTCAGAAGTTTGTAACAGGTTTGAGGAGTGAGTTTAGGAAGAAATTATGGATTGATAGTTTCATTGATTATCAGACAGTCATAGATAGGGCATATAAGGTCGAGAAGGACATTGAGGAAAATAGTGGAAGATCCGGAAGTAAGATTGGAAACAAGCCAAAGTGTATAGGACAAGGATCCAAAATCATTAGAGGACAGCCAAGGACCTTAACTTCAGGAAGTGTGAGAGGAGAGTTTGTTGTAGCTTCTTCATCTAGGCCAAAATCCAAACAGTATGGGATGAATTGTAAATTTTGCAAGAAGATTGGGCATACCGAAGATCATTGTTGGAGTAAACAAGGTAAGTGTATTAAGTGTGGAGAAATGGGACACTTTAGGAGGAATTGTCCAAAGTTTCTTCAGGGACGAGTTTCAAGCAGCGGTCAGCCGGGTGGACGTCAAAGAGGTGGTACCAAAAGAGATAGCGAAGGAGAACCGAAAGAGAAGGTCTATGGTCGAGTACATGTTTCGAACCTAGGAGAGATAGTTTCCTCAGAGGTTACTAAAGGTATATTCCCTGTCTCAGAATTAGGGGTCATATTTTATGGATCCTGTTGCATATCATTTATGCTTGGCATCACATTTTGCTTATATGTGACATATATTGTTTGAGATGTTGTTTTATTGTTAGAGGATTCTGCTCTTATGAGAGGATACCTCGAACCTCCCTTGATTTACCACGATAGTGATGTGGTCATGACTGAGTATGTATTGCCAGTTGATTTGGTATGATTACCAATTTGTAAAAAGGAGATATACTTGACCTGGAGGGTTAAGTAGTTGTTATGCATTGGTAGACTATCATAAGAAATGAGTCTTCTTTTCTATACCCAATTTGATTATATTGGTATTTGATATAGATAAACCTTTATATGGTATTCTTGTTATATATGCGCGTAAGCCAGAAGAATGTTGGTTAAAAAGTGTAAAAGGTATTTGGTTGGTGTTAGACTTGCATAAGAAGTCTTTCCGGAAAATTTTCGTGCTAGTTGTGAGTAGATGGTAATTGTATTTTCATCAAGGTATCGTATGTGTTTATTCTAAGTATGATAAGCAGAATTTTTAAGCCTTATTTTGATGGCTTTATGGTAATTAGAATTGAGGGTCTCTTGTTAATTAAAGTTCCGAGAGGATCATGAAAATCATTGGAGGATAGGGTTAATAATCCTTGGTGAGAAGTACTTGTATGCAAAGTTTAGCTAGTGTGAGTTGGCTCGAGAAGTTTTCAAAATTTTGGGTTCTATAGTCTTAAACGTGGATGTTACCATGGATCTTGTGAGGATTAAGTCAGTGATCTTTAAGTTGGCAAGTGTTACCTAAGAAATTTAAGGAATTCTTAAGAATTGTAGAGTCGTTGCTTTAGTTGACTCTAAAGGACGTATAAATGGTGTAGGATGTAATAAGGATGAATCATATGGTTAGTAATGGAGAATAGGTTAGCTTTGAACCCGATCCTTACCTTACCTAGTGGATGTGAGGATCTTGTGAAGTTTTAAGTATGTATTACCGGAAGATCAGGGTGTTGTGTTATACAAAATGGGAAGGTGATAGCGTATGTTCCGGGGTTAGTTACCGATCCTAAGAGTTGAAAGATTTAGTTAGTCGAAAGGAAGAGATTTGAAGACTACCCAAATTCTGGAAGAATAGGTTATGTTTGTGTGACAGATTTCCCTTCAACTTGAGAAGTTTAATTAACCTTAGCGAGTTTGCGTAAATAGCAGGTATTATTCTAGCTTTGAGATAAAATCGTATGAGGCGTAGTTCAGGGAGATATTATCGATCTCCAATTTATTGGGATGGAATTAGTAAAGTTAGGCCTAAGGTAATTTAGCGCCAAAGTTTGTTAATCCAATTGAAGTTCTAGAAAAGATTCACGATTTGACTTATAGACCGACTTGGATCAACTTATAGAATATTTGAAGTTTTAAATATAATATCGTGATATATTTGGTAACTTAAGTTGTAATACTTTTATTTAATTGTACTTTCTTGAGGTCGTGGAAATTCGGGTAGTAATAGTTGTATGGTATTCTTGGGGTGTTGCGTCGTAAAATCGTATTATTAATGAAATTAGAAATCTTGGGAAGAATCATAGAAGTGAAGAGACTAATTGGGAAGTGAAGTTCTAGAGTACTCGGGTTGTGAGAATGTATAGTAGAATCTTGTCCTTGAAAAGTCTAATTGAGAATATTAAGTTAGAATGTGTGAAAGGTAACCTTTGCTTTTTGAACCTTAGGGTAAGCGACAATCAAATTCGGGACGAATTTTCTTTAAGGGGGAGTGAGTGTAACGACCCCAACCCTAGGCACTAATTTTAAATAGTATATTATATGCTTTTAATATTCATGTTATCTTTATGTGATCAATTATGTCTTAATTTCTTATTTTATGATGAGAGGGTTAGAATGATTTCTAGAACCTTAAGATTGCTAGAGAAAGTACATAAAGCATCTTAAAGGAAAATAAAAATAGAAAATAAATAATGTGTATGATGAAGTTAAAATGTGTGGAATAAGGAATTAGAAATGAGGGTTTAAATTAAATGTGGGAAGTCTTTAATTATTAAAGGAGTCAATTTATTTTAAAATGGGAAGGCTTTGATTTATAAATGGTTATTTTAATTTTTGGTGGGGCTTTCTTTATTTGAAGGGGGGAGGGGCCAAATACTTATACTCCTCCTAGGCCTCCAAGTGCCCTCCCCATACTCCCTCCTTAAACCGGCCCCCCTCTCCATTATCCTCCTCTTACTCCCTTTGCCCCTTCTCCCTCATTCCTCATACTTCCTCCTTCCTAGAGAAAGCCTTAGAGAAGTTCCATGGAAGCTCCCTTCTTCCAAGCTTGAGTCCAAGACTTTTCTTCACCAAAAATCAAGTCTAAGAGCACCATTGAAGTTGGATCACCTAGAGGAAGCCATCAAGTTAGAAAGATCAATCTTTCCTTATAAAATCCATGTGAGTTATTATGACTTTCCCTTCTTTAATGTTCATGAACTATGTTGTTGTTGTTGTTGTTGTTATATGTTTTGGAAGTCTTCTTGGAGTTGGAAAATGGGTTAATGACTTAAAAATAAAGATGTTATGGTTTATGGGAGTTGATTTAGATTTAAAGGAATGGGTGGAATTTGATTTGGAAAGTTAGAATTCATTTGAAATGGTGAAATAGGTAGAAATGGTAGTGGTAAATAATCTAGGGTTAATTGGTTTTGGAGTCTACATGTTTGTTGGGACTTGATAAGATTGAAGTATCATTTGGTGTTCTTGAACTAAGCTTAGTTAGAAGGATTTGAAACCTAGGCTTAAAGGGGGTAAAAATCTGCATTTTGGGCTGGCTGGAGGCTTGGGCGGTCGCCCAAGTAGGTTAGGGCGGTCGCCCATAGCCACAGATTCATGGTTGCCTTGGAAGGACACTTGGGCGGTCGCCCAAGTAGGTTAGGGCGGTCGCCCAAGATGGCAGAAACCTCAAATTCCTAGGAAGTCCACTTGGGCGGTCGCCCAAGTGGTTAGGGCGGTCGCCCAAGCCCCTGAACCAACCTTTTTCAATTTAAACAAGAATTGTTTAGCAAGTTGTTTGACCTCTTAGAAATGGTGACTCCCACCCAATATAAAGTAGTAGAACCTAATCAACCCGGATACGAATTGATCCTCTTTAACCTGAGTTAGAGTAGGATACTTTGGTTTGGCCATGACGTTTTATTTGGTCAAAATGGAATTGTAGGAGTAGTTAAATATCGTTCGGAAAGTGGTCCAAACTTGGGAAGTAGGTCTTGCACTTTTAATAAGATTCATTCAAGGTTAAGTAATGATTTCGTAGGTTTGGTTTATGGTACTTGGTGACTTTACTTGTTCCCCTATCCTTGGTGATTAGTTAGAAATAGCGTAGAAACCATAAGTTTCACTATTTCGTTAATGGAAGATGAGCATGTATCTCTTTGTGGCATTATTATCCCAATTTGTGGAATCATTGAATTTGGTGTATACCTTAATATCCTAAGTATGGATTATTTGGCAAGTTGTTGTGTTGTATCCCGGTGTGGATTAATTGGTACATGATTGTATTGTATCCCGGTGTGGATTACGTGGTTATATTGTTACCTTACTTGAGTTCATATGCATTAATGATATTATGCATTGTGTATTACATGAATTGTTGTACTATGGTTCTGTTAGCATGAGTATACATTACCATGTTATTATGTTGTTATCCCGTTTTGTGGATTATCTCAAGTATCTATTATGTGCTTGAGCGTGTTTATGTTCGGGTGGGTATGATGGATTTCAATCAATTATTGATTTGTTCAATAAGTGATTGAAGGTTCGTCATACTGTGACCCTTCCCACTCTGTGGCCACGGAGTGGGGCATGTGCTAACTGTATTGACCCAAAAGGCTTTACTGACACTGTTGCGATTGTTGTAAGGAGGGACGATATTATTGTTGGATACTCTAATATAGGTATCCTTTCTTATATGGATCTCCGGGGTATGAGTCCTATAAGAGGTGAATGTGCTTTGGAGGCAATTCACCAAAGAGTGGAGTTTTACTCCCACGTTGTACGACTTATTGTTCAGATGGGAAAGGTAAAATGAGGTAACGAAAGGTGTTTACCGTTTTCATAATGTGTTATGTGCTACCATGCTATGTGTTGCACTTTGTTTGGCATCTTGCTGCATATCATAATAGCTCATTGAGATTTATTCTCACCCCTCTCCCTTTACTGTTTTAGATTCCGAGACAGGTGACCCGAACCCGTGAGGCCGGGGATTTCATTGTGGACTTTTGCTTTTGGGGCTTGACAAGTTAAGTATAGGAGTCGGTTGTTAGGAGTATTTATTAAGTATTCTTCTTTTGTAATTTGTATGGAAAACTCTTTTGTTAAACAAGGTTAATTAAGGTTTCCAATGTAATTGGTTAGATTTCGGTTTATTAAAGTTGTAGTTGGATTTCCTTTAAGTAGGGATATTATCAATTGATTTTTATTTGGAAGTTTGAAAAGTGGTTTTCTTTTAAAGGCAAACAAATGTTTAAAAATTTAAATGGATTTTCTTAGTTTGAGCTCCCTTAGCTCGGGATACGTGTTAGGTCCCGGGTTGGGGTGCTCACAAAAACACTTAGAGACACTCAAAGAAATTTGATTTTGAAGGTGGGTTATGGGTTAGGGTTGGGTTACTAGAGAAAGAAAGATTGATTAAGAGAGAAAAGAGAGAAAAGAGAGAAAGAGATGCGATTGAGCAAATCGGCACCAACTCCCCTAGCCCCATGCCTCCATCTCTCGACTACGGATGGAGATCCTCTTCCCGATGCTACACCCTATCGTAGTATGGTTGGGGGGTCTTCAATATGTCACTCTCACCAGATCGGACCTTTCCTTTGCCGTGAATCAAGCATGACAGTTCATGTATTCTCTTCAGACAACACATTTACATGTTGTCAAACGTATCCTTCGATTTTTGAAAGGCGTAGTCTCCCTTGGTCTCTCCTTCCGGTGCTTATCCGACACCTCCATTGTGGCCTTTTGTGACACAGATTAGGCCGGCTCTCCGAATGATCGCCGCTCCACCACTGAGGCGTGTGTTTCTTGGCCCAAATTTAGTGGCATTGACGGCTAAAAAACAACATACGGCATCGCGATTTAGCAGTGTGGCGGAGTACCGAGCCTTAGCTTCCACTGCCGCCGAAGTTCGTTGGTTTTCTTATTTATTTCGAGAACTCGGACTCCCTCTTGCACCTCCTCGTCTTCTTTGCGATAATATCTCAGCTCTTCACATGTCAAAGAACCCGGTGTTTCATGCTCGCACGTGCCATATTGAGATTGATCTCCATTTTATCTGCGAACTTCATCACCGAGGGTTCTTACCAATCCATCATGTCTCATCTTCAGATCAGGTTACTGACATCTTCACTAAGAGCCTTGGTGCACCGCGATTTCAGTTTCTTTCTAACAAGCTGCATCTTTACTCTGCTCCGCTTAGCTTAGCTTGAGGGGGAGGGGTGAAAGCACACAAATTGAATTGCAAGGGTGAGAGAAGTGTTGGAAAATGATGTGTGGTCCAATTAATTTGATTGGTCAATAATGTTAGACCATGAAATAATAGACCAAAGTAAGATTTTGTAAATGTGCTAGTTATATTCATTGAACTGCTTTCATTGAGATTATGTCTGAATCCAAAGTTGAAAGTAATTGGGTTAAATAAATTTATTAAAATTTTTTAATTGTTAGATCCTACAATTATTTTGTAGCCATAATTTTTCAAAATGTTGACTAAGTCAAATGGACATAGTCAAAAGTTTGATAATATTGGATGGTTGGATAATGTTAAAGTGGGATAACCCACTTTCTCTCATCAGTTGAAACTACCTTCAAAATAGGAGGGCAACATTATCCCATTCCACGAGACGTGGTCTTCAGTGTGGATTATCGTGAATATAAACAAGAAGAGCATTTTGTTTTACAGAGTTCATACTGACTGATACAACTAGTTCCCCAAAAATTTTGAGAGCTTCACTTGCACCTAATAATTACTGTTGTGTTCGAAGAAGGACAAAGACGAAACGCACTTGCTTTTTCCTTGAAGTTGAATTATCCTGGAAGTAGATTGTTGTTCTCGTCTGGAGTGCACCGGAAGGTACAAGGGCAATACTTCTTCAAGGCCAGTCCGTTCTTCAGGCGATTCGACTATCTATATCGATAAGTTTCTTTACCGCTTTATTTTTATTTCTCAAATTGATTTCTAATCTTAGTTATTATTATTTTTCTTCTTCTCCTACTCGTCATTGCTTGGTTGATAATTTGGCTTGTGGTCATTTGGTTTTTGGTCCATGCTGTCTAAACAAATTGATTATCTCAATTTATTTGAATCTTAAAATTTGATTAATATTTCGTTAAATTTAATCTGATTTTATAATGGTTTTATTTATTTTATAATTGTTTAATTATTTAATTCGTAAACCACGTCTTTAATACAATTACATGAACTATTTTATAATTGTTAATCTTGTACTTGGTTTGTTCTCGGTTCGGATCTATTAGTAGTGCACCAAAAGTTGTAATTTTTGCCTTAGTGGATTTTAAAATATCAACAATCTTGAAGAAGTATTCTGTCATAATACATTTCGTGATTCTCCTTTCAAATGTCTGATTCTTCTGGTGCTTTGCAAATTGATCCCGTTAATCCCACCGTTAATAACACCACTACTAATGTTACTACTGAGGTTGGATCTGGTTCTGGTAGCTCAGTACCGTATAATACTATGAGCACGCTAAGGGTTGATTTAACTGGAATGCCTGAGAAGTTTGCTGGGCATTTCTTTATGCGTTGGCAACAGCGCATGAAGATATGGTTAATCACCAAGGGCTTGCTTACGGTGATTATGACCCCTAATCCATTCACTCGTGACAAGGACCCTAAATAGTATTTGACATGGCAAGAGAAGGATGAAATAGGCAAATGAATGATTTTGTTGGGCTTGTCTGACACATTGTTCGATGTCTATTGCACTCTTCCTGGCACGACCAAAGATCTTTGGGATGAGTTGGATAGAAAGTACAATACTGAAGACCAAGGTCTTGAAAAATATGTAGTTTCTAAGTTCCTGAATTTCGAGATGAAGGAGGGAAAATCGGTACTTGAACAAACTCAAGAATTTCAACTCATTTTGCACTCCCTGAAAGAAGCAGATATGTCGTTGCCTGAAAAATTTCAGGTGATGTCCATCATTGAGAAGTTTCCTAAGTCTTGGGAGGAGTTTGGTATGACTCTCAAGCACAAAAGGGAAAAGATCTCACTGAAAGATCTTATGCATGCTATCACTGTTCAGGAGAAACATATGAGTAAGGCCCGCAACGTGCCTGTTGAGTTTCAACCTAGGGCACATGTTGTAACTGGGGGTAAAGTGGTGAAATCTGCTGAGAATAAACAACCTGCTGCTTCAAACAATCATAATCCACTAAAGCCTAAAAACAAAATTGCAAAGAAACCCAAGGCAAACCAACCTTGCTTTACATGTGGGCAGATGGGACATTGGTTCAGAACTTGTCCGAACAAGAAGCCCAAGGCTCAAGATGGTGGACCTCAAGTCAATATGGTGACTGAAGGACCTGACATAAGCGGGTACATTTCTAATAATCCTCAAGTATTCACTATTTATAATTCCAATGAGTGCTTAGTAGATACAGGAGCAAATGTGCATGTTTGTGCTGAAAAAACACTCTTTGTTTCTTATCAGCCTGCGATTGGACGAACAGTGATGATGGGGAACTCAAGTGCAGCTAAAGTGCATGGCATAGGGCGCATGGATTTGAGATTTCCCTCAGGACGTGTTCTATCTTTGCATCAAGTGCATCTGTAGACACCCCATTCTGAACCAATAATTCATGATTACACTACTCTTCGTCTCTCTTTTATGGTTTGATGAAAGCATATCAGTTTCGTCATGTTTCGTTAAGTTTCTAACTAACCTCGTTAGTTTTGGACCTAACTGACTAACGGGATAACTGAAGAGGACAAAATAGTCAACCGACTAGTTGTCTCGCACGGGACATACGTGTCTCGCGCGAGACAACCCCTCGACAGGATGTGCAGAATCACTCTCCTTCTCCGTCTCTTTTCTTGATAAAATCTTATCCCATCCGGTTCTCCAATCATATCTGAGTTCTGAACCTTTCTAGGAGTGTTTTACCTCTCCACCTTTACCTCTTAAACCCCTATAAATACCTGATGACTTTCAGTATTTCAAACTAACAGTTTTAGATTGAGAGGTCCACGATCGAAAACACACAACACACACATTTTGTTGGTTTCTCTCCCTGAAAGATTCCTACAAAATCATCCTAAAATCACCTAAAGTTTGTTTATCAACCTTGTTGATCAACAAACATCAAAACCCGAATCAAGGACACGATCGAAAACACACAACACACACATTTTGTTGGTTTCTCTCCCTGAAAGATTCCTACAAAATCATCCTAAAATCACTTAAAGTTTGTTTATCAACCTTGTTGATCAACAAACATCAAAACCCGAATCAAGGATTGAGGCGAAGCTCTGTCCGCATCAAGATTTGACTCTCATATTGAGTCGAAACTCTGCCGTAATCACTTCTCGACCGAGAAGACATCTTAGACCACGTTCTAAATCAAATACTCCCTAAACGCTAGGTAAATTTCTATACTTTTACTCTCTTCTTCTCAATCTCTCTCTATTGGCTTTTAGAGTAGTGTAATCCCATTAAAAGGATTGGTCTAGAGTTCCTTCAATCGATGGAGGTGATCTTGAAACATACAATCCGACATTCCTAATCAAGAAATTGATTAGGGTTTTCTTGTTCTTATTTAAATTAATTAGATTGATAATACTCAATTGGCAAGACCGATCTTCGGATTGGGTGGAATGGGTGCTCCTCGACCTTCCCATTCCATAACTTAACCCCCGAACCCTCAAATCTCTTTTAAATTAAAAAGATTTTTCTTATTGTTTTCCTAAATAAATAATAAGTGGCGACTCCAAGATGTTAAAAAATTCACGCATCGCTACAGTGGCGACTCCGCTGGGGACAATTAATTAAGAGGGTTAGACTTGCCCACAATTGAGTATTATCAATCTTTTTATTTTTCTGTAAAAATTGATTTTTCTGGATTTTTTGGAATTTTCTGTACTGTTTTCGTCAAAAAATTACTGTTCGAACACTTATACAGCGCAGAACAAACTTATCTCGCGCGAGATATTTACACGGCAGAAAAAGCAAAACAAAAGTTCTTTGAGTAAGTTTTGGGAGAAATCAGTTTCTCCATAAATTATAAAAAGTCCAATTTTTTTCAACTTGCAAATATTTGACGAATATAAGATCAGTTTAAAAAAACAGGACTTTTTATAACTTAGGGAGAAACTAGTTTCCCCCAAAATATTGTGAAGTTCTTTACCTCCTTGGCTGGCGGCGGACATTAAAAAAAAAATGAAAAAGGGTTTGGTCAATGTGCCTTATTCAAACAAAGCTTTACCAAAGATTTACCGTACATAAAAATAAAAAGCCTTGCAATTGCAATGATTGGCCTTCTTTCAATTTGACCACAGTTGACTTTTCTAAAGAAAGGTTGACTGCTTATAAAAAAAAAAACTTTACAGAAAAGTTTCTTCAAAAAAAAAAAAATGGGAAAAATCAAAATAAATTATTATTTCTATTTTATTTGTACTAACTTTATTTTGCAGGGTAGAATAATTAATCTATTACTTGAACTTAAATAACTGCGTGCGATTGAATTATTTTAATTTTTACCGGTCATCGGTTGACTCGGGCTTTGTAATAAATTAGTTTATTTATTCTCTCGCTCTCTCTCTCTCTCTCTTTAAGTGGAACTACGACGACATGAGTCTTCCTAATTTGGGAGAAACGTAGGCAACCACTTGGTGCGGCCACTATCTGTTTTTCTTTAGTTTTCAAAAATAAAACTCTCTATTTTTCTATCACATAGAATTGACTCTCACACACGAGCACTCATATTATAACTGTCATTGCACTACATATCCTGATTAATCCGGGACCCACACTAAGGACGGATGACGGTAACCATCTAGTTGCCGGTCTCTCCGAAGTTGGATCATCCCACTCCGCGTATTCAATTCATCTAGATTGTCATATCGCGGGGAGCCTAGCCTTCCAGCCCTGCATCGCCACATATCATGTAGATTGACTTTTTAAGACACTCCGTGATCGGTCGGTTTGATCTTGGAGTCCTTGTAATCCCTTGTCAAGATCTTGCTTTGTGCAATAATCCATGGAAAAGAAATCAAAAAATTGTCGCTTCGGAATTGTCCCTTCGAAAATGTCCCTATGTTTGTCCCTACGGATTTGCCCCTAAAGAGAAAAATTTCTCACCAAACTTATTGCACAAAACTTGATGTTACTTGAGATTACTCCGACCCTAGGTCCTTAGGTTTGGATTTCGAATGTTAGAAACCCCCAAAACGGATTTTCCGTCCGACCAAAATTAGGATTAAAATCAGAAAATTGTGACTTTCCGCGGTATTGTCTCGCGCGAGACTACTTGTCTCGTGCGAGATAAGTGTTAGGTCTTTTCGTGTTTTTGGTCAAAACCTTCAAACCTTCAAGCCTTCATACACCCTATTCAGCCGACTTGTTGGGACTCGATCATGGTTTAACACGGTTGCTACACGTCTAGGTCATCGCCAAATCTCAACACGATGTCTGCTTCTCCTTCTACCACTGAGGCCGATTTCAACGAAGCCAAGGCCCAGCTCATCGAAGCCATGCTTAGGTTGAATGAACAAAGTAAGCAAATTGATGAGAAAAATGCCCAAATGGCCGCCCTCATGAAAGAACTCAACGATTTGAAAGTCAAGAAAGGCAGAAAGCAAAAGCAGAAAGAGGAATCCTCCTCCGATGAAGAGGAATCCTACACCAAAAAGAATAAGATACCCAAGAAGTCAAGCAAGAAAAGGGAAGAATCCGATTCCTCCTCTTCATCATCCTCCTCCGATGATGAGGGACATACCTCCAAGGGTGCTAAGACTAAGAAGGAAGGTAGCGACGAAACTACTAGACTTGGTGACCATGTTACTAAGAACTATCTTGAGAAGAAACTTGCAACCCTTGACACTTCAAAAGGGTCATTCATTCCATTTGATCCCGATGCTCTTCAACAATCCATCACCAAGTTTTCTCGCAAGTACAAGACACCCGACATCACCAAGTTCAATGGTACTACCTGTCCTCGAGCTCATGTTGAGACCTACACTTGGGTCATGCTTCCAATGGGCGTTGATAACACAATCTTGGCCCAATGCTTTCCTCAAACTTTAGAAGGTGCTGCAAGGGATTGGTACATGTCTCTTCCTATGAATACAAGGCTTGATTGGTCGTCCGCATGTTTAGTCTTCCAAAGGCAGTTTGAAGACAACTCCACTTACCGCCCTATTAGGAGGGATCTTGAACAAACCAAGCAGCATGCAAATGAGTATTTTGCTGAATTTGCTAGAAGATGGAGACTCAAACTCACTGAAATCGTCGAAAGACCTACTCTTAAAGAGCAAATCCACATCTTCCTTCAATGCCTCTGTGATGAATTTCAAGAGAAGCTCGCCGGCAATTACTTTCCTAGTTTCAATGAACTCCATGAGTCCGGAATTAGGATTGATGACTTTCTAAAAAGCAAAAAAAAGGAAAGTACTTTCTGCTACAACAAGCTTACCACAAGTAAGGATGCTTCAGTCAATACTATTGCATTCAACCGCCCCAATACCGGCAAGTATTCTGCTGTTCCTCCTCCCGAAAAGAAAAAGAGGCACTACGATAAAATTGAAGGAATCACTCAAGAAGAACTCTTCGATGTGCTTGTCAAGAATGAAAAGATCAAACCAAGGGAAGGTGGTCCTCCTAAGGATATGGGTCATAATCATGCTCATCACTTATTCTGCAAGTACCACAACTTCACCGGCCACGACACCAACACCTACCATGACTTGAAGGACATCATCCAAGACCTCTTTGACAATGGAGATCTAGAACGTCCCAACGTCATCAACAATCCTCTCCCTTGTAATCCATGAAGAAGATGAAGCTCCGAGAAGAAAAGCTGCACTTACCACTTTGTGGCTACAACTATCCTCTCCCTTTCTCCTTTGATAGAAGTAGATTAGGTTTTAAATTTCCAAGTATGAACTCGAAGAGTCGTTCTGTCTTTCTAGTACTTCTCACCTCCTCTAGTTTGTGTCATCTAAACTATCGAGTTTGTTTTAATTTCTTCGATTAATCAAAGTAATGTTCTTTTCCTAAACACTTTCCCTAAGGTTGTTCTACCTCATGAATATCATTCTAATTCATTTAATGGACCCTCCATTCCCAAAATCATCGCAAAAATAGAGACTTCTAAGCGAATTTAAGAATAAAGTTATCCTTAGGAAACTTAAGGGCTAAACATTACCTCTACTGAAAGTCAAAATTCAACTAGCGAAGAAAGTCAAAGGTGTTGCTGTCAACTCTCATTCCAAAAAGAGTGGGGCTACTCAATTCGAAGCTTTGAGAGTACAAAAAAAAGAAGAAAAAAAAAACTCTCAAGCTTTCATCACCCCCACAAAAAAGGTGAAACTTCAAAGGCATGAAGGACTCTCCCACAAAGAAGAGGAGTCAAGTGATACCAACAAAAGAAAAGAGGATTCCTCAACATCCTCTTACAGCAAGTGAAGAAGACTTTCAGTATCAAGAAAAATGTTTACCCTTAAGTCATACTAATGATCAGCTTTCTCCTCAAACTTATTTAGAAATTTCTAGATGATGCACGGTTCATTAAAAGGTAGAATAACTTTTCTAGATCTTTGAGCCAAGTAGCGTTTCTTGTTGAGTCTAGGGGTTTTCTGTTAGCCACTCTCATACACACTCTTATCCAAGCATCAAAACTGGGGCTTCCTCACCTTTCCTCCCCCAATCAATCTCTACTTCAACTCTTCAAAATAATCAGATCTGTATTGGAGCTTTCCTCTTTGTTGCTCGCTCTCATCATTAGAGAATACACTTTTCCAAAAAAAATTCAATGCTTAGATCACCTTCCAAAGAATAGAGTCTGTCTCTCCTCAACTAAACTTGAGATCTCTCTCTCTCCCCAATAAGATTCTCTTCACTGAGTCCTCTTCGAGTACACATACTTTTCAAAAAAAATGGCTCGCTAGGTTGAAAACTCGTAAAGAGCGGCCTAGGCAAAAGTTAGAGCACAAAAAAAAAGACGCAAAAGAGATGCCCGCTAGATTGAAAACCTGAAAGGGCGGTCTAGGCAAAAAATAGGGTGCGTCACTAAGAAAAAAAATCAAGGAGAAAGGGAGACTATTCTTCAACCTTCTTCATCGAACGTCAGTCGATCTTATTCAAATCAAATCAACAAGGAGAGTCTTCTTCGATCATCTTTAAATCAAGAGAGCAGACTCACAAGCCTGTTCACAAAGTCATCAACCACTTGCAAGCAACTTGGGGCATGAGACAGCAAAGGGCCTTGGACATAAAGCCATTACGACAGTCGACAGATTTGTAGTCGTTTGCCTCCTAGAGACACGACTTAAGGGAGAAATAAGAATGAAGATTCACAACAGGCCTAGATCTGTTCACAAAAGGTTACTCATCAAAATCCTACAACAATGAAGAAATAGTAGAGCCTTGCTGACTAGCAACAGATTCTGCAAAACCTGATTTGGTCCCAACTTGTCAAACACAAGTTCACTCATACACTTCACCCCTCTCAAATATAAAATCCATACAAATGTTCCTACATGTCCATATACCCTATACCTACATGAAATCACCACCAAAATGATCAACCGACCATTTACACGAACAGACGTGAGCACCACCACGTAAGTCCAGATAAACAACTAAAATTTGAAAAAATTTACTTGGAATCTTTATGTGCTGACAGGTACAGAAAGGTAAGAATCATTCGGGTCCATCCGAGACCATCATGCATATATCTTTGCATTACAGGGGCTGACAGAACCTCCACCTCAACAGACAACTTCAAAGTCTGTGACGGCAGCAAACTTCAAGTCCGTGACCTCAGCAACATCAACAACGTCTGTGACGGCAACAAACTTCAAGTCCGTGACCTCGGCGACACCAGCAAAGTTTGTGATGGCATCAAACTTCAAGTCCGTGACCTCGGCAACAACTTCAAAGTCTGTGACGGCAGCAAACTTCAAGTCTGTGACCTCGGCAACAACTTCAAAGTCTGTGACGGCAGCAAACTTCAAGTCTGTGACCTCAGCATCAGCAAAGTCTGCGATGGCAGCAGCGACAACCAATTTCGCGACCTCAGCAACAATGGAAACGTCAGTAACCTCGGGCGACACACTTCAACAACTTCATCAACAAACATGTATCTTCAGAATTGGGTCAAGTCTTTGATTCCTCAATATGATTTTACCTTTTCAAAAAAAAAAATCTTCGATTTTCAAAAATGATTTTCAAAATACCTAAAATAGCATTTTTAGTGTTTAGGAGTCGAACTACGTTTGGTCTGATTCTCTCTTAGAGATACGTAGGCAGTCGTGCGACACGACCATCCCAATGTTCAGAATGATGTCTTTTCTATCGACGACATGACTTCTTTCATAAGTCTTGTCACCGAGGGGCTCTGTAGACACCCCATTCTGACCAATAATTCATGATTACACTACTCTTCGCCTCTCTTTTATGTTTCGATGAAAGCATATCAGTTTCATCATGTTTCGTTAAGTTTCTAACTAACCTCGTTAGTTTTAGACCTAACTGACTAACGTGATAACTGAAAAGGACAAAATAGTCAACCGACTAGTTGTCTCGCACGGGACATACGTGTCTCGCGCGAGACAACCCCTCGACAGGATGTGCAGAATCACTCTCCTTCTCCGTTTCAATCTCTTTTCTTGATAAAATCTTATCCCATCCGGTTCTCCAATCATATCTGAGTTCTGAAACCTTCCTAGGAGTGTTTTACCTCTCCACATTTACCTCTTAAACCCTTATAAAAATCTGATGACTTTCAGTATTTCAAACTAACAGTTTTAGATTGAGAGGTCCACGATTGAAAACACACAACACACACATTTTGTTGGTTTCTCTCCCTGAAAGATTCCTACAAAATCACCCTAAAATCACCTAAAGTTTGTTTATCAATCTTGTTGATCAACAAACATCAAAACCCGAATCAAGAATTGAGGCGAAACTCTGTTCGCATCAATATTTAACTCTCATATTGAGTCGAAACTCTGCCCGAATCACTTCTCGACCGAGAAGACATCTTAGAACCACGTTCTAAATCAAATACTCCCTAAACGTTAGGTAAATTCCTATACTTTTACTCTCTTCTTCTCAATCTCTCTCTATTGGCTTTTAGAGTAGTGTAATCCCATCAAAAGGATTGGCCTAGAGTCCCTTCAATCGATGGAGGTGATCTCGAAGCATACAATCCGACATTCCTAATCAAGAAATTGATTAGGATTTTCTTGTTCTTATTTAAATTAATTAGATTGATAATACTCAATTGGCAAGACCGATCTCCGGATTGGGTGGAATGGGTGCTCCTCGACCTTCCAATTCCATAACTTAACCCCCGAACCCTCAAATCTCTTTTAAATTAAAAAGGTTTTTCTTATTATTTTCATAAATAAATAACAAGTGGCGACTCCAAGATGTTGAAAATTTCACGCATCGCTACAGCATCATGTTCCTGAAATGAGAAGAAATGTTATTAGTGGTTCTATTTTAGTTAGAGAGGGTTTTGAATTAAATTTTAAATTTAATAAAGTTGTAATTCTGTTTGGTGGATCTTTTATTGGCAAAGGTTATTTGTCAGATGGATTGTTTAAGATTATGGTTGATTTTATTGAAATAAATTATGTCTCTGAGAATTTTAATTCTTCTACTTTATGGCATTGTCGTTTGGGTCATGTTAATCTAGATTCTGTTAAATGCATGATGAATTTAGATTTAATTCCAAAGCATACAATTGATAAAACTAAGAAATGTCAAGTTTGTGTGACAGCTAAACAAACAAGAAAACCATATCATTCCATAATTAGGGATTCAGATTTACTTGATTTAATTCACACCGACATTTGTGAGTTTAATGATTTGCTCACCCGTGACCATAAGATATATTTCATCACCTTTATAGATGACTGCACTAGATATTGCTATGTGTACCTACTTAAGAGTAAAGATGAAGCTCTAGAAAAATTCTTAATTTTTAAGAACGAATTAGAGAATCAAACTGGCAAGAAAATCAAACACTTAAGGTCTGATAGAGGAGGAGAGTATACTTCGAACTTAGTTGTACTGGAGTGTCAAAAATTTGGAATTATACATGACGAAACACCTCCTTATTCACCTCAGTCGAATGGGATAGCAGAACGGAAAAATAGAACCTTTACGGATATGATTAACAGTTTATTAGAAAGTTCAGGACTGCCTAAATATTTGTGGGGTGAAGCCTTGAATACGGCTTGCCATATTTGAATAGGGTACCCATGAAACATGTCCTTACGAACTTTGGACGGGTAGAAAACCAAGTTTAAAATACTTTAGAGTGTGGGGGTGTCTAGCAAAAGTGTTAGTCCTTGAACATGAAAGGAAAAAACTTGGACCCAAGACTGTTGATGCGATCTTTATAGGTTACGTTGAACACTTATATGCCTTGAGATTTTTGGTTATCAAATCTGAAATCTCAGGCATAGATGTGAACACCATTGTTGAATTTCGTGATGCAACATTTTTTGAAAATGTTTTTCCCATGAAGACTGGAGTGCCTAAAAATACTTCAAGTGGAAATCAAGACACTACATTGGAATCTATTCCTGAACAAGTGGAAAAGATTTCAAATGTGGGGGTTGGACCCAGTAGTTCTAGTGCAAATGACGTTGAGTCAGAAGAACTAGATGAACCTAGAAGGAGTAAACGAGCTAGGGTCACTAAGGAGTTTGGAAGTGATTATATTACTTACAATCTCGAGGGTGATTCAGTAACCTTCAAAGATGCAATGGCTTCACAAGAATCCATTCATTGGAAGGATGCCGTTAAGGACGAAATGGATTCCATTGTTCAAAATGGAACTTGGGAACTCGCTTCACTTCGAATGTCGCCTTATCAACATGGGCTTACTTACTATACACATTTTATACGTATTTGGCCTACTTGGCCCATTTCGCCACATTGAGTATAATACGCTGTTCAGACCCAAATTCATTTTTCACAATCACATCAATAGCCCCCAAGTTCGAGACCTGGACTATTCATGGTCCAGACGAGAAATTTCAGTTGTCGCTAAAAATTTATGCCCTCACCTAACCTCATGATGTAATCCGGTTCAAGAAATATTTGACCAAGTCAAATATATTAATTATTTTTGTATTTTAATTAGTATTTTAGGATTTAATTTGTTTTAGTTTATATTTTATTTATTATTTTCGTCATTTATTTTAATAGGATGATTAGAGGTGATTTTAAAGTAGATTTTGAGAAGATTTACTAGTTTTTGAGTCCTATTTAGTTACCATATAGGTTAGGAGTAATTCTAGAAGGTTTAGGATTGTTTTTCAAGTTTTATGGGCACTATAAAATAGGCCTAAGGCTGTAATCCGAATTTAAACTATTTCTTATTAATAAAATTATTGCTTTGCAATTGTGGAATTTTTCCTTAAGCTTCTTAGCTTGCAGAAGATTCTCTTAGGAGTTTCTTATTAAGTCAAATCATTGGCTTGTAGAATAATATTCTTCGGTTGATTATTAGGTTAAATTCTTTTGCGAGATTTTAATCATATCCCTTTTATTTGTTAATCGATTTTACTCCTTTTGCGAGGATTCAATCGATTATCTTTTATTTTTTTAATTCCGCTGCGTTTACTTTACATCAGTTGGTATCAGAGCAAAGGACGATCCAAGGATTATCATGGCGGGAGATCAAGAAAACAATGACATGAAGGCACTCCTCCAAAAATTGATCGCCTCGAATGTCACCTTAATCAAATCTGTTGTTAATGGGATCAATGATAGTTTGATTCATGCTAATCAACAAGCGAAATATTATTTTTCAAAGGAGGAGGAACTTTCAAAGGAGGCCAACTTCCACCATGATTTCTTTCTTCATTATGAATCCCTTCTTGTAAGCTGCCGACTTCCGCCAGAAAAATAATTCATAGTGGATTTGCATAGAGAGTATAGGGATGAAGCTTTAAAAAAAATCTGAACCTCTTTGGCACATAGCTTGTTCTTATTTGAAACAAGTTCGACGTTTGAAAGCACAAAAAGCTATTGAATTGAAGCGTCTTGAGGAGGAAGAACGTCGCCTTGTTATTGAAGAATTTCCTACTCAAGAAGAAGCTTTTGATGAAGAGGTTATTTGTGAAGTCGCAGAAGATGTTTGCATTGTTCAAGTGATGGAAGAATCTAAAGATGATGATCTATGTGAAATTGCAACGAGCGAAGTAATTAAGGTATGTAGTAATATTGTTACTGCAGATCTTATTGTCCCTATTCATACCCTAGTTAAGCCCAAGGTGGAGGATACTGTTAATATGGATTTGTTTGTTGCAAAATCAAATTTTATATGGGGCAAAAATTTTGTGGATCATGGGAAGGTCGGGGAGGTAGATCGACAAAAGGTTAGTGGGATTGATAATATATATATTTATCCGGACAATCGACAAGAGATTGATGCTGAAGATGGTATAATCTTATTTTCGGAGGAAATTTTCATGCCTATAATGATTCGTTGTCATATTTATTCCAAATACTTGTTTCAATGGGACGAAAAGGTATTCTTCTTTCTTCCGAGGATGAGGAAAGTTTTGATTTATTCGAAGTATTTATTTTGGTGGAACGGATTAATTCAAGTTCTTTCAATTTCTTCTACGTTAAAGATGAAGATTTATTCAAAATATTTATTTCGATGGAATGGCTCGTTTCAAAGATCGAACGAGGATTTGGGGCGAATCCTTTTTTCAAGTGGGGGTGAATGATGTAATCCGGTTCAAGAAATATTTGACCAAGTCAAATATATTAATTATTTTTGTATTTTAATTAGTATTTTAGGATTTAATTTGTTTTAGTTTATATTTTATTTATTATTTTCGTCATTTATTTTAATAGGATGATTAGAGGTGATTTTAGAGTAGATTTTGAGAAGATTTACTAGTTTTTGAGTCCTATTTAGTTACCATATAGGTTAGGAGTAATTCTAGAAGGTTTAGGATTGTTTTTCAAGTTTTATGGGCACTATAAAATAGGCCTAAGGTTGTAATTCGAATTTAGACTATTTTAATTATTATTTTCGTCATTTATTTTAAATACTTCCCCCCCCCCTTTATTTTCACTTTTTTTCATCTACTTGCTCTTTTAAACCCAAAGGATTTTCCGGCCACCTGCCAGCTTTTCCGGCGAACACCTTTCCAGCCTTACCAATCATTTTTCGTCCAAATTTCTTGCTAATCTTTGATCTCTATTAGATTCCGACCACAAAACTCCCCTTTTTACTGTTTTCCTCAACCTGGACTCGAATCCTTTCTCACGTCCGTTGAACCTTCCGGCGAGCCTTCAACCTCTACTCAACTTTCTCAAAGATCCCTTGTATTTTCCAGGTAACGATTTGATCTTTGGTTTTCTTGCTTTCCTTCAAATTCCTGTTTGTCGCTCATGGCTAGATCTAAGTCTTGTGTTAGACAAGTTAGGTATGGTCAATGCAAAAGATCTGGGGGTATCTATTACTTAACTAGGGGCATTTGGGCGAGAATCCCACTGACTGACTTAGTAAATTGCTTAACTGTCCATAAAGTAGATCCCGCCATTATTGCCGCCGTTATTGCCGCCGTAGATCCCTTCATTTCCCTCATTCTTTACAAAGTCCAAGCGGCAATCGCTGAACTTCACCCTAATGCCATTAGGGTTTTAACCTTCTTCATTGTGATTTGCCGCGCCCTGAGGCGAGAACCAACTTCACACCTTCTTCTCGATCTATTTACTGGTTACCAACAACATAACAAAGTAACCAATGAGACTAGGATGTCGCTTCAGTACAAGAAACCCAAAATTCTCACTCCACTTCCCTCTAAAGTCTATAACTGGCAGACTGACCCCTTATTCATTATTTCTCGCATTGGTTGGGCTCCCCCCACTGATTTGATAGGTATCCATCCCAAAATTGATAAGAAATGGACCTTAGATGAAGACGAAAAACGTCTTAAAAACAAAATCCTCAAAATTCTCGTAGATGCCTCTGGCACTACCATTCCTCCCCCACCTTATTTTCCTGCCAAAAGATTGTTATGGATCACTCTCTCCTTAGCCAAGTAGGGCTCTCCTACACTTCCCCGCCTGCTCCTCCATGGGTCGTCATTGAGCATACCGCGTCTTGGCCGGGATGGGAGATCCACTCAGGCGACAAGTTCAGCTCCGAGTGTTCAATTTGCGGGAATGGTCAGAACATGTGTCCCGCCATGAAGAGAGTACAATGTACGGTTCTTGCAATTTCTCTCTTTCACTTGATTACTAGTTAACTTCTTATTGTTGCTAACACATACTCTTCCTTCCTGCAGTACACCGCACAATGAATATGAACCAAAGGAGGCTGGCCTAGGGCAACTCTGAGGCACATGCTAAGAGGGTGGCTATGGCTAGAAAGGCTAGCCTAGCTGCCTTAAAGGATGATCTAGCTATCCCCATCGCACCAACTGGTGTTGATGATAAAATTATTAGTGAAGGTTCTCGCAAGAGAGCTTCCACCACTTCCCGCCCAGCTAAGCGACCAATCCAGGTGCCTTCTGCCCCGTCTCAAGGGGACAAACCTGAGGCTCTTGACTTGCGGGATGAAGACGGAGATGAAGAAGAAGATGTCAATGATCCAGCTGAGGAGGAAGAGGTGGATGCCGATGATGCTAACCAGACTGAGGGGGTCCCAGCTGAAGATCGAGCGGGAGCCGAGATCTCACCGCCTCCCCAAACCAACGAAACCGCTCCGCCAACTTCTTATCCAGACCATCAACATACTTCCCGCACCACTCCTCGGCGCAGGGCAAGTTGGTTGGAGGAAGGCTTTGTTCTTCCCACTGATGAAGAGGGCATGAAACTGCTTTGCCATGAAGCCAATAATGTTCCCGTTCTCAAGGGACTCATCATTGAAAAGAAGGAACCTATGGAGTGCCTGCTAGGCTCCACAGCCATAAAACGATCTAGCGATGCTGCCCAAGTAGCCATCATTCAGGAGGAGGACCCCACTCATTCCGCGTATCACGTGGGAATCCAACTCTCTCTTGTAAGAAAATTTTACCCTCTTTTCGCGTTTATTTCTTTCTTTCAATTCTTATTAACATTTTATTGTCGCTTCTTACCTTGCAGATTAACAACACTATCTTGGGCCTAAGTAAGAAGTGCGCTGCACTGGAAGAAAACCTTGACCAGGTTGAGCATGTCAAAGAAAACTTGAGGAAACGAATATCTAGACGGGATGTTACTATCAACTATTTAAAGGCCCAGAAAACAAAAGCTGACGCGGACTTGGAGGTCGAGAAAACAGCGAGAAAACAGATCCAGGAAGAAATGGAGAAGGCGAGAAAAGACGCGGAGGACAAAGTGATGAGGCTTGGTGCTGAAAATGAGTGGCTTCGTAACGAGAACTTTGTGAAAGCTAACGAAGTCACTAAGCTCAAGAGTGATCTCGTGGAAGCTAAATCGAAAGCTGAATCTAAAACCATGGATGTTTACGATAATGCTATCCTTCACACACTGAGAGCGGTTGCCGCAAACGCTAATCAAATTCCTTCCATCACTCCTTCCTGCTTAGCCAAATGGGGGTCTGAAACTATCTTTAGTGATCATTTCCGCAAGGGACATAACCTTGTTCCTTATGGTGATGATGAGCTTACCCAGCTAGCGGATGAGGATGCTGTTCTCGGCAAGGCTCCCTGGACTGCTCCTGCCGTCAGTGCCGACAATATCATACCCGCATGGGTTGAACTCTCTCAGAAGAACAAAGATGCTGTCAATGCTGCCTATGAGGGCCATTAATATTTTTATCTTGTAATCGTAGTTTGATGCAAACAATCTTTATTTTTAACTTGGGTTTGTACTAAAACAATTTACTTTTCCGTCCTTTAACTTTGCTTTTTGTACTTTGGTTGTCGCGATTTGCGACTTTGCTTCTTATCTTTAACTTGATTCTCGCCTTTATGAATGGTCTCTTTCTTTTGAAATTCCTTTTTTGCTTTATTACTTTGCCTTGTATATTTCCTCTTTGTATGTCGCTGTTTGCGACTTTACTTCTAGAATGACTCACATGATATTACTTTGCTTCTGTAACTATCTTTTACATGTCGCTTACTTTGCTTTTCGACAATTTTAACTTCTGCTTTGATAGTTTATCAAAGATTCACTTTACCCACTTTACCTCTATATACATACTACTCTCTTCAAAAGAGTGAGGCTTGTCTTTAGGCAGCCTTACTCCTTAGTCATGATTCTCGCCATTCTGCTTTACTTAATTTATTGGCGACTTTAGACAGAACGCATCACAAAACATATTACAAATCAAATTCCCGCGACAATCCCGCGTCAAGGTCATGCAACAAGCCGCGCTTGAAGCCAATCGTATCTGCGACGATTCGCACACTTGCATCTGCAACAATATTCCTTAGCCAAACTTTCTTGTTCCCATCTTGTTCCATTTTACCTGGCACCTTTGAGCCAGGTCTTTTCTTGCCTGTTACGAAGCCAGGGCTTTTCTGTGCCTGGCCCTACAAGCCAGGTCTTTTGCTTCCTAATGCCTGGCCCTACAAGCCAGGACTTTTGATTCCACATACCTGACACTACGAGCCAGGACTTTTGCTTCCAAATGCCTGGCCCTACAAGCCATTAATTTTGCTTCCATATGCCTGGCCCTACAAGCCAGGAATTTTGCTTCCATATGCCTGGCCCTCCAAGCCAGGAAATTTGCTTCCATGTGCCTAGCCCTCCAAGCCAGGACTTTTGCTTCCATATGCTTGACCCCACAAGCCAGGACTTTTGCTTCCATATGCCTGGCCCTACAAGCCAGGACTTTTGCTTTCATATGCCTGGCCCTCCAAGCCAGGACTTTTGCTTCCATATGCCTGGTCCTACAAGCCAGGACTTTTCTGGGCGGCAACCTTCATTGCCTCCTGTGATGTACTCGATTTTTGGCGCCCGACAAAAAACTTGGAAAGTTTTTGAAAATATTTTTTTTGGATTGGGTTTAATCTTTTATCGGACTTTGAAAAATCAACGGATTCGCCACGCCATTTTAGTTTAAGGGCCAAAACTTTGAAAAATGCCCAAAATTAGAGAAATAAGTCCGGAGGTCACGTTACGCTCCGGGAAGAACGTTTGGCGTTCACCCGGAATGCCTCGTATGACGAGTCTTCCATACTCGGAACTTTTTGTGTGTGTGTATGTGTGTATTTTGAAAAAGATTTTGAACTAAGAGGGGTTTTCTGGAAAATAACAGAAGTACAAGGGACTGGACTGGAAAATAGTTTGAAAATAGTGACTAAACTGCAAAATTACAGAAATTGGAAATTTGTTTGCAGATGACAATGTCATCCGCGTGGATTACTTTGTAATGCAAGTTCATTCGCGCGGACTAACCTGCAGTCTAACTTGATTTTTACAGTTTCTCAGTTTGACTCTGTAACTTCCAGAAACTTAACTGGATTTACAACTGAAAATGTAACTGAAAAGCAGAAAATAAAGGACATTTGATTTTTTGGGCATCCATATTTTGTCCTCTCTTTCCCTAGACTTTGATTAGTGGTCATAAGTGATGAATCCACTTAATCAAGTCATCCCGGGGGTACATTAGGACTTGAAAACATGTCATTTGCAAGGAAAAGAGGAATTTGACATGAAAGTAAATTTGATAAAACAAGGAATAGGTCAAGATGTATCAACTTTAGAGGAAGATCTCTAAGGTGGTCACAAGAAGGACCATCCTTGAGACCTATACTCAAGTGTATCTCATACATCTTGTGTGACCTAAATTGTGTAAGTCTTAAGAATGTTCATCCATGGAAATGGTTTCAAGGTGAACATCTTAGACTATGGGGGGGACATTTATAATAAAATAAAGATTATGGACCACTTGAAGTGATCATCTATGGAGATGGACTCTAAGATGACCATCTACTAGGTCAAGTGAACAAGCATGAACTAGAAATGTAAAGGGACAAGGGAAATACACAATAAAAATGTGGACCCTTGTAGAGAATCATCCATGGAGATGGACTCCATGGAGATCCTCTTGGATCCTAGGACAAAGGGGAAGGGGGATAAGGAACAAGTAAGTAAAATCACATCATGGAGACATGAAATGGATGCATGAACAAGGGAGTTTTGAGTAGGGAGAACAAGGGTTTACCAATGTTTCCTGGGTTTGTGTTTAGGGTTTGAGGATTTCAATGGATTAGGAGTGGTTTTGGAGTGGATTTGGTGTGAAATTTGAGTGGTGAGAGTGTTGAGGGCTATTTGAGAATGAATTTTGACAGAGTAACAGTAGGATTTCTGAATTTTTTTGGCCTCCTGAAACTGAGGGAGAAGGGCTGTATTTTTAGGTTGGCTGGGGTGCAATATTATCCGCGTGGATAAGATTGTAGGCACAATCTCATCCGCGCGGATGGGATCAGCAGCGTGCCTGATTTTTGCAGAAAGCAGTTTTGCCTTTTTCTAAATAGTCAATATTCCTTTTTTTATTGGAAATGACAAATTCCAGCGAAGTCCTATGCCATTTTCTTATTCCTAAGGGGTCATTCCTCGTTCAAATTGTCAAAATAATATCCAAAATGCCCCTAAATGATTATAAATAATTAAGTTGGGCTGACGGAACATTAACGACCCAGATTGGGGTACTTACAGTAGCCCCTCGGCGATGGTACTTCCAGGGGAAGTGGGGTCGTCGACAAAAGTGAGAATCCCAATATGGCAAACTTTAACCTAGATGGGTGAGGAGGTGACCGAAGCGGTCGGATGGGTGGACCCATTTAAAGGATTCCTACGTATCCCAGGTGGGAATCAAGCCGGTCGTAGTTCAGATCTTGCGGGGGAAAGGAGTGACCAAGGTGATCAGACGAATGGACCTCCCCACCACATTTTTCGTTGGCGAAGATAGACTCGACTAACGAGGGTGTTGCCAGAAGGTAGATTCGACTAACGGAGGTGTTGCCGAAGATAGATTCGACTAACAGAGGTATTGCCGAAGATAGACTCGACTAACATAGGTGTTGCCGAAGATATATTCGACTTACGAGGGTATTGCCGAAGATAGACTCGACTAATGGAGGTGTTGCCGAAGATAGACTCGACTAGTAGAGATGTTGCCGAAAATAGACTCGACTAACAGAGGTGTTGCCGAAGATAGATTCGACTAACAAGGGTGTTGCCGAAGATAGACTCGACTAACGGAGGTATTACCGAAGATAGACTCGACTAACGAGGGTGTTGCCAAAGATAGACTCGACTAACGGAGGTGTTATCGAAGATAGACTCGACTAACGGGGGTGTTGTCGAAGATAGACTCGACTAAAGGGGGTGTTGTCGAAGATAGACTCGACTAACGAGGTGTTGTCGAAGATAGACTCGACTAACGAGGGTGTTATCGAAGATAGACTCGACTTACGGGGGTGTTGTCGAAGATAAACTCGACTAACGGAGGTGTTAGCGAAAATAGACTCGACTAACGGAGGTGTTGTCGAAGATAGACTCGACTAACGGAGGTGTTGCCGAAGATAGACTCGACTAATTGTAGACTTGCTTTGTTGCTTAGATGGGGAAAACTCGGGCTTATGATGACTGCAGAGGTTTATCTGCTGGAGATATATATTCTCTGTATAGGCTTACGATGACGGCCGGTGAAAGGAATTCGAGCTTACGATGACGGCTGAGAAAAGGATTCGGGCTTACGATGACAGCCGAGAAGAGGATTCGGGCTTACGATGACAGCCGAAGTTGAAAATACGGAGGGAGATGGACTTTCGTTAAGGAAATTGGGCTTAAATATGGAAGGAAATGGACTTTCGTTAAGGAAATCAGGCTTACTTTAGAGGTCGAAGTCGAAAATACGGAAGAAAATGGACTTCCGTTAAGGAAATCGGGCTTACTTTGGAGGCTTAAGTTGAAAATACGGAAGGAGATGGACTTCCGTTAAGGAAATCGGGCTTACTTTGGAGGCCGAAGTTAAAAATACGGAAGTAAATGGACTTCCGTTTAGGAAATCGGGCTTACTTTGGAGGCCAAAGTTGGAAATACGGAAGGAAATGGACTTCCGTTAAGGAAATCGGGCTTACTTTGGAGGCCGAAGGTGGAAATACGGAAGGAAATGGACTTCCGTTAGGGAAATCGGGCTTACTTTAGAGGTCGAAGGTGAAAACACGGAAGGAAATGGACTTCCGTTAAGGAAATCGGGGTTACTTTGGAGGCCGAAGGTGAAAATACGGAAGGAAATCGACCTCCGTTAAGAAAATCGGGCTTACTTTGGAGGCCGAAGGTGGAAATACGGAAGGAAATGGACTTCCGTTAAGAAAATTGGGCTTACTTTGGAGGCCAAAGGTGGAAATACGGAAGGAAATGGACTTCCATTAAGGAAATCGGGCTTACTTTGGAGGCCAAGGGTGGAAATACGGAAGGAAATGAACTTCCGTTAAGTTCCATTGGAGAAGTTAACTCCTGTTAACTTTCTGTTAGACTGGGGATCTGGATGTAGAATGCCAGGAATTAAAAGGGTAAAGTATGGCTTTCACCCTACAATATTATCCGCACGGACAAGGACGGTAGGGCGACGAGTTCCAAGATTAAAACAGACGCCTGTTGTCTTCCTTCTTCTTATTTTCAAACAGTCAGCCGAGAGGAAGAGAGAAAAAGAGGGAGAAAAACCTCCATTGTTGTCCAAATTCTTTGCCGAAACCTGCGAATTCGAGGTCATGGAGCAAGGAGAAGGAGCTAATGTAGGCCGCCACGGTCGGGTGAGTAGAGCGGCTGCGGAGAAGCGGCTTGAATTGGTGAGGATGCATCGTCATTACACGCTCCCACAATTGGTAAACGACGAAGTTTACCCGAATATGTGGCAACATTGGGCCACCGATGAGGATCTTCGCATGGTATGACACTCAATTTTGTCGATTTTATTGATTTTTTATCAAAATTGGTTTCATGCTAGATTTAGGGCTTGAATGTCAAAATTTGGGGCTTTTGTTGATTTTTCCCTTGTAATGTGAAATTGACGATGCATATGTTTAATTGAAAGCATGGGTAGTATGAATATGCAATTTATTTGTAGAAAACATGAGTAGTTTGCATAATGTGAAAATAAAGTGGGTGCAAATTTATCGAATTTGGGACGGACTCTTGCATGTGAGATTTTTGTGATGAAAATTTGTTCTTGTGAATGCATGTGTGATAACATGATGACTGAACGTGGGAAAGAATACATGCATGCTAGATTTATGAAAATAAAGTGCATGGAGAAAAATGTGTCCAAAAGTGGGACGGAGTTTGTTTTTTCTTTTCTGTTTATGTTCGTGCCATGTTTGCCATTTTATTGACACGCTTGCCCTGTGTTTACTTTCAGGGGAGAGCGGATGTCATCCAGAGCAAGTTGGACAAGCTGAAGACTCGGGGCTCCGTGGAGGCAGTCGTTAGGCTTTGGGACGCTTTGCCCATAGCTGGTAGGGAGGGTTACAGGAGTCCTCGACAGCTTGTGGTTGCCTCTAACCTTTACGGTTTTGTTGAGTGCTTGAGGGGGTTAGTGGGATTGCATAAGAGCAAGGGGCTCTATTTGGCGCTGATTAAGCACTGGTGGGATGTTACCCACATGTTCCACTTCTTTTGGGGGGAGGCTACCGTGACCCCCACTAACTATGCTGCCATCACTAGCCTGGTACACCGACTGGGAGGTACCATGTACACCTGTCGGGTTTAAAAATTTTGAGCACCTCTTGCATTTGGTCTTTGTTTCACCGTCAATAATTACTAAATCATATAAATGGGCATATTTGGACACTCTAGTTTATGCATTTGCCTTACCCTTACCCTTATCCCTTCCCCCACTAGGTGTACTACCCGAGGCAACATCGGTAGTAGGTGTATTTGGAATCGTGCGAATTTCGTGGGTGACTTGTACATCGTCATCGTCATCCCCCTCTCCACCCCCATCTATGTCTTCTATGTGATGATAGGTTCTAGATGAATAGTTTGTGTTGGGCTCATTCATCCAATCCCGAGTCGAACATGAGTATAGCCGTGAAATGGAGGGGTGTTGTTTGGGTTTAAGGACTGATTAATTAGATCATACATAATTTGATCATTACGGTGCAAAAGTGAATTATCTATTGGGTGGCGGGCCGAAATGGGTACATTTTGATTTTGAGTTTGATTTTGTGGTGGTGGTGGGGGGGGAATATGCAAATATATCATTAACTATATCTTCCATGATAACTAGCAATATAAATTACCTACTAATTAAAATTAAAAATGCAACATTTAAAAAAATATTTTTTGAATTTTCGAAAATTTATAAGGATTAAATAATTTTGACAATAATTTACTAACAATAAAAGTAAACAATTATATATTTTTTTTGTAATTTTTGGTTTTTTGTAATTTTTGGAATAAAAATAATTTTTTTTTGGAATTTTCAAAATTTATGAAGATTAAAAATTTTTTAACTACCAAACAAAATATTTAACTAGCTAGTAAACAATTAAATAATTAAAGGAATAACATTACCTTCAAGGCTTCAACTCTTACGATGTAATCACAAATATTCAACTTGGTAATAATTTGATGGTTTGGGTTTTAGAGAATTCTATGATGAATTGAATTTTTTTTGTGAGAAAAATGGTAAGACTTTTTCTTTTATTTATACTAATTACTAGCACATGCCCGTGTCCAAGGCCACGTTTTTAAATTTTTTTTTTTAATATAATTTTTTTTAAGAACAAAATGAAAAAGGGACAAAATAGTATTGGCAAAATGGAAATTTTCGCCGTTGAAACTGTTCATTGAACAGTAGAAGACCACCCTCATTTATACTATAGATAATTTTTTTTAGATCAAATTTACCCCTAAATATGGCTGTTGGGAGGGGTAATTGTGTCCAAAAAATTGAAAATCTGATAAATGAGTCGTTATGTGTAAATTGGACGAAAATATCCCTCAAACGGATTTATTAACGGATATATTTGAGAACATTTTAGACATTTATACAAACAGGTACAAACAGGTCCGTGCGAACTCGACAGAATGGCCAAACCAAGCAGGACCAAATGATCTTCTGATCCACGGCCAAAGATCGGCCCCGTCACGGGCCTCTTTGGCCCAAGCCCGTCCGTATACAAAGCAGTGCACAGCGGATAACGGACCACGAATTGAACGGGCGCGGGCCAAACTAACGGCGGGCCACGGGTCGCCTGGGCCGCCCACGGGCCACGGCCCAAAATGGAAATCTCCACCTATAACAACGAGGAGGAGAAGAGAGGTCGGTTGGGCAGTTGGGGTGAATTAATGCAATTGCAATCCGATACACGCAATTTGTCAAGCACTTAATGCGCATCAACTTTCTTCAATATGGAGTCCATGGGATCAATAAACAAAAACCCATAACTGCCTCAATTATTTATTCCACCCTAGTCGATCATTTTCTGAATCAATAATGGCGGATGAGCAAGAAGAGTTGGTTAAGATTGAACGGAGTTTAAGTGAACTAAAACAGAGCTTCAGGAGTGGGAAAACAAGAGAGATTGAATGGAGGAAAGCTCAACTTAAAGCAATTTTGAATTTGGTTGAAGAAAATGAAGATCAGATCTTCAAAGCACTTCAATGTGATCTGGGAAAACACCCTGTTGAAGTTTATCGTGATGAGGTTAGTTCCAATTTTTAATTTTAATTCTACTTTACTTCTAAATAACCCGTCCCCCAAAATGAATGACCAAAAATTAGCTCCTCGCAAGAAAAAATATGGTCATTCCTTTTGGGAATAAGAATTTGTGGGGAATTAACTTGGAAGCTCATGCTGGCTATGGCTATAGATCGGTGTAGTGAAGAAAGCAGTGAACTATGCTTTGGCCAATATCGATAAATGGATCTCCCCCATAAAGGTGTGTGCACTTTTGTTTTCTTTTCTTTTCAGTTACCCTGCGGATGTTATTGAACTTATTGTTGTGTTATGGAGGCAATTTTTTTATATAGATGGGAAAAAATATATTCGTGGCGGAGCTAGAATCTATAGTATAAATGGAAGGTGTCCACCTCACCATTGTGAACAGTTCTATGAATAGTTCCAATGGTGGAATTTCCCATTTTGCCTTCACTATTTTGTCCCTTTCCCATTTTGCCCTTAAAATTTTATTTTTTTTAAATAAAAAAAAAATTACGTGGCCTTGGACACGGGCATGTGCTAGTTTTATATAAATGATGACAATTTTTTTTTTTTAAAAGTAAATAACAATACGTAGCGGAGTATGAATTTTGAACAAATGGGGTAAAAATATTATGTAGTGCAACTTTTTTTTTTCCTAATAGAAATGGGGTAAAATTGATAAATATTTTAGTTATAGTAGTAATATGTCACACTATCTAACATTATAGGGCAAATTGCAATTTGATTACCTATGTTTGTGTCACTGTTGCAAAAATAGACATTTTTTGAAACTACTTATAAATGTGGCTCCGCCATTGTCGGTGATCCAACTTTTTTTTTGAAAGAATTCAGGATTCTTATTGTAACGGTATTAAAGATAGTTAGTGAGAACACTTGCTTGACAGCGAACTGGCAGTCTGGCATAACAATTCTTGTGTTCTATACAGTTTTCGTTTTTCTTGTTTATCAATATTGCAGTTATATTCGTAATGTTTATATGGAAAAATATGAATATATGAACACAGCTCTTCAACATATGCTAGTTGTTTGTGACTAATGATGCAATTTTTGGTGGGGTAGAATCGAATACCCTTACTATTCTTCCCATGCAGTGCACAATTGCTGTCAGAACCACTTGGTGTAGTACTCATATTTTCATCTTGGAACTTCCCTATTTGTAAGTCAGAATCTAAATCAATCATCAAAACTAGTTTATTCCATTTTCATCCCCAAAATTATCAAGTTTAATTTCACAATTAATGTTTTGAAATGCAGCATTGACGTTGGATCCATTGATTGGAGCAATATCTGCTGGAAATGCAGCAGTCATAAAACCTTCAGAGCTAGCTCCTAGTTGTTCTTCTTTTCTTGCCAATTTTCTCCCACGTTACTTGGATCCAAAAGCTGTTAAAGCCATTGAAGGTGGAACGGGCATAGCTGAAATGCTACTTCAGCAGAAATGGGACAAAATCTTCTTTACGGGTATCATCTCAATGCTTGAGTTTGGGATTTTAAATGTCAAATTACAGATTTTACCCCTCTTTTGTTTCCCTATTCTTAATTTGACACATTCTCAGGGAGTCCACGAGTTGGGAGAATTGTTATGTCCGCTGCTGCAAAGCATTTAACACCTGTTACATTAGAACTTGGTGGAAAATGTCCTACAATCTTCGATAGGCTCCTTGACTCGGACATGAAGGTTTCTCTCCATTATACTCCCTCTATCCCAGAAAGTTTGACTCACTCTGACTTTCATAGTCAACTAAATCAAACTTTTACCATAATTTTATGAAAATATGGATGTCTCTATACAATTCAAAAAATTGTTATTGATAATATTCCTAATGGTGAAACAATAACAATTTTTAGAATTGTATAGAGATATCTAGTTGTCTCTATACAAAGAATAAGCATCAATAAATCACATTTGACTTGAATATATATCGACATTAGGCCTCTCACTTTAGATGAACTACCAAGTAAAAGCAGTGGCGAAGCCACGTTGTGCTCATGGGGTCATTCAACCCCCTTTCAATTATTGGAGATGTGTCATTTTACCTTCTTCAAGTTCAGAAAATTAACATTTTTACCACAAAATTTAGTAATTCTGTCAATTATGGACCCCTTTGATTAAGAAAAAAAATTACCATCTATAGTATAAATTAAACCCCTCCGTGAACAGTTCTATGAACAGTTTCGGAGGGGTTTTTCCCTATTTTGCCCTCACTATTTAGTCTGTTTCTTATTTTGCCCTTAATTTGTGCTAAGACTTTGGGTTTGGGCTAAGACTTTGGGTTTGGGCTAAGAGTGGGCTTTAGGAGGGTTTACTTAAATTAATTAACTGATTTTTTTATTTTTTTTTTAAATTAAAAAAAAAATTTGAAAAAAAAAAAAAAAACACACCCGTGTCCTTGGACACGGGCATATGTACTAGTTATATTATAATTTTGACCCGCTTCTAATGAAATCCAGATTTTGTGGCTTCGCCACTGAGTAAAAGCTACTCATTTGACCAGGTGAGGCTATATATTCTTCTAATGCTCATGCTGATTCTTCATTTCAAGGTGGCTGCCAAAAGAATAGTTGCCGGGAAGTGGGGAGCATGCTCCGGACAAGCTTGCATAGGAATCGATTATGTGCTTGTGGAACACAATTTTGCTTCTAATCTGGTGAGCTACCGGTGCTAATTATTTTCTACCCTACTTATTTCCCCTACGGAGTACTGTGTGAACTAAATTTTCTTTTGAAATTGAGGTTCATTTGAGTATTTTTTTTTTTTCCAGATTGAATCATTGATTAAGACTATCAAAAGATTTTACGGAGAAAATGTTAACAACTTGAAGAACATGTGCAAGATCATAAACAAAAGTCACTTTAACAGGATACGAAAGCTTCTTGATGACCCTGTTGTTGCAGCTTCCATTGTTTATGGTGGTTCATTCGATGAAAATAATCTGTAAATTCCCCTTACCCATATTCAAAGTTTAATTACTCAATAATGGCCGGAAGTTAGCTATAGTCCAATAATTTAAAATTATCTACAGCATGATCGAGCCAACAATTCTACTGGATCCTCCTCTTGATGCAGAGATCATGAATGAAGAGATATTTGGCCCATTGCTCCCAATCATCACAGTAAGAAGAAACCATCCTATACTGATATTTGAGATTTCTAAGTAATTTTTTTCTGAAAATGTTTTAATTTACTCTTCTTACAGCTAGATAATATTCAAGATAGCATTGAATTCATAAACTTGAGGCCTAAACCTCTAGCCCTCTATGCATTCACCAAAAACGCAACATTCAAAAAACAAATATTAGCAGAAACATCATCCGGAAGTGTGACCTTCAACGACACCATGGTTCAGGTACTTAAGCTACTTATTTCTTGTATACATCCATTTACATTAACATAGAGTATAAGCTAAAGGGCAAACTCTTTTTTCATCCGATTCACTCTTAAGGGTGTTTCACTTTTACCATTATACTTTTTTTTCCTACAAAACCACTGTAGTTGGGGAAATATATCATTCTACCCCAAATCCGCGCCTACATCTGTAACTCATCCGCGCCTCAATCTGCAATTTTGGGGGTGGACTTTGGGGCAGAATGGTAAAAGTGAAGCACCCTTGAAAATAGAGTGGATGAAAACAGGTTTGGTCTAAGCTAACTAGACAAACTCAAGAAAGATTTCCGTATTGCTTTGATTGCAGTTTGTATGTGACGCGTTACCATTTGGAGGGGTCGGGCAGAGTGGGTTTGGAAGGTACCATGGGAAGTACTCGTTCGATACATTTAGCCATGAAAAAGCAGTGATGGAAAGAAGTTTTTATTTTGAGCTGGAGCCAAGGCATCCTCCATGGAATAGTTTCAAGTTGCAGTTCCTTAGATTGGCTTATAATTTTGACTACCTTGGATTGGTGCTACTCATGTTAGGATTGAAGAGAAGACCCCCCATGAAATTATAGTGTACTGGAATGGAAAGTCCCATAAGAAAAACTGGTATTTGTAATCTCATTGATAAATTATTCACGGATAAACTTGGAAGGTAGGGCGTGTATGTGTGATTCCCCATTCCACATGGGATAGATGTGGAAGTTTAGTGGACTATTTCACTGTCCACATACTGCTATGCTATTTGGTGCTTATGTACGATGTCACCAACATTATCCATCTAGTTACGGACTTTTTTGGAGCAGAATTGGATTGTTGCATTCGCCCCAATTCCGTTCCAAATAACAAGCTTTGGCCCTGTCTTGTCGAGCGTTTTAACAAAAATGGAGATAAAAAAATTCAGCTTTTTTTTATTAAGCATATTAGTCAAGAGTTTTAGACGGTTGAATTTTAAAAAGTTGGGGATATTTTGGCCGTTCAAAATTATAGCGTTCAGAAATAAGCTCCGTTTTAAAAACTCTCCGTTTATAAAACTGTGTACCAGACGAGCACTTTGTCATATTGCAATTTTAATTTTTAAATGTTAGTGTTAACAAATAAACTATTCCCTTCTCCTACCCTCTAAAATGTCCAATAAAATTCAAGTTTAAACTTGATTCAGCAAATTTTAAATTTTGGTCAAGTCCAAATTAGATTTTTTTTTTTTTTTTTCCATTTATCTTGAGACATAGCCGACCGTCCAAATGTAGGAAACTACTCCTTCCCTCCGATTCCAATTCAAGAGCAAATTAGATTTTTTTTGTCAGATAATAATAAATTAAGCCATTCATAAATAAAAAATTCATTTTTTTTTTTAACGGTAGTAACTTAGTAAGTAATTATCAAAACCATGTTCCTCTTGAGTCAAACTATGCACGTAATATGAACTCATAACAAATATTTTTGGAAACAAAAATTAATATTAACAAAGAAACTCTGATAGTGATAATACGAAAATGGAAAATGAACAATATAAATCGTGTACGATCATGGGCAGTAAAACAAGCAAATCTCAATGAATTGAGCCCAATGTAAAATATACACAATTCCTAAATACGACGTAGTGAATGAGTTTCCCTACCTATTATCGTCACTTTCAGCTCGTCTAGTTCTTATGTCGACCTGGACATAAGTATCCATTTCTATAACTAAGAAGACTAGAGAATTGACATATGTCGACCTGAAAATAGTAGAGAGATTCTATAGCTAAGGCAGATATATCAATATATGTCGACCAAAGCCTACGTAGGTGCCGAGGAAGGCCTACGTAGGTGTAGAGTAAGGTCTACGTAGGTGCCAAGTAAGGCCTACATAGGTGCCGATCAAGGCATATTCAAATGACGACCAGTGCCTATCATGCTCCTATTATGATAAGGGAAATGGACTTCCCTACCCTTGCTCACCTCTTACTTGACATTCACACATGTCGACCAACGTCATATGCCAATTAGCAAGCCTCCTAGGCATACGTACAGAAGGCTTATATAATCCTAATAAAATAAGGATTGTGAAGAATTATAATCCATCTAGGATTATAATCCTTATCTCACATAACATCCTATCCAAAGATAGACTCTACATCCTACACCTATAAATACAAGTCATAATTCACATATTTTTGGTAACGCATCTTTTGACTCTCAACACTTGTCAATTGATTTGCTCTCTACAATATACATACTTACTCTCACGCCGGAGGACCTTCGCTGGTGAAGCCCCAACTTAGTTTACGTGTCTGTTCATCTTTTTCAGGCTATTCGAACATACAGAATACAACATGCCGCTGGATTTGGGCTGATCAGAACATTTTTGGCATCATCAGTTTGGTTCCATTGCCGGAAAACGATTCGTATTATCCATTGAATAGCTTGAAAAATTCTGCTCCGTTCTCCTAATCCCAATGAAAAAAGGACACACTGCTAGTGGGCAGCCGATAACCGAGGTAGTGCTGCCAAACTCTCCTCGTCGTCGACGTCGTGGAAGGCCTGCTGGCAGTAAAACAGGGAGGAATGCCGCCCAGGGGGCACTGGAGCTTCCCCCAACAGATTGATTACATAACTCTCTTGTATCAACAGATGGAAACTCTGCAACAAATTTATGAAACACTAAATTCCTTGCTGCAACTGGATCCTGATCACTCCCTGACTGAATTCATAAGGCCCACGAGTACTGGAAATTCCCTTAGAGGGGAGAGTCATCTTGACAGGCGTGGTAGTCGGGGGAATAGAGAAAATCTTTATCCTGGCCAAAACCCCCTCATCATGACCCTGCTGGAATACCCATACAGAAACCTCTCCAAGATGTCCCTCCTCGTCATAAGGTTCATGTACATGGAAGTACACAAAACAACGAGGATTTGAGAAATCATCTTAACTATCAGAGGGATCAGGAGGTTAATTCTGCTGACTTGATAGCAAGGCTTAGTCAAGCAAGGCAAAAATCCCCTACTCATCGTAATACCTCTCCTCGGTACAAGAATCCTGTTAGACCAAGGAGCCTTCCTCGACATAGGAGCCCTCCTCAGCCTATGAACCCTCCTCGTCACAGGTCTCCTTCCCATCCAAAAATGTCACCTAGAAGGGACAGGGCACCATCGGGACATGTGGACAATCACCAGGAACATGAGGAACACATTAGTGTGAATATACACAGAAAGAAATAAAGGACCCACCATAGTTCTCATTTTAGTTCGGGGACTGATGCAAAAGATATTCTCCTCTTGAAAAAGAGACTAGATGAAATTCAAATGGGGAGGAAGGAAGTGGATGATGATGATACCAGTGCCACTCGTCCTTTCTCCTAGCAGATTAATGATCTACCTCCTATCCTGCTCTTAAAATTCCAAGTATTGAAAAATATGCAGGAACCACAGATGCACGAGACCATGTGCAAAGTTTTGAATCCACCATGACCCTCCTCACCAAGGAAGATGATATTCTTTGTAGGGCATTTGCGAGTACCTTCTCCGGAATAGCACTGTCATGGTTCTGTGAACAAAAGAAGGGAAGCATCAATAGATGGAAAATTATGAGGAGTAGGTTCTTGGACCACTTTGCAATAGCTGGGAAAAGAAAGAAAAGACTAACAGACCTTGCCATCATCGAGCAAGGTAAAAATGAAACCACGCTAAGTTATTACAATCAGTTTAGAGTCATGGCTGACCAGATAGAGGAAAGCCTAACTGACCGGGAGGTGATTGTCTGCTTCAACTCCGGACTGAGGTCCGGACAATTAATCTATGAACTATCTGCCAGAGAGCCTAAGTTAAAATCTGATTTATATAATGTGGCCTACGCCATAACTATGACAGAAGAGAAAACTAGGAAGAGGTCTGAAGCAGATGCAGCCGGCACTAACCAGGCTTCAAATGGAAGTAACTACAGGGGAAGGAATAGGACTCGGGCTACCGAAAAACCCGAGGTATTCACCCCACTCACTAAACCTATCACAAAAATCATGCAATTGGTAAACCTACCAGATCCCCGACCACTCAGTGATAAATCGAAACATGTCTGGGACAATTCCAAGTACTGTGCCTTCCACAAGGACCATGAACATGACACAGAGAATTGCATTTTCCTTAAAAGAATGATCCAGAGATGGGTGGATGAAGGCAAACTCGGTCGCTAAGTTATAAGGAAAGATAACAAGCGAACAAGAGATGACGATGACGAAGATGATGAAAAGAAAGACATGCTTCTAGGGCTAAACTCCATGTTATAAGGGAGGAGACTGTCTCCAACAAAAAATTGAAAGACCAATACATGAGCTAAGTAAGGTCTACCACATCCCCACCTGAATCAATAAGGAGGAGGAAGCCATCAGCTTCTCCCCTAACGAGCTAGCTGAAAGTTGCGCGGCTCGTGAATAAACTTTGTTAATAAAAGGAAGGATTAATAATTATGAATCCGAGAGGATCCTCATAGACTCGAGGGCATCCATGGATATCTTATACTATTCTACCTTCTAGAAGATGAATCTGAAGGATAACATGCTGAAGCCATACTCTGAAAGACTAGAAGGCTTCACCAACCATAAAGTCAGCGCCATGGGGACGATTGAACTACTACTGAATGTTGAAGAGCATCCTTTTCGAGCTGAGGCCACAGTGACATTCGTGGTCATAAACCTGGCAAGTGACTACCGTGCCATCCTAGGCATTTCAAGTCAAGGCAAACTTGGGATGGTCGCCTCCCTCCCCCACCAGCGAGTTAAGTTTCCCACTCGCCCTCGAATCGGATGCGTGAGGGAGACCCACAAATACTTGTTGGAACATGTAATGAGGAGCAGAAAATCTGCCATAAGATGGAGGTAGACACACTAGAGGAAAATCTAAAAATCTCTAAGTCTGTAAAGACCACCAACACCAGTTCTAGGCTTAATCTGATTTTTGAAGCAGAAGATGAGGAACACATGATACTAGATATCCATGAGAATGACAGTAATAACACAATTTTGTCCGTCCTAGATACAACCCCTCATCTCGTCAGCGGCCAGAACTCGGGGGCCGACCCTGACTTGAGACAAGTAGAGCTGCATGGCGTAGACGAACTAGTAGAAATTGAGATACTAGACTTTCATGAGGATTACAACAATGACACAGTTCTGTCCGTCCCATATATAACCCCTTATTTCATCAGCGGCTAGAACTCGGGGGTCGATCCTGACTTGAGACAAGGAGAGCTGCAGGACGTAGATGAATCAGTTGAGTTGGCTATCCATAAAACAAAAAATTCTAACTATAACGAACAAATAAACAAGGTTAATAGGCTCCTAGACCTATTAGATGAGAAAAGACTAGATGCTCATATGAGAATGGTGAACTACAATCAAAGGACCAAAGCCTACCATGACAAGGAAATAAAAAAAAGAGTATTCCAAGTCAGGGACTGGGCAATTAGAAAGATTGAAGCTACAGACAGAAAGGCAGAACATAACAAGCTCTCCTCAAACTAGGAATGCCCCTCATCATCACTCAAATCATTAGAAGGGATCTACAGAATGAAAACCCCAGATGAGCAAGAGTTGAAACATACGTGTCATTCTGATCATCTACAAACATACTATCACTAGTTTTAAGTTTGTTATTTGATTAAAGTAGATTAGTCCTTGTTAGTCATTTTATTATTTACAAATATATAGAATTTCAGTTCGATATAATCAGTTTCAGTCAATAAATTCAATTTCCATCAAGATACTATGACTAGCAAGACAAAAACACTAAAAGACGAGAAGCCTACTCTTAGCACCTTAGGCGAAATGCCTAAGAGTAAAAAGGCGAGTAGCCTACTCCTCGCACCTTGGGCGAAATACCTAAGGGAAAAGATGAGTAGCTTACTCCTCGCACCTTGGACGAAATGCCTAAGGGTAAAAGACGAGGAGCCTACTCCTCGAACCTTGAGTGAAATGCCAAAGTCTTTTAAAATGAGCAGCCTATTGCTCACACCTTGGATGAAATGTCCAAATCCTAAAGACAAGCAGCCTACTGCTCGCACCCAAGGCGAATATCTCGTCAATAATGGGCGTGCCTGCCAACGTCAAATAACCGGCCAAGAAATGATTGAGCTTCCTCGAAATTTGAGAAATCTACTGAATTTCGTAAGAACAAGGATGAGCTACACTTCCTGCTCGGTATAACCAAGCTAGGAAGTCGGGGGCCACTGAATGGTATAAAACGAGTACAACCATGGGCCATAAAACAAGCAAAGCCCAATGGATTGAGCCCAATGGAAAATATAAACAATTCTTAAATACGACATAGGGAATGGGTTTCCCTACCTATGATTGTCACTTTCACTTCATCTAGTCCTTAAGTCGACCTTGATATAAGTATCCATTCCTATTACTAGAACGACCAGATAATTGACCTATGTCGACTTGGACATAGTAGAGAGATTCTATGGCTAAGGTAGAATATCAATATATGTCGACCAAGGTCTCTGTAGGTACCGAGGAAAGCCTACGTAGGTGTCAACCAAGGGCTACGTAGGTGCCGAGGAAGGCCTACGTAGGTGCCGAGGAAGGCCTACATAGCTGTCGACCAAAGGCCTACGTAGGTGCCGAGGAAGGCCTACATAGGTGCCGAGTAAGGCCTACGTAGCTGTCGACCAAAGGCCTATGTAGGTGCCGAGGAAGGCCTTTGTAGGTGCCGAGTAAGGCCTACGTAGGTGCCGACCAAGGCATATTCGAATGACGACCATCGCCTATCAGGCTCCGATTATGACAAGGGAATGGGCTTCCCTAACCTTGCTCACCTCTTACTCGGCATTCATACATGTCGACCAATGTCATATGCCAAGGAGCAAGCCTGCTAGGCATACCTATAGAAGGCTTATATAATCGTACTACAATAAGGACTGTGAAAAATTATAATCCAGTTAGGATTATAATCCTTATCTCACATAATATCTTATCCAAAGATGTACTCTACATCCTACACCTATAAATACAAGCCATAATTCACATATTTTCGATAATAAATCTTTTGAATCTCAACTCTTGTCAATTGATTTGCTCTTTACAATACACATATTTACTCTCACGCCGGAGGGCATTCGCCGGTGAAGCCCCGACTTAGTTTACCTGTTTGTTTATCTTTTTCAGGCTATTCGAACATACATGATATAACCTGCCGTTGGATTTAGGCTGATACAAATGTTTTTGTCATCATCAAAAAAGAAACAAGAAATTTAGAAAGCTATGTTGCATAAATGGCTTGCACTAAGGGTCTGCTTGGTAACACAATTAAGGAAATCTATCCAATAATGATGATTTATCCGTCCCGTTGTAGTCAAAATATGCAAATTAATAAAATCTAATAAGTGTTTAACAAAATTTTGGAAATAAAATTAGGATTAGATTCATGGGGGATTTATCATATAATCCCTCATAATTACCAATTTTACCTCGTAAGAAAAGAAATATTTCATTTAACAGAATAATCCCTATCTTGATAAGTACGCTCTCCTTCTTAATTTAATAAGTTCACCCCCATCATTTTCCTATGTCCACCTTCTTTATCAATTTAATTTCTCTCCAACCACCATCACCTTAGGTCACCCCTTCCCATCTTTTCCAGTCAACAACTCCGGCAATCATCAACTCCGACGACCTTTTTTTTTTTTACGTCGGAGACCTCTCCGACAACCAAACAAATGAGAACTTAACTTATCAGTAAGTTCTCAATTGTCAACTAAACTACTAAAAACACGATTAACTCCGGCGACCACCAACTCCGGCGACCAAACAACTGAGAACTTAACTTATTAGTAAGTTCTCAGTTGTCGACTAAACTACTAAGAACACAATCAACTCTGGCGACCACGAAATCCGACGACCAAACAACTGAGAATATAACTTATCAGTAAGTTCTCAGTTGTCAACTAAATTACTAAGAACACGATCAACTCCGGCGACCAAACAACTGAGAACTTTACTTATCAGTAAGTTCTCAGTTGTCAACTAAATTACTAAGAGCACGATCAACTACGATGACCACCAACTCCGGCAACCAAAAAACTGAGAACTTAACTTATCAGTAAGTTCTCAGTTGTCAATTAAAATACTAAGAACACGATCAAGTCCGGCGAGCTCCCTGGCGGCCGCCAACTCCGGTGACCTCTCCGGGGACCAAACAACTGAGAACATAACTTATCAGTAAGTTCTCAGTTGTCAACTAAATTACTAATAACTTGATCAACTCCGGTGACCACCAACTCCGGCGATTAAACAACTGAAAACTTTACTTATCAGTAAGTTCTCAGTTGTCAACTAAACTAACAAGAACACGATCAACTCCGGCGACCAAACAATTGAGAACTTAACTTATCAGTAAGTTTTCAGTTGTAAACTAAAATATTAAGAACACGATCAAATCCGACGATCACCAACTCTGGCGACCAAATAACTTAGAACTTAAATTAAGAACACAATCAACTCCGGCGACCACCAACCACGACGACCAAACAACTAAGAACTTATCACTATGTTCTCAGTTGTTAACTAAACTAATAAAAACATAATAAACTCCGACAACCACCAATTCCGACGACCAAACAACTAAGAACTTATCAGTAAATTCTCAATTGTTAACTAAACTACTAATAAGAAGATCAACTTTGTCGACCACCGACTTCGGGGACAAACTCCGGCGACCAAACAACTGAGAGTTTATCAGTAATTTCTCAGTTGACAACTAAACTAATAATAACACGATCAATTACGTCTCATAATAAATGTCGCAATTTACTTGTTAATTTAATAAGATATTTTAGTTGTTTATGTTTGCTTGAAGATAAAATTGCACCAAACATTTTTTTTAGATTTACAATACTTGCCCAAACCCAATAAATCCACAATCTCAAAAAATGAAATAAAAATTCTTTAATTAAAATTATTATTTTTTCTTAAATCAACTTGCAAGAGTTTGATTAAGTTGTATGATTTATAAAAATTTATATTAAATATAATCAAGTATTTTTGTCAAAAAAATGTAATAAATTATGAATGTCAAAGAAAGCTTAGAGCCTATTTGTGAATGTGGCAAGTTTTGGGCTTATATATTTTCTCGATAGAAGTTATGGACTTTGAACTTTCATTGTCATTAATTGTTAACACTTTTGTGCTCTTTGTGGCTTAGAGCCTGGCGTGTAATTATGGCGTAGCTGTTCAAAGTTGCTGGGAACATATGGTGTATATACTTGTAGGATGCTGGGTGGAAGCTGTAGTTTGAAAGACTAAGTGGGTAGAGGAAAAGTTTGATCCCCCCAACAAAAAAAAACTTTTTTGTGATAAGTAATTATGTGCGTTGTGCAGTATAATTTTTCCAAGGGGGCGAACGATATACAAGAGTAAAAATGGATCACACTCAAATAAGATGCCGTCACCTAAACCAGACTCATACCCCTATCTCTCTCCCCGAATTCTCCATTAAAATCGGTAAAGCTCACCTCCTGTAACATACAAGATCTGTCAGACGGCCCCATCTCCACACTCTACTCCGGTCGTCTTCTACCCAGCCACCCATTTCTTCAACGCAATCAAAATTTTCTCCACCTATTTGCACCCCTGCACACCGGAGATCATAGTGGAGCTCTCAATCGAGGAGATCGGAGTTGTGTGGCGAGGTTGGAGAAGTTGAGGGAGAGAGACTTTGATAGATCGCCGGAGTTGTAAATGTCACCGGGATTGTTGATGGTGACGAAGCATGGTGGAGGGGAGGGGTGGCTGAAGGTGTGGAATGGAGCAGGTGATCGGAGGTATGGGAGTTTAAGGGTGGTCGGAGGTGTTAGAGTTTAGAGAGATAAAGTAGAGAGAGGGGGGAGTGTGTTTTTTTGTGTGAGTGTATGAAGAGGTAGGTGTTTTATTTAGGGTTACTGTCTGAGAGGGATTATATGGTTAATATATTTTTGTGATATAATTAGGACGTAAATATGATTTTTTATTGTCTTAGGATTTAGATTTGGTTAGAGTGAAGGAGTAGGAGGTAATTTTCTCTAGATTCATTAACAAAAGAAATTCACAATCCGAAAATGGGAAAAAAATATTGTAAGAAATTTAGAAAAATTACTATTTTGCATGAATGGCATTCCATACCAAAAGAAGCATGGGAGAAATATGTATAAATAGCCTTCAAACAATCAAGAGAAAACAATCCAAAAGCAAACCAAGTTAAGATGGGTTGTGGTGAAGCAATGGAGGTGGCGACAATGGCAGTAGTTTGTTGTACAATGATGATGGTGGGAAGCTTTGTAGAGGAACCAAATTATGGGGATGCTTTATCTAAAAACATTCTCTTCTTTGAAGGCCAACATTCCAGTTGGTTGCCTTCCAGCCAAAGAATCAAGTGGCGGAGCAATTCCGCTGTCCATGATGGCAGTGATCTCTCACACACACATAAACCTACTATGTGTGGCGCTCATATCCTTTCTGAAACCTTATGCATAATGAGAACTCTTATAGTACCATGTTATCTTTTTTTACTGTGAACACTAATGTGAGTATGCTTATTATTTTGTTAATGATATTAGGTGAACTTAGTAGATGGGTACTACGACGCTGGTGACAATGTTAAGTACAAATTTCCAATGACATTCACGATAACAATGTTAGCATGGAGTGTGATTGATTTTGGAGGGTACATGGGTGACAAATTAAATCGTGCATTAGAAGCTATTGAGATTAATGTGCTTACATTCAGTCATTCTTTCCCCTTATCCAAAGTCCTTTAGTTTTCCTATTTGTCTTCTAGTTTTCCTTATTCATGTTCTAGTTAATGTTGGAGAATGTATCTAGATTGAGTATAGAATACCTAGCACTCTAGTATAAATATGTTCTTGATGTAATGGCTAAGATGTGAGAAATATAAGAGTTGAAGAAATACAAAGTTAGCCTTCTCATCTACATTATTCTCTCCATAATTTTCAGAAAGACTCTTTAGAGTTAGGCGTGATCACGCTTAACTGTTAACCAACTTCTGTCAATATAAACTAATATACTCCATTACCAACCCATATTACTACCTTCCGATTCTAACAAACCTAACAAGTGGTATCAGAGCTTCGGTTCTTAGAAGGTAGTTTTATCCCAAAATTATCCAAAAGAGTGTGAGTCTAGAATGGCAAACTCGAGTGAAACTATCCCCACATTTTTCGGTGAGAATTATGACCAATGGGTTGTGAAGAACAATATTCATTTCCAAAGATTTGTGGGAGTATATTAAAGAGGGTTTTGAAGAACCCGAAGATGTACCGGCGTTAGAGGATGCAAAAAAGAAGAAATTGTAGGAGGATCGAAAGAATGATGCAAAGGCTCTTTCGTTTCTACAACAAGGTGTGTCAGAGGAGTTGTTTTCAAGAATTATGAGAGAAACAAAGGCGAAAGATGCTTGGGAGATTCTTCAAAAGGAGTTCCAAGGCGATTTGAAGGTAAAAATTGTCAATATTCAAAGTTTTAGGAGAGAGTTGGAGAATTTGAAAATGAAAAATTCTGAAAGTGTTAAAGATTATTATACAATGATGATGAATATCATTAATCAAATGAGAAGGCTTGGTGAAGTTGTCCCAAATAGTAGAATTGGTGAAAAGATTCTTGTTAGTTTGCCTTCTAAATTTGATGGTACGGTGTCAATTATTGAATAAACAAAAGGTTTTGCTGAGTTGATGGTTCAAGATTTGATGGGTTCGTTGAAGGCTCATGAGAAGAGGTTAGAAAGACACTCTGAAAAATCTTTTGAGAGTGCTTTCCAATCTAAGTTGAATTTGGGCTCGAAAGATGTTGAGAAAAGTGGTGAAAGTAGTGATCGAAGAATTGGGGAGTCATTTAGAGGAAGTAGATATGGTAGCGGCCAAGGTAGAATTCGAGGTAGAGGCTCAAGAGGTGGAGGAAGACAAAATTTTGTTCGTGGAGGAATTTCTAAGATTTCCCAAAGTTTTAAAACTTGTAGGAAAAACAACCATAGTTCCGAAGATTATTGGTTCAAGCGAAAACAGTCGGTGTAAAAAATTTGGCCACAAAGAGAAGGACTATAGGGTAAAAATACCGCAGCAAAAAGCTAATTTCTTGGAGGAGAAAGAAGATGAAGGTAACATGTTCTATGCTTGTCAAAGTGCACCCGAGTACAAGAACGATGTGTGGTATGTGGACAACGGTTGTAGCAATCACATGAAGGGAGAAAAATCAATTTTTGTGGCTATGGATACTTCCATAGACTAACAAGTAAAGATAGGCAATGGAGCATTGCCAAAGGCACAAGGAAAGGGTATGATTCGTGTACAATTGAAGAAAGGTACAAAGTTAATTCATGATGTTTTACTTGTTCCGGAGTTGGATCAAAATTTATTGAGTGTTGGGCAACTTGTGGAGCATGGATACATGGTGAATTTCAAAGATAATTCTTGCAAGATTTATGATAAAAATGGTGCACAAGAATTGGTTGCTTCTATCAAGATGGAGAGAAACCGGAGTTTCTCACTTGTCTTCAAGTATGCTCAAAATGTAGCTTTAAAAGCTCACATTCTTGAAGATTTGTGATTGTGGCATAAAAGGCTTGGGCACTTGAATTTTCATAGCCTCAAGCTACTTCAACAAAAGAACATGGTTCAAGGCCTTCCAAAAATTGAGGAGATCCATGAAGTTTATGAAGGATGTGCTCTTGGGAATCATCATCGACAATCTTTTCCAAAAGCAGTGCATGGAGTGACAAGGAAAAATTGGAGCTGATTCATACGGACGTGTGTGGTCCTATGGAGAATCCAACTCATGCCGGTAATAGGTACTTTATTCTTTTTATTGATGACTATACTCGCATGACTCGGGGTTTATTTCATGAGAAAAAAATCTGAGGTGTTTAATATTTTTAAGATGTTTAAAGCTCTTGTTGAAAAACAAAGTGGTCATGTTATGAAATTACTTAGAAGTGATAGAGGAAAAGAATATAATGACAATGAATTTGACAAGTTTTGTGAAGATGAAGGCATTGATAGGCAGTTCACTGTTCGCTATACTCCTCAACAAAACAGAGTAAGTGAAAGGAAGAATCAAACGGTGGAAGAAATGGGTAAGTCTATGCTTCATGCAAAGGGATTTCCAAAGATTTTTTGGGGTGAAGCTGTAAACACTCGTGTACTTGATTAATAGAAGAAGTCCAACAAAATATTTGTACAACAAAACTCCATTTGAAGCTTGGAGTGGGATAAATCCATCCTTGAGGCACTTAAAGGTGTTCGGGAGCATTTGTTATTCTCAAGTTTCGAAAGAAAAGAGAAGGAAGCTTGATGAAGCTAGTAAAAAATGCATCTTTATTGGGTATAGTACCATGTCAAAAGGGTACAAAGTTTGGAGCTTGAAAGACAACAAAGTTCTTATTAGCCGAGATGTGTTGGTTGATGAGAATGCTTCTTGTGATTGGAAGAACAAAAAAGTCAAGAAGGGTGTAGCTCTTGTAGATGATGAAGATCTTGAAGAAGAAAATGGTGAGGTTGAAGATCATTCAAGTCCACCTAGCAGCCCACATGTATCTTCTAGCTCTTCGACAAGTTCAAGTTCAAGTTCAAGTCCAAGATCAAGTTCATCTTCTCCCAAATCAACTCCAATAAGACTGAGGGATTTGAGTGATATCTATGCAAGATGCAACTTTTGTGTTTTGGAACCTGAAAATTTTGAAGAAGCTTACATTGTACGGGTTGAAGCAAGCGTCTCGTGCTTGGTACAACAACATTGACTCTTATTTTGCTCAAAAGGGATTCCAAAAGAGCAAAAGTGAGCCAACTTTGTACGTGAGGACTGAAGGTAACTATATTCTTATTGTTGCTCTTTATGTTGATGATTTGCTTTACACCGGTAACAATGAGAAAATGATCCTTGATTTCAAGAAGGATATGATGAAAAGATATGAGATGAATGACATGGGCTTGCTACATCATTTTCTTGGTATGGAGATTTATCAAAAAGAAGATGGTGTGTTTCTTTGTTAAAAGAAATATACTAAAAATATTTTGGCAAAGTTTGGAATGGATGATTGTAATCCTACGGAAACACCTCTCATTGTGAATAAGAAGTTGTTGAAAGATGATGATGCAAAGAAGATTGATGCCTCTATTTATAGAAGTTTGATTGGAAAGTTGTTGTATCTTACGGCTACAAGACCGGACATAATGTTTGCTGCAAGTTTGTTGTCAAGATTTATGCATGATCCGAGTCAAATTCATTTTTGTGCAGCAAATAAGGTGTTGAGATATATTAGAGGTACTACCAATTTTGGCATGAAGTATGAGAAAAATGCAAGTGTTAAGTTACATGGTTATTGTGGTAGTGATTGGAGAGGTTGTGGTGATGATATGAAAAGCACCTCTGGCTATGTATTTTCTCTTGGTTCAAGTATGTTTTCTTGGTCATCAAAGAAACAAAAATCTGTGGCTTAATCATCTGCGGAAGCGGAGTATGTTTCAGCTGCTATAGCTACTTCTCAAGCTATATGGTTGCGAATAATTTTGGAAGATGTTGGAGAGATTCAAAAGGAGTCTACTACAATTTTTTGTGACAACAAATCCGCTATTGCTATGGTGAAGAATCCAATCATAGTCATACTCACCACATTGCTATCAAACATCATTTCATTCATGACACAATTGAAGAAGGTGAGATCAAGCTCAACTATTGTAAGAGTGAGGAGCAAGTGGCGGATATCTTTACAAAGGCACTTCCCAAAGAAAAGTTCCATCAATTAAGGGAGCTACTTAGAGTTGTGGCAGGACATTAAGGGGGAGTATTGAGATTAATGTGCTAATACATTCTGACATTCTTTCCCCTTATCTAAAGTCCTTTAGTTTTTCTATGTGTATTCTAGTTTTCATTATTCATGTTCTAGTAAATGTTGGAGTATGTATCTAGATTGAGTATAGAATATTCAGCACTCTAGTATAAATATTTGCTTGATGTAATGGCTAAGATGTGAGAAATATAAGAGTTGAAGAAATACAAAGTTAGCCTTCTCATCTACATCATTCTCTCCATAATTTTCAGAAATACTCTCTAGAGTTAGGCGTGATCATGCTTAACTGTTAACCAGCTTTTGTCAATATAAACAAATATCCTCTATTAACAACCCATATTACTACCTTTCGATCCTAACAAACCTAACAGAAGCCATTAAATGGGCAACAAACTACTTTCTTTCGTGATCAAACGGAGGTAACACTATATACGTAAGTAGGCGACCCATGGAAGGATCACATTTGTTGGGAGAGAGCCGGATATATGGACACTCCTAGAACAACAGTAGCCATTGATATTCATCATTCTAGTTACGAGGTTTCTGCTGAAATGGCTGCTGCCCTCTCTCCCACTTCATACCTCGAAACGTGCCATTCTTAAAGATAGAAAGGTGCTCTCACATCTTATTAAGCTTAAATGACCGGGGAAAGGTTCCCTTTTTTAGGGTACTCTCGACAACAGATCCAGTGGAGACGGGATGGGGCCTGTAGCTTAGAGGATTAGAGCACGTGGCTACGAACCATGATGTCGTGGGTTCGAATCCCTCCTTTGCCCAGAACCTTCCCAAAAGGGCCCCTACTCAGGGGTCAGCCGCTTCTATGGCTTTTAGAAATCACGATAACAAGTATGCAAGATGGCTTAGTAATCGGGCGATTCATGTAATCAACTACGTCAGACTCATTTATATATCTTCGTTTTCGACAATTTTTATGGTTAGTTTTGATAATTAATTGACGTGTTTATATTTGCAGCTATTTGATTTCGCGTTTAAGCATCAAGGATCATATAACAACATCGTTGGCAGCTTGGTTTGTCCGTTTTATTGTGATTTTAATGGTTACCAGGCATATATTATATAGTTCTAATAATAATTATTGAACAGAATAAAAGTGATGGGCTAGGCCCAACATACGAAGCCCAGTTACTCAGACAGTATTACCACCACATCCTTGGTGGATCAGCCCAGTTACTATAGGCCCAAGGCCCATCAGTCAAGAGCAGTCGACCTAACTCATTGTCCGACCTACATGGTCCCGACCTAGCTTTGTCCGACATACGATCCATATCTTACACGGATATTACCTGGCCATATCATTCAGTCAGGTCGACCTAGACCCATGCAGGCGACCTCGACCTACAAGGCGTATGTCGACCTACAGAGTCCTAACACATACACAATTCTTTCCATAACAGAATTCCTACAAATCAGGAGTTATTTATGGATACGATCTCTTATACAAATATGATCTGTGATTATAGGGATTTCATACAATCTTACTACAATTATAACTAACATCAACGCCTATATGACCACATCAACGGTTTTGATGTAATTACTATTTGTTATTCTGAATCTCTTGTTCATTATAATTATTTAGCTCTCATATCACCATACTTACTCTCACGCCCGAGGGTCTTCGCCGGAGACCATTCCGGCTAGCCTTAGGTTCCTTGTTTCAGGTCAATCAAAGTCAGTGGATCAACCTAATTGCTGTACGTAGGCTGATCAACACGTTTCCTGCAACATCATTTTGGTTCCATTGCCAGGAAATAAAGCTTTTTGACCTCGAAATTTAATCAACCGTAATCATGGTTTCTGACGGACACACCGCTACATCCTCCACTGAGAATGAGCAAGAGAATGCTGGTAGAAATTTGGACATCGGTGCAGGAAACCGTAATGCTAATCTACCTCCCCCTACCATGCCATACTAGAAGGACACGCTCCAATAGTGTTGCTGACGGAACTGGGTTGCAGGGTACTAGGAGGCAGCAAAAAAGGCCTATGGCAGAACTGGAAGAAGCCCCGCAGCCAAAATGACTATTGGTAGGTCGAACGGTTGCAGGCGACAATCCAGGTCCCTCAACTAATCACCTCAGTAGGAAAGATATGTTGCTGGAATGGGCTAGAATCTTACAGGAGCTACTTGATATGCCAGAATCTCCAGATCAAGATGATAGGAGAACACAAAGAGCAGCTCCCTCCCAAATCTCTCGTAGGCAGCCTAATAGAAGTGCCAGACCGAATGAAATGCTAGGCAGAATGATGAGCAGCGAATGATTGAACGATCTATCCGTACCCACATACATGTTCCCAGAGAAGATCTGAGAAGTAGGCTCAATGAGAATAGGGAACAGGAGGCAGAGTCAGATTTGAGGCGACAGAGGGAGGCCAAAAGGAATAGGCATAGGTCGCCTGCCAGAACTGAGAGGTCGCAATCCCATCGAGAGAGACATGGGCGCAGGTCGCCACCAAGAAGAGATAGAGCAGTTTCTCACCAAGGAAGGAGAGAGATAACTCCACCTAGGAGTGAAAGGAAGAGAGCCTACTCAAGGAAGTAGCCTCACTAGGAAGAGAGGCAGAGATCTAATGATGTCTCTTATCAAAGGGATGAAACCCTTGATGCTAGGGAGTTACTAAATCTGAAAAAAGATTGGAAAAAATGGAGGCTGACAGAAAAGAGGACGATGGAAAGGGCGAACAAAACTACAATACTATTTGATCCTTGTCCAGAGAATTACTCGAGCTACGACCTCCAGTGGGTTTCAAGCTGTCCTCACTTGACAAATATTCAAGTGAGACCAACGCCCTTAACCATATGTAACACTTTGAGGCCACCATGTCGTTGGCCTCTTCCTAGGATGATGTGCTATGCAAGGCACTAACCAGCACCTTTACAGGTGCAGCATTTACTTGGTTCCGTGGATTGATGCCGGGCTGCATTACCTCGTGGGAGTACACGAGGAAGAAATTTCTGGATCATTTCTCGATAGCTGGGGCCAGAAAGATGACGGTCACCGACTTGAACAATCTAACTCAGGGAAAGAATGAGAGTTCCGTGACTTACTACACGAGGTTCAAGGAGATGGTCGACCAAATTGAGGAAAACCTAACAGGTAAGTGATCAACTGCTTCAGGAATGGGGTATCCTCTCCTGATCTAGACTACGAGCTACAGTTAGGAGGGTAAATACCAGGACAGAGCTGTTCGAGAGGGCCTACGATGTGGCCATAGCTGAAGAGAGAAAGGAGAAGAAGAAATAAAAAGGTTCCAAGCAATCAGAGGCTGGAGAGTCGAACAAGGGGAACCATGGCAAGAACAATGATAACAATAAGGGGAAGAATAGAATAAGGGCAACTAAATCATCTTCCATTCCTCCAAAAACCAAGAACGCATCCTTAGTCCTTCTTAAGTACTTAAGGATCATCTTAACTGCCATCCAATGGTTTTCACCAGGATCAGATTAGTATCTACTCATCATTCTTAGAGCATACGAGACATCAGGTCTAGTACAAATCATGGCATACATGACAGATCTAAATGGCAAAGCATATGGAACATCATTCATTTTCTTTCGCTCACCAGTTGTCATAGGACACTGAGTCTTGCTAAGAGTAACACCATGACCCATTGGCAAGTCACCTCTCTTGGAATTTTCATTTTGAATCTTCTAAGAACTTTGTCAATGTAAGTACTTTGACTCAAACCAATTATCCTTTTAGATCTATCTCTACAGATCTTGATGCCAAGGATGTAGGCGACTTTACCCATATCTTTCATTGAGAAGCATTTCCCTAACCAAGACTTGACAGTCTGAAGTGTAGGGATATCGTTTCCAATAAGTGAGATATCATCGACATACAATAATCGAAATAATACTATGCTCCCACTGAATTTCATGTATACACAAGGTTCATCTTCGTTCTTGATAAAGTCAAACTCTTTGACCGATTCATCAAAATGAAGATTCCAACTCCTTGAAGCTTGCTTCAACCCATATATGGATCTTTGCAACTTGCATAATTTATTAGAATTTCTTGGATCGACAAAACTTCGAGTTGTGTACTATACACATCCTCAAGAATCTTTCCATTTAGGAAAGCCGTTTGACATCCATTTTTCATATCACATATTCATAATATGTGGCTATGGCAATTAAAATTCTATTAGACTTTGGCATTGAAATGGCGAAAAGGTTTCAACATAGTCAATACTATGAATTTGCCTAAATCCCTTTGCTACAAGCCTAGCCTTGTAAGTATACACCTTCCCATCCACGTCGGTCTTGAAGACCCACTTGCACCCTTTAGTTTTTACACCTTTAGGTGGCTCAATCAAGTTTCAAACTTGATTATCAGACATGGATTGTAATTCGAATTCCATGGTTCCTAGCCATTTATTCAAATCAGGAGTGGACATCGCCTCTAGATAGGAAGTAGGTCCGTCATTCTTAATGGCTTCCAATTAATTACTTTTCGATACGAGAAATCCATATTTCACGAGTTCGGATCGTAACCTATCAAATCTGACTTGTGTAACTTGAATCGGTTCCACAACTCTTTGTGAACTTGGTTCTGTCTCTACTCTTGGTTCTATGTTCTTTTCGAGCTCTTGAACTTCTTCAAGATTAATTTTACTCCCACTAGATCCTTTATTGAGAAACTGTTTCTCAAGAAACGAACCATATAGAGTAACAAACACTTTGTTCTCATTGCGGCTGTAAAATTAATATCCTTTAGTTTCTTTAGGATAACCAATGAAAATAACCTTGTCAGATTTTGGTGCTAACTTATCAGAGACAAGTCTCTTCACATAAGCTTTGCAACCCCAAATCTTCATGAAAGACAAACTAGGTTTTCTTCCATGCCACATCTCATGTGGGATCTTAGGAGCTGATTTAGTAGGGACTCTGTTCAGTGTGAACGCAGCAGTCTCTAATGCATATCCTCAAAAGGAAATAGGAAGGTCAACTTGACTCATCATCGAACGAACCATATCCAACAAGGTTCTATTCCTCCTCTCGAACACACCATTCCATTGTGGTGTTCCGGGTGGAGTCAACTTTGAAACAATTACACAGTTTTTAAGAAGATTGTCAAACTCTTGGCTTAAATATTCACCACCACGATAGGTCGAAGTGATTTAATAGTTTTGCCAAGTTAATTTTGTACTTCATTTTGAAATGTTCTAAACATCTCAAACGATTCACTTTTAGACTTCATCAGATAGACATAGCCATATCTAGATAAGTCATCAGTGAATGTAATTAAATATTGAAATCCTCCCCTAGCAATGCTGGTTAATGGTCCACATACATCCGTTTGTACTAGGGCCAATAAGTCACTAGCCTTCCCACTACTCTTAGTGTAGGGTGGTTTGGTCATTTTTCTCAATAAACAAGATTCACATACCTCAAATGATTCATAATCATACGAGTCTAAAAGTCCATGTTAATGGAGTTTAGATATACGTTTCTCATTTATATGACCAAGCCGACAATGCCATATGAACGCGTTGTTCACATCATTCAATTTAGATTTCTTACTTATATTATAGATATCTTCAATATCATTTTGTTTCTCAACAATAAGGATATAAATGCCATTAAATGAATTTGCAATACACTAAAGCATATCATTTAAATAAATATAAAACTTCTTATTCTCAATAAGAAATTATATCCTTCATCATCCATATAAGAAACGGAAATAATACTCCTACTCGAATTCGAAACGTAGTAACATTTTGTTCAAAACAAGTACTAGTCCACAAGGTAAAGTAACTTCATAAGTTCCTACGGCTAATGCATCAAATCTTGCTCCATTCCCCACACGTAGGTCCACTTTACCTTCTTTGAGTAGCTTTCTATTCTTTAGATCATACACATTTAGACAAATGTGGGATCCAATCCGGTATCCAATACCCATGAACAAGAAGTAGAAAGGAAAATATCTACCATGTAGATACCTGAAGTAGTAGCAATCATATTGCCCTTTTTCACCTTTTAGGCCTTCCTTATAAGCCTTGCAATTTTGCTTCCAATGACCAATCTTATTGCAATGATAGCAAAATGCATCATTTTGAGACACTTTGGGTTTAGCCTCTTCGACATTGGAAACTTTTGCCTTAGGTTTAGCAATCTTTGCTTTACCTACTTTGTCTTCCTTTTGAACCCCTTTCTTGTGTTAACCATCACTACTACATTTAAAGTCTAATGCAACGCCTAAATTTGTTGCCATAGAGGCCAATCCTATTTACATTAGCTCTAATGCAACATCAGAGGACCCTCGCATTCTGTCCCGTGGAATTAGGTCTAATGCAATGAAGAACTAATCTAATGCAAAGACATTTTATTTGTGTTGCATTAGAGTGACATCTAATGCAACGGGCTGTTTGGTGAAGTAATGCAACGGTAATTCTCTAATGCAACGATAATGATATATAATGCAACGGCTCATTTGGTGAAATAAAGCAATAGTTTTTTCTAATGCAACTATTGTATAAAAATTAGATAAAAACCTGATGCAACGACCTACTTATAGGTAATAATAATAATATTAATTTAATATTTTAATATAATATACTAATAATAAATTAAGATGATATTGACAATAAAAAATTAAATATATAAAAAGTAACATTTCAAGTTTCGTGCCAAAAAAGATACATTACAAAAGACAATTGACATAAATAAGTAACATGATCTAACAAGTTTCATGCCCAAAACCCTAACGACATAATGTTATAATGTTCCTTCTCTCGATAACAATTCTAGTTTAACTACAACGCACAAAATGATGTAAAAATAAAAAATAGGCTCCACCATCTCATTGATTATTCTTCATATCCATTTATCTCACCATGTACCAACAAGTTAAAACATAGAGGATTAGAACTACAACAGAAAGCAAGTGGAGTCAACTCATGCCACTACATGGTAAGACATGTATTAAGATTGACTACTGCATGTATATGCTATACACTCAGATGCCTAAAACCTTATTACACGTCATGTTACCCACTTCAACAAGCACAAAACCAATCATCTGGTAATAAAAACCTGGCACACACAATACCATCATAACAATTTTTACCATGTTACTAATGAAGATAAGAAAATGAGGCAGTGTACCAACATCATCTAAGAATGTAAAAACTTAAACATTAAAAAGTATTTGGCCAGAGATCTCTTACATGGTCTCTCTTAATAAGAGAAACATCAGGAACATACAAGTCAAAAAGGTGTGTTTAAATCATGTTTCATACCAAAAATAACACACCATTTTATGATTATTATTAATCCAAGAACATAACGAAAGACCAACTTTAACCTCGAAAGAGAAAAGTAGCATACCAATCAAAATCTTGATACATCCATTCCGAAATGAATACACTTTTTCAAAGAAGTTATTAAATCCCCCCTTATCAACCAATTTTTTTGCCACTATTGAGTAAGGAATACATGACTACTACATATACTAAGACACCATGAACAAATTAATAGTTGAACATCATTTCACAGAACCATCGTAAGGAGATAAGGCATTGACCCACTTGTGTATTTCACGTGATCCAAATGTTAAAGGTGAAAGATTTCAAATTATGAAGTTGGGAGGGGTATGATCATTTCTTATGGTCAAGGTTCTGTTGATTATTAGGTATTTGACAGTCGGAGAACATTTTCTTTTTCATAACCATGATATGGAGATAATTCAAGAAGATCCGACGGGATTGCTATGAACGCTATTTCCACTATTACTTAAATATGCAAAACTGAAACATAATACTAGTAAAAATAGATGCACTCACATGTTTAAACACAGGCGTATGCCAATAGCCAGATATGACAATATGTCAACTTATTAACAGTGACAACCATGAATGGTGAGAAATGGGACATACCCGCTCAAGGAAATCGCGTCCATTAGAATCTGAATAAAATGTTTTGATGCTTTTTTTGATGTCGAGAACTTGTTAACAACTTCTTTTCCAATACTATCATCAATAGGTATCGGACCGACCTGAAAATAAGATTATTGCTGATGAACGGAAGGTGCTAAATGAAGGGTATAAATGTGACAAAAAAATAAGCATGATTAACTTACCATGAACTCAACTTCTGCATGCTCCTTATCCTTTTATACTCTTGTTATCTGCCAAGTACACAAAAGTTAATTAATGGATCTGATATGGGTGTATCAGAATGACCAAAAGTTAATTTTATGTGTAAGTACACAACAATTTTTTGTTGATATTATGAGATGATCAACTGGTATATCCATAAATTTATCTTCTGATGCAACTCATCATATATTGGCCCACTTAAAACTGTTATGGACTGTCAAATTAGCAAACAACTCATTAGTTCGTATTGCGAATGACTTGGAGGTAAAAGCTAGGCAGTCATACATCAGCAGGCACTCCATACCTGCTCTTTAGAACTGATGGGAAATGAACCATTCGGACGGAAAATATATGCTCCAGATGCCTAAAAGGAAATTGAAAAAAAAAAAATAGTATTGCTAGTGTGTCCACACCTAACCTCCAGTTTGGTAAAGCATGAACAGATGGAAAGATCCTCAAGGTGAAAAAATGAATGGACTTCAAGAAAATGTTCAATTACCTGGAAATCCTCAACACTTCCATCATGTCCAGCATAATAGCTATATGATTGTTTAACAGAGGCATTGATCTACAATTTTCAACAAACAACAGGTTAGAGGAAAATGAAAAAGAATTGAAAAGGAACAGACACAGGTGCATATTGTATGATGTTTTCAGATGGAAATCTGCATAGATCATATCGTCCCCTGCAACAAATAAGCATGATACGTACATCAAATTAAAATAAACCTTTTACACCTCATTTTTCTAAGTATATTCAAGTTTGTAAGTTTTATCATAAGACTAAGCAATTTCAGATTCTTGAGCTCTGAAAAACTCTCAGGAATTGGGCCAGTGAGCAAATTATCAGAAAGATCAAAATTTTCAAGAGGGGTAATCTTTCCAAACTCATTTGGAATCGACCCAAAAAGGCGATTTTGAAAGAGGAAAAGGGTGTGAAGCTTTGAGAGATTGGTGAGTTGAGTTGGAATTGAACCAGAAAGATTTGCACCAGCAATGTCAAGATACTGAAGCTCACTCATGTTACCAAATTGCCATGGAATGCTTCCTTGGTAAGAATTATAGCTTAGAAATAATCCTTCCAAAATATATAGTCCCATTTTGACTATTTAGTCAACTTGATTTTAAACCTCACCAATTAAAACACTATACCTATCAATCTCACCATTTGAAACCCTAGAACTCCTATTCCTAACAAACTCCAATGGACTAGAGCTCCAACCTCTTGGAACCGATGATGAGGATGACCTCCGAGGACTAGTCTCTGCGCTATCCCCCACAAAAGCTGCTGACTTGTCAACGCGTGGCATCATCTTCATCACCAGCTTCTGAGACACGACAGCTGCCCGGATTCTTGAAGTAGGTCTACTAGCATTCTCTTTTCCAATGGGTTTCTTGATGTAATCAGCACTACGGGTGATCAATTTTTCGAGAAACAGGGGTTACGGATCTTGACGACTTAGTTACTTCAGCAGTTGCGGTGACTTTTCCGCCGCCGCTGCCATGATCCTTTAACAGGCGAATGGATGAAGTTGACATCATTCTGTGGGGAACGAGATAGTGGCTGAGATTTTTTGGGCAAAAGAATTAAGGGTAGGGGAAGATTGTGAATTTTGGGGGTTTTCTTGGTTAAGGAAAAGAGAAAAAGGATTTAGGCGGGGGAATGAAATTGATTTTTTTGGTTTTGAAAATTTTGATGTCCTAGTTGCCCGGCTAGGGCTGTAAACGAGTCGAGTTCGAATGAGTTTTCTGTGTTCGAGCTCGAGCTCGTTTATTTCTTCTCGAGTTCGAGTTTTTCTCGAGTTCGAGTTCGAGTTCAATCGGTGGTTCGAACTCGAGCTCGATCGAGTTCGAGTTGTTCGCGAGCTACTTGCGAGCTTCTCGAGTCGATCTCGATTTCGAGCTTAAACGATCCGAGTTCGAGTTTGATCTCTTTTGGAAACAAATTTTCGAGCTTAACGAGTTTATTTCGAGTTCGAGCTTAACGAGTTTATTTCGAGTTTGAGCTTAACGAGCTTATTTCGAGTCGAGCTTAACAGTTATTTTTTTAACAGATTTCGTTAACTTTGTATGTAGTATATTATTATTTTTTTCAATTTTTTTTTTGGATAAATAAGACTATTTTAGACCTAAGTTTACTACATACATTTTTTGCAAAAAGTTTTATAAAAAAAGTTATGAATTTTGAAAGAAATAAAACTTAACAGTTTTTTGAAAAAAGTTAACTTTTATTTTTTTTCAATTTTTTTTGGATAAATAAGACTATTTTAGACTTTTGTTTACTACATACAATTTTTGCAAAAAGTTGTATAAAAAAAGTTATGAATTTTGAAAGAAATAAAACTTAACTTTTTTAAAAGAAATGAAAGTATATAAAAGAAAAAAGGGACGGTACCCTTAAAATTACAAAGAGGGGAACAACCAACCTTACTCTTTTATAAATAAGGGGGGACATTTAGTAGACTAGTAGTAGTAGTGATAGTAGTAGTAGTGGTGGTAGTGGTAGTAGACTAGTAGTGGTAGTGGTAGTAGTGGTGATAGTGGTAGTAGTGGTAGTGGTAGTAGTGGTAGTAGTGATAGTGGTAGTGGTAGTGGTAGTGGTGGTGGTGGTGGTGGTGGTAGTGGTGATGGTAGTAGTAGTAGTGGTAGTAGTAGTAGTAGTGGTGGTGGTAGTGGTGGTAGTAGTAGTAGTAGTGGTAGTAGTAGTAGTGGTAGTAGTGGTGGTAGTAGTAGTAGTGGTAGTAGTAGTAGTGGTGGTGATAGTGGTGGTAGTAGTAATAATAGTGGTAGTAGTGGTGGTAGTAGCGATAGTAGTGGTAGTAGTGGTGGTGGTAGTAATGGTGGTAGTATGGTTGTACTTGTAGTGGTAGTGGTAGTAGTGGTGGTGGTAGTGGTGGTAGTGGTAGTGGTAGTGGTAGTAGTGGTGGTAGTAGTGGTGGTAGTAGTGGTGGTAGTAGTGGTGGTAGTAGTGGTGGTAGTGGTGGTAGTGGTAGTAGTGGTAGTGGTGGTGGTGGTAGTAGTGGTGGTAGGGGTAGTGGTGGTAGTGGTGGTGGTGGCGGTGGTGGTGGTGATAGTGGTGGTAGTAGACTAGTAGTGGTGGTAGTAGTAATAGTAGGGGTAGTAGTGGTAGTAGTAGTGTGGTGGTAGTGGTGGTAGTGGTAGTAGTAGTAGTGGTGGTGGTAGTAGTGGTGGTAGTAGTGGTGGTAGTGGTGGTATTGGTAGTAGTGGTAGTGGTGGTAGTAGTAGTAGTGGTGGTGGTAGTAGTGGTGGTAGTAGTGGTGGTAGTAGTAGTGGTGGTAGTGGTGGTGGTAGTGGTGGTATACGGAATATACTTTAATTTGTTTAGTTTTTTTCTAACTTTTTTTATATAACTTTTTGAAAAAACTTTCCCAACTAAAAAAGTCCAAAACAGTTTTCTTTATCCAAAAAAATATAAATATATATATATATATATATATAGATATATATGTATATAAAAACAATGTATAAAATAAAAAATCAAGTTACTGACGAGCTTCACGAGTCGAGTTCGAGTTCGAGCTGATAATAAACAATGAAAAATTCGAGCTTTTATCGAGTTTACCGAGTCAAGCTCGAGTCGAGTCGAGCTCGAGCTCGAGTCGAGTTCGAAACGAGCTTTGTCGAGCTAACGAGTCGAGCCTGTTCGACTCGAAAATTTCACGAGCTAAAATTCTTGTTCGAGCTCGAGCTCGAGCTTCAACTCGAGCTCATTTGAGTCGAGTTTTTTCGAGTCGAGCTCGAGTCGAGTTCGAGCAACTCGGTTCGCGTAACAGCCCTATGCCCGGCCTTACAAAATAAATATTAAATCGTACTACTAAATTTTAGGCGGGGGAATTAATTTGATTTTTTTTAATATTTCTCATATTATAAAATACAAAATAAGAAAACTTAATTCTATATGTTCTCAAATACAATAATTTTTTTTTGCAAACAATATATAGAATATAATTTAAGAAAAATAGTAAATAAAATATATGAAAAACATAAATTTTTCTAAATAATAATACAATTTATGGAAAGTTAATCATTGAAAAATAAATTTTTGTAGTTGAATGTTAATAAAAATAATACATAGAATGTTAATCATTGAAATAGTAGCGGTAATAGTGGTAGTAGTGATGGTAGTGGTAGTGGTAGTAGTTGTGATAGTAGTAGTAGTGGTAGTGGTAGTGGTGGTGGTGGTGGTAGTAGTAGTGGTAGTGGTAGTAGTGGTGGTAGTGGTAGTGGTAGTGGTAGTGGTGGTAGTGGTAGTGGTGGTGGTGGCGGTGGTTGTAGTGGTAGTGGTGGTAGTGGTAGTAGTAGTGGTAGTAGTAGCGGTAGTAGCGGTAGTAGTGGTAGTAGTGGTGTTAGTGGTAGTAGTGGTGGTAGTGGTGGTAGTAGTAGTGGTGGTAGTGGAACTAGTAGTAGTCGTGGTGGTAGTGGTAGTGGTACTGGTAGTAGTAGTGGTGGTGGTGGTGGTAGTAGTGGTAGAGGTAGTAGTGGTAGTAGTAGTGGTAGTAGCGGTAGTAGTGGTATTAGTGGTGGTAGTAGTAGTAGTAGTGGTAGTAGTAGTAGTAGTGATAATGGTAGTGGTAGTATTGGTGGTAGTGGTAGTAGTAGCGGTGGTAGTGGTAGTAGTGGTGGTAGTGGTAGTGATAGTAGTGGTGGTGGTGGTGGTGGTGGTAGTGGTAGTAGTGGTGGTAGTGGTAGTAGTAGTAGTAGTAGTTGTGATAGTAGTGGTAGTAGTGATAGTGGTAGTGGTAGTGGTGGTGGTAGTGGTGGTAGTAGTGGTGATAGTAGTGGTAGTGGTAGTAGCGGTAGTAGTGGTAGTAGTGGTGGTAGTGATAGTAGTGGTAATAGTAGTAGTGGTGGTAGTGGTAGTGGTAGTAGTGGTGGTAGTGGAAGTAGTGGTGGTAGTGGTAGTAGTAGTGGTGGTAGTGGTGGTAGTGGTGGTAGTTGTAATAGTGGCAGTAGTAGTGGTAGTAGCGGTAGTAGTGGTAGTAGTGGTGGTAGTGGTAGTAGTAGTAGTGGTGGTAGTAGTAGTAGTGGTGGTAGTAGTAGTAGTGGTAGTGGTAGTGGTACTGGTAGTAATAGTGGTAGTGGTAGTGGTAGTGGTACTGGTACTGGTAGTAGTAGTGGTGGTGGTGGTAGTAGTGGTAGTGGTAGTAGTGGTAGTAGTAGTGGTTGTAGTGGTAGTAGCGGTAGTAGTGGTGGTAGTGGTGGTAGTAGTAGTAGTAGTGGTAGTAGTAGTAGTGGTGGTAGTGGTAGTAGTGATAGTGGTGGTAGTGGTAGTAGTGGTAGTAGTAGTGGTGGTGGTAGTAGTAGTGGTGGTGGTAGTGGTAGTAGTAGTGGTGGTGGTGGTGGTAGTAGTAGTAGTAGTGGTAGTAATGGTGGTAGTAGTAGTAGTGGTGGTAGTGGTAGTAGTGGTAGTGGTAGTAGTGGTGGTAGTGGTTGTAGTGGTGGAGGTAGTGGTGGTATTGAAGGCGTTGCATTAGTAATATAACAATTGCATTAGAAGGATATAATGGAACGCCAAGTAACTTAATGCAAGGGTGTTATTGAAGGCGTTGCATTAGTAACATAGCTATTGCATTAGAAAGGATATAATGCAACGCCAAGTAACTTAATGCAAGGGCTTTATTGATGGCGTTGCATTAGAAGAATCTAATGTAATGCCTAGAAACCTAAGGCAACATAGAAGCCATAGCTGTTGTAATAGCTCGAATAAACCGTTGCATTAATGAAATAATGCAACGCCATTCTAAAGCATTGTTGCATTTGATGCAATTGATGCGTAACATTTGTTTGAAAATGTAGTAGTGCATTAACACAATATACCTCTCTTGTCTAGCCTGCACTTGGAACATTTCCTTTGTGCGCTGTGCTAGGTCAAAAGCAGTTACCATGTGTTCAAGGTCCTTCATAAGAGCCTTACACATGGTGGCAAGTATAAGGCAAGCAACATCATTAGAATCATCAACATGTTTCTAATGTTGCTCCTTATCTGCCCTTGCAACATTTGCAGCGGGTTCAGCAGGAATGGGTTTGTCAAGAACATACAATTTTGCCTAAGAACAATTCTTAAGCTTCTGATCCAATCAGAATAGTCTGTACCGTTCTTTTCGAGCTTTGTCCTTCTCAAGGACGGATCGCAGTAACAAGGATTAATTATAGTTTAATGCTATTTCTACAATAAGATATACATACAATATGAACACATATAAGAATCAAATAATTTACCATCTAAGAGACATATAATGTATTTTATACTCCCACTAAGTTATACACCTTTAAATACAAGTATGTATCATATAATTATAATGGGCTAAGATCCATATTTCACTTGCTTTTGATTTAACTGATCCAATGCCCGAAATCAAGCTATTTAGGTAGATAACATCAATCATATCATATATAACTCTTAGATCTTTTATGAGATTTTAGACATCATATGTCAACACATGTTTTAATCTCTTCTATGTCTTGGGTCAAATCTCATTTGAAAGCACCAATTAAGTTAAAACCTTTTTCAAATGTATGAGACACGGAACGATGCACCTAACTGAGTAAAAACTACATCAACCGTTATCTCATCTTGATCACAAATTAAGATATAATGATGCACCCAACTGAGTCGAAACTACATCAAAATACCCTAAAATTTTACAAGTGTTCTAATCAAGGGGTGGCATAAAACTTAAACATTTAGAAGGTTTTACACATAGTAACAAACATCGCATGGTTGTACATGAAACTTATGTGTACATTATCATGAACATGGGATTTCACATAATATCCTACTATAGGATCATACCAATAATCATGTAATAAATAACAATTATTGATTACATAATTATTTAATTCTCAAAATTTAAAGATTCGAATAATCATGTTTAATCATATTAAATATGAACATCAAATCATAAATAAACAATTTGTTTCGATTTGAGAATTTACTAATCTTTGTTAATCAAATTAACTAGATCAATAACCCATATAGAAGATCAATTACATCAATCAATTATTATATCATATATAATTGTTTTCATAAAACAACACACATAAAATCATTAATCTATATCACATAGCATGTAGAGCATTTAATCAAATTAAATCTAGTATGTAAATTTTAACCCAATCATGATAAAACGCGGCTCTGATACCACTGCTGGGTTTTGGGGTTACAAACGCAGCGGAAGAACTTTATAAAACAACAAAACCCTAGCCTTGAATCCGTCTAACATGAAGAAATTGAAAATCATGAAATAGATTTAAATACCTTGCTAGCGATTTTGTTTGCTCAAAACGAATCTCAAATCGAATCTGAAATTCAACTTTTGAAATGATGTCGAATCTTCTATCTTCTCCTTGATCTTCCTTGTGATGAATTGATCCAAGCTTTAGGTGATATTGGAATCACCCTCTAATGGTAATCCACACGCGAACGAACCAAGATCTAATCTTGTAGGATTGTTAGATGATCCCCCGAATGTTGAATCAATATTCAACAATCAATGGCTGAATTATGGAATTGATTTGGGTGTTTTGATCTTTGATTCTCAATCAAAATCAATATTTTGTGTTTCTAAAACTCAAAAATCGTCTGTGTTGGCTGAGGCAAAAGAGTTCTATTTATACATTATAAAAATCCCTAACCCTTAGGGATAAGAGCCCTTTTCCTAGCCAAAACCGGAGCCCAACAAGAGCCTTATCCCGCGCGAGACTGACGTGTCCTGTGCGATACAACGCTACGGTGAAAAACTGGAGCTGAACAGAAATCTTGTTCCGCGCGAGACTGGCTCTCTCGCACGATACAACGTTACGGTCCAATTCAAGCATACAAAAATCCAATTTCCAATTTTGAGCCATTTTATTAATCCGTTCTTTGTGTGTGACCCTTTAGGAATTATATTTTATGTTGGTAGTAAGTTGAAACATCAACCTTACAAGACATATGTGGCCTTTAGCAAACCATTATGTCCTCCTAATTAAATATAACATCAAAGCTTGATTCCTTGATAGATCAATGTCACAATCCCTTTGTCACACGATATCATATTGAACATAAGTCATGGTCCATGTCAACTTATATATTATTCAATGCTTTCTCGATTCCGAATATGTTGATAATCCAAGTGCATTTGATCTCTATCAAATCTCTTGAGTATGGCCATACATTTCATCAACACTATTTATCGAGGGGCCCAAGCAAACATCTCTCTCAACGAGAGGGACAAATCTCATCTTGACTTATCATTCTTCCCTACAAGAATCCAATCGTGCCAGCATAGCCCTTATTGCTATCCTATTAAAGATAGTGTTAGACTACATCAAACACAATGTTCATCATGTGGAAGACGATGATAATCTCAGGTACAAAGGATTCAAATGACATGACTATCATGAGATTTAATCATGACATATATGACCATAGACCATGTCATAAATCTTATAGGTAGGTCATGTCCAATACCTTGTTCTCTAACAAGTACCCATAAGTGTAATGTGCATCCCCATGCATATAATCATCTCTATGATTATCCATTACCAGCTTATACTAGTTATTCACAATAACTAGGGACATAAAATATTATAATAAACATGTAAACATATAATAATCCAAATAAGCAATCTCTATTATAAATGGTAAAGATGATTACATAATGGTATTGATTATCAGTTATAATAATCATCAGCCTAGGGCATAACACCAACACCTTGGCCAATATTATGGAGGAAAACGCCATCAACTTTATTCATGATTACATTTGGTGTCGATTTGGAATTCCCCGAGCTATTGTGTCAGACAACGGGCTACAATTCTCTACAACCTTGGAAATGGAGATGAACAGATTGGGCGTCAAGCATTGGAAGTCGTCAGTCGCACATCCTCAGGGCAACGGGCAAGCAAAAGTAGCGAATAAAATAGTTCTATCAGCACTTAAGACGGGCTTGGTTGGTCGAGCTGGAAGATGGTTGGATGAACTTCCCATTGCTCTCTGGGAAGTCTGCACAACTGTAAGTGCTCCAATTTGAGTTTGTTAGTATTTTCGTTAGAAAATTAACGAAAGTTTTAACATTCCTAACTTTTCTAACAATTCCTAACATTTCTAACCAAGTAAGGGTAGATTAGGGATTGCCAAAAAAAGATAAACCAAAGAAAGAATCTTAAAAGGCAAAAGAAATAGAAAAAAACCCGAATTAGCAAGCTGAAAAACATAATCAGTTTGAATTTTTTTGAAAATATTCTTTGTGTCCAAAGCCTGCAGCTGCAATTAATGAACAGTGCATGCTGCAGGAACCATCCGCGCGGATGGTTATGTAATTTCCAGAGGGCTATAAATTGAGGCCTTCAGTCTCAGAAAAAAAGAGAGAAAAAAACACAATTTGCAACTGCACCTTGGCGAAAATAGAGAGAAAACAGTGAGAATTCTCTAGAATTGTCACCTTTTTCTCAACTATTCACCCAAAATCACACTCACTCAAACACTCTCATATTCAAGCCTCAAATACTCTTACATTCAAGCCAAAAACTCAAAACACAAAGAAGATTGGTAAACCCTCCTTCTCCTTACCCTAAACTCCTTCATTCATGCATACATTTTCAAACTTCAAAATGTAGTTTGTTCATCTTCTTGTCTTAGATCCAAGAAGATCACCATGGAAGTTCATCTCCATGGATGATCTTCTAAAAGGATCAACATTATTTTCAAAGTATTCTTACTTACTTGCAAAGAAAACACATTTTCAAAACCCTAAAAATCATTTTCATACATCAAATCTCTTTTTCAAAGGATAAAATTCCCCTTCCCAAGCAAATGAAGTGCTTAGTCCTAATGTACCCCAAGGATGGTTTGATATAGTTGATTCACCACTAAAATGTCAAGTGATCACTAATCAAAACCTAGGGAAATGGGGACAAGCATGGATGCCAAATCCCCTTTAAAATCATGTTTTTCTTCAAGAAGAAGTTGCTGTCCAGTAGCAATTTTCTAAGACCCCAGTCCATGGTCTAATTTTTTGGACATAGATAAACTTGGAATTTGGTGTTGACTACAAAACACTTTTTGTAGCCAACATCCAGAGATTTCCATAAATATTTTTACTTTATTTTTTTCGTGAGTAAAACTCCATTTTTCAAATTTTCCTTTAAAGGTCAGTTCATCAGTCTCTGGAAGTCCAGATCTCATACCTGAGATTTCCAGAAGGTTTTGGGTCCTCAAATATTCTCCAAAATGGAAAATTCTTTCACATAAATCTTATTTGAGGTGTCTGGAACAACTTTCATTCTCTGAGTTTTCTCATATTATGAAGATTTGAAGCCCTTAAATCCATTTTAAAATTAAGTGTCCACTGCCTTTTTCATTCTGGCAGAAATGGTTTCCAACTTCCAAAAATCTTTTGAGTACCAAAACTCAACCCAAAAATCACACCAAAAATCATGGGATCTTTCCAAAGTCTAATAAAGAATTCCCAATTTTTACTTTCCTCAGTTTCAACTTATTTTGTCCAAAGTAACACACACACATACAAACAAATGGTTTTTAGCTTGGAAGACTCGTTTTACGAGGCATTCCGGGTGCACACTAACGTCCTTCCCGGCGTGTAACGTGACCTCCGAACCCAAATCTCTAATCTCGGGCATTTTTCAAAGTTTTGGCCCTTAAAACAAAAATGGCGTGGCGACTCCGGTCTTTTCGATTGGTTTTTCAAAGAAACGAAAAATTTCAAAGTTCCTTTCGAAAAAATTAGGCACACATCATCACAGTGGCGACTCCGCTGGGGAATATTAAGCTTAAAAAAATGATATTTGGTATATTGGTGGAAACCATTAAACTTCCCGTTATCGCCTCCTAACACGAGTCGGGGATAAATTGTGGTTTAACAATCCCACGTACCGGTATCATTGTTTTCAAAAAAAAAGGAAAAGCTTTTGAGGGTCAAGCTTCCGTCCCGGCATTTGAAACCGTTTGTTTTTGTGTGTGTGTATCGGGTTTGCACATTTTCGTGTTGTTTTGGTTGCCTCGGAAAAAGTCAAAATTTTGACTGTCGGAATCATGTCCCTAACTGTTGAAATTTTTGTGTTTATGTGCTTAAGGGTGCGCTACACTTCAAAGACCTGGGTGTAGTGATAAGTATGCAAAGGTTGCTAGGTCGTCGCCCAGAAGCGACGCGCCATCTCTTCGCAAGGGGGTGGTGTCAAATATGCAAGGGTTCCCGCATTGCGGACGAGTGCGGGTAAAGAAGCTAGTCCATGGTAGGTGTAAGGGTAGTGGGATGCGCTTTGGAACTTGGAACATTGGATCATTGACAGGGAGATCAGCAGAGGTGGTGGAAGTTATGAGGAGGAGGAAGATTCAAATAATGTGTCTACAGGAAACTAAGTGGGTTGGAGAGAAAGCAAAAGAAATATCGCCTTGGGGTTTTAAGCTTTGGTACTCAGGAAAGGATAAGGGTAGAAATGGAGTGGGTATCATTATTGATAAGGAGTATATTAATGATGTGGTGGAAGTGTACAGGAAGAGTGATCGAATTATGGGCATTAAACCGGGTGATACGTGATGAGATTATAACTATTATTTCCGCCTATGCACCACAAGTAGGGTTGGATGCATCTATTAAACAAGTGTTCGGGAAGATTTGGAGGAGGTAGTGCAACGAGTACCTAGTGGTGAGAAATTAGTGATTGGTGGTGATACGAACGGACATGTGGGGTCTAGTCGACATGGCTTTGAGAGCATACATGGAGGTTTTGATTTTGGAGAGAGGAATGAAGCAGGAAATAGTATCCTGGACTTTGCGTTGGCATATGACTTGAGTATAATGAACACTTGGTTCAAGAAGAGAGAATCTCACTTGGTGTCCTATAGGAGTGGAGGTAATGCGAGTCGATTGACTTCTTCTTAGTAAGAAATACTTGTAGAAAAGAGTTATACGATTGCAAGGTTGTTCGGGTGAGAGCACAGCAACTCAACATAGACTGGTGGTACTTGATTTTCGAAGTAGGAGAATTTCGAGGAAGAGAAAATCACAGGTAGACCCTAGAATCAAGTGGTGGAGACTTCAAGGGGAAAATCAACCGAAATTTGTAGCTAAGATGGTCGATACCGGTATTTGGGCGGATAATATGGAGGATATGGATATAGATTCGACTTGGACTAAGATGGTACAAACCATAAAGGAGGTGGCGAAAGAAGTCCTTGGAGAATCTATAGGAAATGGGCCACCAAGTAAGGACACATCATGGTGGAACGAGGAAGTAAAACAGGCAATAAAGGGCAAGCGAGAATGCTACAAATTATTGGGGAAATGTAGGAGCGACGAGAACTATGAGAAGTATAAGGAAGCTAGAAGAGATGCTAAGAAAGCAGTAAGAGACGCAAGAGCAAAGGTGAATCAGAAACTCTATGATAAGTTGGATACAAAAGAAGGGGAAAAGGACATCTACAGACTCGCTCGTATGAGGGATAAGAGGACACGAGATATTGGGACGGTTAAATGTGTGAAGGATGTAGACCAAAGAGTTTTAGTCGGGGATAAAGAGATAAAAGATAGATGGAGTTCGTACTTTGATAACTTGTTCAATGGCGGTCAAGAGCAGGATGTTGGAGATTTAAATATCTCTTCGAGTATGGTTAATCGAGATTTTATGCGGAGAATTCGAAAGAGTGAAGTGGAAATGGCAATGAAAAAGATGAGATTGAAGAAAGCCGTTGGACCGGATGGTATACCAATTGAGGTTTGGAGATGTTTCGGGGAGAGGGGAGTAGATTGGTTAACAACGCTATTTAACAAGATATGGAGAGTTAACACAATGCCATTGGAGTGGCGGAAGAGTACTCTCATCCCTTTGTATAAGAATAAAGGTGATGTCCAAGATTGTGCCAACTATCGGGGGATCAAACTAATGAGCCATACTATGAAACTTTGGGAAAGAGTGATTGCACAAAGGCTGAGAAAAATTGTGGATATTTCGGATAACCAATTTGGGTTTATGCCAGAAAGATCGACTATGGAGGCAATATATCTTATGAGACAAACCATGGAGAAATATCGAGATCAAAAGAAAGATTTGCATATGGTTTTCATTGATTTGGAGAAGGCGTATGATAAAGTGCCAAGAGAGGTACTTTGGTGGGCATTAGCAAAGAAGGGTGTTTCAAAGAAATATATTGATATTATCAAGGACATGTATAATGGAGTTAGTACTTGTGTACAGACTAGTGTTGGGAAGACTGAAGAGTTCCCTATAAAGATTGGAGTGCATCAAGGTTCCGCACTTAGCCCCTTTCTTTTTGCTTTGATAATGGACGAATTGACGAGGTCAGTCCAAGATGATATACCAAAGTGTATGTTGTTCGCAGATGATATTGTGCTGATTGATGAGACAAGAGAGGGTGTTGAAAGTAAATTGGAGTTGTGGAGACACACTTTGGAATCTCGAGGTTTTCGATTAAGCAGAAGCAAGACTGAATATTTGGAGTGTAAGTTTAGCAGAGTTGGAAGTGGGGAGGCAGGGGCGGTCACATTTGATGGCAATATTATCCAAGCTTCTGAGTTTTTTCGCTATCTTGGATCCATTATCCAAAAGGATGGAGAATTAGATGGAGATGTGGCTCATAGGATTAAAGCAGGTTGGTTGAAGTGGAAGAGTGCTACAGGGTTTCTATGTGATCGCGGCATGCCCAATAGATTAAAGGGAAAATTCTACCGCACGGCAATTAGGCCGGCATTGCTTCACGGCACCGAATGTTGGGCCGTGAAACGTGTCACGTGCATAAGATGAATGTGGCGGAGATGCGTATGCTTTGATGGATGTGCGGTCATACAAGAAAGGATCGATTGGGGAATGAGGTGATCGGAGGTAAAGTAGGAGTTGCGCCCATTGAGGATAAAATGAGGGAAAATCGTCTACGGTGGTTTGGACATGTGAGAAGGAGACCGAGTGATGCACCGGTTAGGAGGCCGGAACAGTGGAGAAATGATAAAATGGCGAGGGGTAGGGGAAGACCCAAACAAACTTGGATTAGAGTAATTGAAAATGATATGAATTTACTTGGAGTGGATGAAAGTATGGTGTTGAAGAGGCCGGAGTGGAGGGCAAAAATCCATGTGGGGGGTTGATTTTTTTTTTTTATTTATTTATTATTATTTTTTCTTTTTATTTATTATTATTATTATTATTTTTTATTATTTTTTTATTATTATTATTATTTTTTTTTCACGATGACATATGAGGATTCATGTTAGCCGACCCCAAATTATTTTTGGACTAAGGCTTTGTTGTTGTTGTTGTTGTATACTTTTTAAGACACATGAAAAAAAATTTCTATTTTACTCAGAAAAAGAAGATAGACTGCTTGCACACTACGCGCACGTGACCTTACACTGCACACTACGTCCCTAACCCGGGGAAATCCTTGTCGCGGCCCGTTTGGTCTTATTACGCCTCTCGGTGCAAGCACAGGACTACCCAAACATCCCATGGAGCCTCGTGTCGACCATGCACTTGTCCGTGACACACTTTGTCCGAGACCCGGTTGGTTTTTAGCCTGGTCTGTGTCATGCCCTGTCTGTGTATAGACCTTTCCTTTCAAGCCTTTGTCGGCACACCGACTCAATATCTTTCGGGGACCCTAATTAATCGAAGTTCTGCCGGTTTTCCGCCGCAGACTTTGACCAAGATATTGACCGGCGCCTTGACTTCGCCCGATCGGCACAAATTATACACCGACTCCCAAAGAATGACACCGAGTCATCAAGGATTAATGATTATTCCATGCCTAATTACGCCTAATTGACAACAAGTCAAGATCAATTGTGGACATTCATCACCCAAATCATGCCGACTTTTCGTCGAGCCTCTGGACATTATCTTGACTTTTGACGTCGCCTTTGTCGTAATTTACATCGAATGCTCGTTAAGACTCGATTACCCGCTAGACTTTTAGGATCGTTTTTCTTTCGGTCGGTGGGACCCGCTTGCCCTATAGGACCCTCGCCCGGGCCGTCCACCCCGGGAGGTCGAAATACGGGTGGAATACGAGGGGCTTATAGACGTAGTGACGGGGCCCACCGATCCAGATCCAGAGTAGTTTGCGAAAAAGAAGAGCAATCTTTTCCAACCGATTAGGTTAATAAAACATGTTTTAAGTAAACGTGAACAAATAACCGCATGTTGCATGAGCCCAAAGCCCAAACACTTACCCTCCTTCAATTCCTGGACATCTCGAACCCTCGTCCCTTTTCCCCCGCAGCCTCCTCACAAAGGTTGGTTTCTGGACACCGGTCACCGTTTGATCAGTTGGGAAGAGTCAAGCGCATCATCGCCTTCGCCGTTTGTTCCGACTCCGGGTTTCGAATGTCTCGCATCGCCCGGTAATGATGGGGACAATGTCACTCCGCCTCCCGGGACCCCTCGCATGCAACAGCCAGTGGAATCAGCCAGCGGAACGTATGAGATTACGACAGGAAGCACACGAATAGCCTTATGGAGGCTATTAAGAGCCACGGTTTGGCCGCCGCCTCAATCCCGATGGCACCTTCACCGTGGAAGAAGACGAGGATGCCAATCCCACTCTCGCCGCCCGATTACTCCAGGATGCGACCACCCACCTCCTATGGTACCACTACCGTAACCCATGCTCCTCGGTCTTCGGGTCGCCAGCCTCCCAACCACGTACCACCGGATCCATGCGGCCCGACGACACAAATCAGTTCACAGCTTCCTCAGCTGGGACAAAGCCGCACGGAATGTCTTCTCATGGTTGGGGTTATCTCTGGAATGCCACAGCCTAATTGGGATCCCGCCACGCTTTGGAACCGATCAATCCGGGCCTTCGCAAAGAACAGTTCAAAGGGCCACAACAATGCTCGGCATGCCTCAACAAACCGTCAGGAGCCCCTCATCAATGATGCTAGCTCACTGCTTCCTCCCACAGCCTTTCACAAACCCATTTCTCACTCAGGGTTCGATGGGTTACCAAACCTCCATCCCAGTTTCATCAGAATCACCAGGACCGCAGTACCCCCCGGGTTATACACCATCGCCTCAGCCGGCCATGCAATTCAACAGTCAGGGACAGCAGTCCGCACCTAAGCCTACTTACGGGCCCCACTCTGGAAATCCAAGCTATCCGGCTACATCAGGACTGCCTCCACCCACTTTGTCGGTTGAAAATCAACAGCAGGCCGCAAGGTTCTATCCCTTTGCCCAAGCTCCTACTCATGCTCCCAGGGTAACTCAGCCCAAGGACAGGTTTTCACCTACGTCCCCGGGCCGGCCATTCCATCCACCAATCTGCCTCCAGTGGTAAACCCCCTCTCCGGTTCAAATGCCATGGCTCCGCCACAAGACCTTAACCTGGCCTGGTTCATGGAGCAACACAAGGAAATGAAAGCGCAGATCGCTGAATTGACTGCCAAGAAATCTGCCTTCCGCCTGGCTGCACCCGACTCCATTGTTCCTCTGCCCCACAAATTCGTGATGCCTAACTTGGATCTCTTTGATGGGACTGCAGGCCCAAAAACTTATCTGGACACGTATACCTTGGCAATGAAGGCTAAAGGATGCACCAATCGGCGGTTGGGTGACTATTTGATCTATCTTTGAAATCCAAAGGCCTTAAAATGGTTCTTTCGTTTGAAACACAAGCTGTAACTACGTGGGACCAGATTACTAATGCCTTCACAGAAAAGTACAAGGCCAACTTGGAATGAGAAACAAATAGAGTTGACCTACAAACAACAGTGCAGCGTCCCAATGAGAATGTTGGGGACTTCTACAAGCGGTGGAATCTCGAAACTCGGTGAGACGGCAATCCCTCCTTTCCGAAGAGGAGCAACCGGACATCTTCCACTCATGCTCGAAACCACATCCGAGGGCCTCCTCGATCACTTCCCGTACTCAGACTTACGGGCCATGGTTAACTCCGCAGCTAAGTTTGAAAAGGCTTACAATCAGCAATCGGCTGCTGCACCTGCTTACAGATATCGGGCTCCTCCTTCAAACACTGCCCCTACTCCCGCTAAGGGCAAAGAGGTTATTAACTACACGGGACAGGAATGTAATAACACAACTCCTTTCGCTCCCAGAAAACCAGCCGAGCCCAGACCACAGGTCATGAACCTCAAAAACTTTGGAATGCCTCTGAACGACATCTTTAGGGGACTGGTGAAAGAAGGCTTGCTGCGGCCTTTGGAAAATTTTCAACCCAGGAATCCGAATGCTCCCGTAGATACTTCAAAATATTGCGCTTTTCATCAAGCCCACGGACATCTGACTGACAACTGCTTCACTCTGAAAAAGGCGATCCAAGGCTTAATAGAGCAAGGAAAGTTGGAAGGCCCCGAAGGGCCTAATACAGTCAAAAATCCTCTGCCAAGGAACCATAATCAGGTAAATATGATTGAATGCAGAGAACCTTCGCATGCCCAGGAAGATGCCGATGAAGGTCCCCAAATACCCATGGCCAACCTTGTCGAGGATCCCGAATTGGGATTCCCCTCGGCCTTGAGGATATTGGAACGAATCAGCCCACCTTGGTCTCATGTCGAGACTTCCTGCAGAATACGAGGCCTCGCTATTTCTCGGATGAAGGGAAAATCGATATCGAAGAACTGGGCCGTTCGGTCAAAACATGAGAAACCATTTACACAAGATGGTTAGAACAATCGAGAAGAATCGAACAAGAAAGCTTCCGCGAGCGCAGACCGGGGCTTATCAGCAAAGAGGCCGAAGAGCATCTGGAGCTAGTACACTTCTGCAAGTTGGCTTTGGGAGAGGCTGAATATGATCCCGAGAACAGCGAAGAATCAGAGGAGGAGGACTCCTTCTATATCCTGCCGGGAGTCAAATACGTGCCTCCCCCTCTCACTCTTCCCCCGCAGTTTCTGGGAGGAGAAGCTGAGTCGCAACTATCACTTCCGGGAATGGGAGCATATGACAATTTCTGCAGTTGCACACACCCATATTCACCTAACGGGTTTGAACGGCGTTCCCTCTCGGCCAAAATCCCAGTAGTATGGGAGGATTATTCCGATAACAGCGATGACGATGATGATGACGAGAGCGAAGAGTCAACTGAGGCCCCAGATCCGGAAACAATCTGGAACAATCATGCCAGAAATGACACCATGGGAGCCAGACATAATGGTTGGTTGTCAGCAAGCGACGATGAAGGACCACCGGAAAATGCAAGTCAAATGCCAGTAGGGATGGCCCCCAAGAGCTGCACCTCGTAAGATACACCTGTGGTCAGTGTCCGGATAATTCAGAGGATGAAGGACAACAAAGCCCGCGCCCAGATCCGTACATATCCGAAATCCTAGAACACAATGTTCCTTATAAGAACCTGACTGGTGAATGGAAAGGGTTCATTGAAGCACTGGTCGAGAATGGAGGGTTTCAACGACCAGAAGATGAGGAATTCGTGAACGTCATCGGATCTTTTTCTTCTTTCCCGAGAACGGATGGCATAACAACCGTGAGGGTCACAACCGAGCCGCTTGAGCACAGCGAGTGCCTGCAATCACTAAAGAGGGTTATTGATCTAAACATTTCCCCAGTGGCTTTCATACCTATGGATCCACATGATGCCTTCCTAATTGCTCCAGTGCCCGACAATGGACCCCGGGTGCTCCTTATTTGGACCCAGATCTATCGAGCTGCTACATCAAACTACGAGGGGGAACGTTGCCTATCCTTTACTTGTGGCTGCCCTACTTGCAAGGGTGAAAGAAAGAAGATGTATGATGATATGGAGGCTGATAGCCATAAGACCGAAGACACTTCGGAAGACGAATATGAAACTGAGGATATGAAGGCCATGAAGTTTCCTGGGTCTGAGCACGTGGATGTCTTAGAGTTCAACACTGCCTACCATGCTTTGGGGAAAGGGTTTTCAGGCGTCCGATCCAGGCTGATAGTCGAAGATCTGATAGAGAGAGGGAAACTAACTCCCATCCGCCCAAATGAGAAAATAACCATGGTCAGATCAAATCCACCCCGGAACAAAGTAACACTCCTTGTCAGGGTTACCCAAGAAGAGGTCACCTTCCCCGAATGTATGTCAGCTCTCAGAGAAGTCCTGGATACCGGCATGATACCGGATGCACCTCCCACACAGAATGCTATAATCATTTCCAACTCTGAGTATTACCGAAAGGAACCAGAATGGCTGCACTATACCGGGGATGAGATCGAAAAGCCGCCGAGCCCCGATAATAGCGACTCTTGTTGTATGATAACTATGAGCAAGGCAGGCTATGAGAGTGAATCAGAGGATGCCCTAGCTCTGTGGGCCATCCAGGGGGCAACAACACAACCCCAGACTCAAAAGCCTGTGACTTGGCAAGCAATTATAAGGGCCGCCCAGGAAGGAGCCAGTACAGCTCAGCCCCTCACCGTTGCTAGACTCCATCAGAACCAGTGGCCGATAGCCAAAAAGGCTCCCCCGTTGACCTTAGCAGCGTTGAAGAAATCTAGTCAAGAAGCAACTGATGAGGAAGTTAACCTGTTGACCCGATCCGGGCAAATCTTCCAAGGGAATCCCAAGGCGAGATAAGAAGGCCGAGATCAAGCACACGAGGAGAACCGCCGCCCCTATGCTAAGGCAGTAGAAACTCTGACCCCGGAAAAGAGGATCCCGTGCTCACCCAGTTGAAGCAGACACATGCCAACATCTCTCTGTGGTCCCTGCTCACCTCATCCTATCCCCACAAGCTAAAGCAGGAAGAAAGCCTGGCCCGCACCTTGGTCCCTATTGATGCTACTCCCGATGACGTGGTACAGATGATTGGAAACATCCACTACGGGAACATAATCACTTTCACAGATCTCAACCTCCCTCAATTTGGGGCTGATCATAACGAGCCTCTCTTCATCACAGTCCAATTGGATGAACGACGCCTTCCTCGGGTCCTGGTTGATAATGGGTCGGAATGAATATTCTTCCGCAAAGATCATGAGCACGCTTGATATCAAGACTACGAGACTTGAAGCCTTCCTCCCTCACGATCAAGCTTACGACTTTCGACATCCCGAGCAGTCCTTGGAGTTGCTACCTTGGACCTCTGGTTTGGACAAAAATTGATACCTGTGGAATTCCAGGTTATTGACATCCCGATCACTTTTAATGCCTTATTGGGAAGACCTTGGTGCATCGGAGTCAAGGGGTCGCTTCAAGCCTCCACCGGTGTGTGAAATTCGTCTCGAATGGGGACCTGACAACCATTTATGTGGATTTAGTCACCTTGGAGGGCACGGATACAGGTGGAATACCTATTCTGGAAATCAAACATGACGAGGAAAGTCTCATGCTAACAGGCTTCACGGTCGAGCCTCCCAAAGCCCAAGTGTGCAACATAGATCTGACAATCACCCGGGATAAAATCCCTTCGGTCTTGAAAATGATGAGAAAGATGAGCTATCTACCTGGCCTCGGTCTGGGGAAGCACCAACAAGGAACTCACAAACTCATCGAGGTGAAAAGACAGAAAACTCGCCACGGCCTGGGATATGAGGCCTCCTCGTTGGACACCGCGAAAGGAAAAGAAATTGCCCTAAAAGGAGAAAGCGCCACGGGAAGGGGCCCGCTCAACGACCCTAAATCTCTCCCTTTCAGTCCTAATTTGGCTGACTACTTCGTAAAGGGTCCCACACAACCGGGTAACATCACAGAGCCCACAGAAGGGTGGCCGAAGCTACAGGATAGCCTCAACAAGGTCAGGGGAGCCAAAGCTAACCCGGTCCGTAGAATGTTCCTGGACCTACCCATGATACCCGGGGCTACCACTACCATAAAGAGTGAGTACACTTTCAAAGGCGTGCCAAGCCTAGTAGAACAGTTCGAGAAGCTCACAACCACAATTCCTACCGCCCAGGAAGGTCCGAAACCTGAGTTTGAATTGACCGTGTCGAAAGCCAAAGCCACAGAAGTCTTTTCAGATGATTGGGATGGTCCGATTATGCAACAGTTATTCGGGGAAGAGATCCAGGTGCCAGACCTGATTGATTTCAGCTCAGTCAAAGAAATGGTAGCGACAATCGAGGAAGGAGCACAGTATAATTCCCGAGTCGGGAAGTCACTGACAGCGATGCCATTAGAGAATCGGGAAACTCTCTCAGGCCCGTCCGCGACCAAAGAAGAAATGATCACCAAGCCTGGATTGGTCCCCCGTCCCTTTGTGTCAATCTAGGTAGAGTCCTTTGAGTCCTTCATGGTCAAGATTAAGTCTCTAGAGTCGTCCGACGGCCTTACGCCTGAAGACTACGAGTCTGTAGCAAATGCTGTACTTCCTTTTCGTTCTCAATGAAATGACGAACCTTTCTGAGTATCCCTTGATTGCCACTTTAACTAATGATGAATTAACTAATAATCTAAAAATATTTAATAATGATTCATTAAATAAAGAAGCAGACACATTAAATAAAAAAAAAGAGAACAAAAATATTTAAGCAGGTTGTTCGGAAAGAGGAAAATCGAGCCCAAGTTGCCGAAGAGATTTTGACAAGTGTGAATCTGGGAACTGCGGAAGAGCCTAAAGAGACGCAGATTGGTGATTTCTCCGAAGGAACTGGAAAGGATGCCCTATAAAATCCTCAATTCAAAGAAAGTATCCCTCTTCATCAAAGAAAACATCATATGCAGATACGGGTTGCCGGCCGAAATCATCTCAGATAATGGATCCCACTTCGAAGGGGAATGCGACAGGCTGCTGGCAGAATTCAGAATAACCCGTCACAAGTCATCTCCCTACATGCCCCAAACCAACGGAGCCGTCGAGGCAGCAAACAAGACCTTAGAAAACATCATTCGGAAAATGGCTGTCCGAGGCAAAGATTGACCCGAAAAGTTACACCTGGCGCTCTGGGGCTACAGAACATCCGTCAGAACGGCAACCGGGGAAACACCATTTGCTCTCACCTACGGAATAGAAGCCGTACTCCCAATCGAGATAGAAATCCCCTCACTCCGGGTACTGTTGGAAAGTCAGATCAATGAGGTCGAATGGCTCCAAAGTCGCCATGATGAATTGGCCCTGCTAGATGAGCGACGATTGAAAGCAATGGAACATATCCGAGCCTACCAAGGGAGAATGGCCAGAGCCTTTGACAAGAAAGTAAAGCATCGGGAGATCCGAGAAGGTGATCTTGTTTTGAAAGAAAAGCCCCCGGTCCGTGTCAACCCGCTTGGCAAATGGGAACCTGTCTGGGTCGGGCCATATGTTGTCCAGAAAATCTTTTCCGGAGGAGCCATGCAACTTGCAGACCTCGACGAAAATCCTTTTGTACACCCAGTGAATGGTGACAAGCTGCGCAGATATTACGCGTAAAACACTGAGTCAAAAAAAAAAAAGTGCCAAAAGAGTAATACCCAACTAGGTTGAAAACCCGAAAAGGGCGGCCTAGGTAAAAAACAGGGTTGCACCAAAAAAAAAGAAACAAAAAAAAAACAACAAAAAAAAACAAAATCGACCGGAGTCGAACTACGGAGACACGAGCCCTTTGTCCGAAGGGAACGTAGGCGGCGGAAACGGTTCGGTCTAAAGCACAAATAAAAGTCATACTCTGACATCAATACACTGATCAGACCATGAAAGCGTTTCGAAAAACTCTAAAGCAATTCACATATTCATTACAAGTTAAAAGCTTTTTGATGAGTCTAAGCCCGGTTCATTCCTACAACTGGCAACCTGCTAAAAGAAACTAAGATACATAACCAAACTAATGTGTCTGCTACGACAAGAAAGGGATACTCGGAAACCTCAAGGTCACTCCAAGCCGCTCGTGCTGGCATCTCCCCTCTTCTTCCCCCTTCGAGTCTTCTTCTTCTGAACAGGAAAAATGTCGGTCTTCCTCCTACCGAGCTCTGGTATAGGAACAGGATCTATCAAACCAGCCTCTGTCAGAGCCTTAGTGGCCCTAGCATCATCTCTCATCTCCTGTAGACTAGCTGGTAGCATAGGAGTCCTCCTCTCCTGCCTCTTGACATAAGCTTCATAGTCGGTCACCACATCTCGGCTCCTGTCATGAGGGTTAGCCCTCGCCTCGGTCCTCCTCCTCTCGGAAACTGTCAGGTCCTCCGCACCCACAATGGCCTCACGCCGTCTCAAAATAGCCATCTGAGTCTCTCCAAAATGCCTCTCATACCAATCCAGGTACCAAGTGGTCAAGAACACAGGTCTCGGATGCCTGAGGATAACCCGAGGAGGAAAGACGTCATACCTCCATACTTGGGAAAGAAAGGAAAATACCGAAGGATCATCCATAGAAGCGGAAGCCACCACCCTAGTGGCTATATCATCAAAATCCTCCAAAGGAACCTGCTCCAAACCAAACTGTCTCAGAACCAAAGCCGGAATGTAGAAGCTGGGTGAGAAAGCCCGGAAAGCATGACCACATGAGACCCGTCTGAAGTACTCTGCGAGTCTCCACCCGCCAAAAAGGCGGCGACCATCGATATCTTCTGTCCGGCGACCAGCCATCCAATGCTCCCATGAGCCCTGATCATCAAAATCTACAGCAACCCCTCTCCTGGCGAATGTCCAAGGCTTGATCATGTCAGAAGTCTCCCGAAGAATCACCAAGCGCTCCATCAGCCACAGAGTCAAGAGGAATGGGCTGCCCCCGTGCATATACCGTCTCCCGGTAGCCAGCCTGTCGAGAGCATGAAAAGTCTCCCCCAGGATCAAAGGTACAACATCTCTGCCCAAGCGACAGTGAACAACTACATCCAGCAGAGCCCGATGACAAATCCCAAAGGAGTAAACCATGAACAAGGTACCAAACATGCAAAGTGCAAAGGCATACCAATAGGCATCGTCAAGCAAGCCTAAGCCCCTAAATCTATCAGGAAGACCACAAATATCAAAATGATCAGGACCGCGGATCATACCTTGTGCTTCCTCCGGGGAAAGATGAAGAAGGTTGCACAGCTTGTCAACAAAAGAGGCCCCTCCGAGCAAAGGAACCGCAATCTCTTCCACCTCCGGACCGCCAAGCAAAGCCCAGAATTCTTTCAACGGTCGGAACAACCTCATTGTAAGAAAGGCAAAAGACATGCCTTCTAGTATCCCAAAATGAAGAAGAAGCTCTCAAGAGGTCGTAGTCCGGAACCAATTCCTTGAGAGACCACAAGCATCGTATCTTGTACCTTTCTTCAAAGAATGACCTCCTCTCATGCATAATCTCCTGGGACCAATCCTTGAATTTGTTGAAGAATGACATTTGGGATTCTTGGGACAATTTTGATGGAGTTTTTCTAAGGTTTTCCATGGATTTTCTCTCTTTCTCCCCGAAAATGACTGTTTGGACTGGTGGTTGAAGAGGGTGTTTGAATTTGAAATAAAGGAAAACCAGATCTGAAGCAAAATTAAAGGACAATGTCAGATGCAGGTCCTATCCGCGCGGACATGATTGTCCCTCAACAGAAAAATCTACAACAGTCCAAACTGCTGCACCAAAGAGGAATATTTCGTCCCGATTGCTCGAAAACTGTGCAAAACCTACCCAAACCAGTCCATATACCAAACACTAGCACCCTTGCCAAAAAAAAAACCAAGGCTCATGCAACGTTGCATTCATACTGCATTGCATTCATAAAATCCTAAATTATTACATTCCAAAAAAAAAAAGAGTGTACATAAAAAAAATAATATAAAAAAAAAAGGGGTAGGTAACAATAATCCTAAATTATTACATTCCAAAAAAAAGCAAAAAAAAATGTGCATAAAAATAAACTGTATCTGTCTAAACAAATACAATCTCAGTCTCAGAAATCAATCTCAAAAAAAAATCAGTCTCGAAGGATCGTCAGTCAGAGTCCTCGGTGGCTGGGCCTTTCCCCCGGTCCCTCTTACGGCTCGGGCCCGCCTCCTCAGAAGTCATGAAGATCTCAGGCTCAGAATCATCATCTTCGTCTCCGGAAGAAGGCTCGTCAGGACCTACCGGCACGCTCTGATACGGCAAACCAAGATCCGCAAAGAAATCATATCCGAAGGTGAAGGCGTCGGACTCCTGGACGTGCGAAGAAGATCCACCATGATGCCAGACGTGTCCCTGCCCGTAAGGATCTCCGAGAATGACGTGGTCCGAAGGCAGCACCACGCGGGGATCTATGAGAGGAGAAAGAGGAGTCTCGGAAGAACGCTCAGGGGAAGTCTCCCGCCTGACAGGTGCCGGCTGTGATCGCCTCGCTCTAGCCTGAGGGGCTCCACAAGCCACCATCCTCCGAATGAATCTCTTAGCCCCGATCACCTGCTTCGTCAGCTTCTCCACGACCACCTCCGGAAACTGCACGAAAGCAAAAGCGTCAGAAATAGTTGAGGCGAAAAACGATGACAGGAAAGAAAGGAAAAGACAGAAGCAAAAAAAAGAGGTGGGAAGGAGAAGCCATACCTTCATACCCGGACGAGGCCGGAAAGCTCGTGGAAGCCGCTCAGGCTGGGGATCTGCACCCTCAATCTAACCCCATCCTGGACATATGAAAAGTCCGTCCGAGGGTACCGCGGGATACCTAATCCCTCTCCATCAAGAACCTGGGGCGTCCTCAGCCTCCTCAAGACAAATACTGGATACGGCTCAATCGCCACGAATGCCGAGAAGTGCTGGCTACCTCGGTAATCGCCCCAGGTCTCCGACCTCTCGCTCGGATACACCATGTCGGAGGGAGGCTCCACCGGTGTCATCAAAGGCGAATTCATGCCATGCTGACGAGTCACTCTCTCCCCCAGATAATACACGTCGCAAGTCAAGCCCCTCAAAATCCTCCGCTGCACGGTCCATACCTCAGCGCCCCTCAGCTGCGCCACATCGAAACGATCCCAGGAATAGAATATCATCCCCTCATCCGTCTCAGCCCCCGTCAAAGGCAGGCAGTCCCTGTATCTGAGGGTCGTGCGCCCTCTGGAACCCTTCTTCTCCCGGGCAAACTTGGACCAGGAACGCATGGCCGGATACGCCCCGACATACTCTGCTGGCTGTCGCCACATCGTGACGTGAAAGAACTCCAACGCCCATACCTGCGAAAGGTAAAGATCACATCAATTAAGTGCAAAAAAGATACGTGCTTAAAGAAAAGATACGAAAGCAAAAGGAAAGCTTATACCTCCAGAGGGAACTCGAAGCATGTCAAGGAACTGACAGCCTTCCGGCTATACCGATCTAGAGCGAAATAGAGCTCTGCCAGCCCTGCCTCTCCCCAAGAGACCTCTCCGGCCATCCCCACGTCCTCCAAGGACCTCAGCAAAGCAAAGACAGCCGTCCCCTCGGCATGTCCAAAAAGCGTGCTCGAAAAAGCAAACCATAAAAAGGCCCTAGCAATCTGCTCAGCGCCTATCCTCTCATCCCCAGCCTCATAGCTCCCAATGCTCTCCACAATCTTTCCCTCAACCACAGCGTACTCCATACCCATCCCCTTTTTGGGAATAGGGGAAAATCCTAGCAGGGCCTGCAGATCCTGATCGTTGTAGCCGTCTCTCCACTCAATGCTGCGTCCATTAAAGGACAGACCCGTGATCGCAGCGTAGTCGGAAGGCGTAACCGTCGCCTCGCCCCAGAAGAAGTGGAATGTGTGGGTCACGTCCCCACCAAGCCTTTGTGCCAAAGCAAAGATCAGGCCCTTACTCTTGGGAAACTTGACCAACCCCTCAAGCACTCGATGAACTCGTACAAGCCGCCTCAATGACGATCCGTCTAGGACTCATCATCGCTCCTTCCGCCCATATCCGGAAGCCGGTCCCATAGACCAATCACGCACTCCACTGGTCCTCGAGTCTTCATCTTGTTCAATCGCCCGTCACGAAATTGTTTCCACCCCGTAATAAAAAAGAGAGGGAAACAAAAATGTCAAAAGTGTCAAAAATTTTGCATTCAAAAAAAAAAAAAAAAAAAGAGCATACACATGCATCATAAAATTTTGAAGAAAATTCGGCAAAGATAACAAAGATACAATGGACCTAACCCCATTTTTCTCGCACAAAAGAAGGCGCTTTTCAAGAAATCCCAATCAACATTCGTTCATACATGAAGAAAAGAAATTCATACAAGGAGTCAACGGAAGCAAAAACGCTGTCCCATTTTTCATGAAATAGCACAAATAAACAATTTTTAAATCATTCATTCAATCAAAGGGGAACGAAAAATCCGTCCCCACTTTTCATAGAAAATCACATTCTCAAAAAAAAAAAAAAAAAAAAAAAAAATGCATTCGTATCATTCATATCATTCATCATCCCATTACAAAAAAAAAAAATATCCTACAAGAGTGCATACATGCATACATTAATGCCCGTCCCAAATTCGGACGAATTCCTTATCATTTCATATTTCAAAAAAAAAAAAAACAAAAAAAATGGCAAAATGCCCATTCTTTTCAAACACATTGCAACATGCAAATCATCAAAATTTCAAAAAAAAAAAATACAATTTTCGAATTTTAAAAAAAAATGGCAAAATGCCCATTCTTTTCAAACAAAATGCACATTTGGGTTACCCATAAACTCATTACAACATGCAAAACATCAAAATCAAAATCCAAGGCCAAGAGCATCATCATTTTCGAATTTTTCAAAAAAAAAAAATTCAAAAATCAAAAAAAAAAAAAAATCAATTTCAATTTCAAGCAAGAAATCGACAAAGGGATCGAAAAGATTCGAAGTATACCGTGCGAAGACTCGGATCAGTGGCCCAATGTTGCCACGCATCGGGGTATGGCTCCTCCGCAATCGATTGCGAAAGAGAATAATGCCTCCTCATTCGGACAAGCTCCAATCGTCTCTTCGCGATCGGGCCGCGTCCTTGGCCTTGAAAAGCAACTCCCCCGTGCTCCATTGCTTGAAAAATCGAAGAAATCGGAAGAATTTTGGAATTCCTAGGCTATCAATGGCGGCTAGGGCGATTTTCTCTTTCTCTCTCGTAATTTTTGAAAAAAACAGACTGAGGAAGAAGAAGGGCGTTGGCCCTCATTAAAACCAATCTGAATTTCAACCCTATCCGCGCGGATGGTTTTGAAGGGTCAAAATGACCCTTTTGCCCTTTAAAATTTCAGAACTCTGCAGTTTAGTCCTCAACTTAACAGAGTTAACCAAAGTTAACCAAAGTTAACCCCCTCTTCAAAAGAGCTTCACGGCAGTCAAACGTAAGTCCGATTTCTCCGAGAAAGATAACGGAATCCCGTCTCTTTCATCAAAATCATCAACGGCAGTCAAACGTAAGTCCGATTTCTCCGAGAAAGATAACGGAATCCCGTCTCTTTCATCAAAATCATCAACGACAGTCAAACGTAAGTTCGATTTCTCCGAGAAAGATAACGGAATCCCGTCTCTTTCATCAAAATTATTCCACGGCAGTCAAACGTAAGTCCGATTTCCCCGAGAAAGATAACGGAATCCCGTTTCTTTCATCAAAATCATTGACGGCAGTCAAACGTAAGTCCGATTTCTCCGAGAAAGATAACGGAATCCCGTTTCTTTCATCAAAATCATCAAACGGCAGTAAAACGTAAGTCCGATTTCTCCGAGAAAGATAACGGAATCCCGTTTCTTTCATCAAAATCATCAAACGGCAGTCAAACGTAAGTTCGATTTCTCCGAGAAAGATAACGGAATCCCGTCTTTTTCATCAAAATCATTCCATGGCAGTCAAACGTAAGTCCGATTTCTCCGAGAAAGATAACAAAATCCCGTCTTTTTCATCAAAATCATTCCATGGCAGTCAAACGTAAGTCCGATTTCTTCGAGAAAGTTAACGGAATCAGCGTTTCTTTCATCAAAATCATTCCATGGCAGTCAAACGTAAGTCCGATTTCTTCGAGAAAGTTAACGGAATCAGCGTTTCTTTCATCAAAATCACCAACGGCAGTAAAACGTAAGTCCGATCTCCCCGAGAAAGAAACGGGATCCCGTATCTTTCATCAAAATCATTCCCCGGCAGTAAAAAGTAAGTCCGATCTCCCCGAGAAAGATAACGGGATCCCGTATCTTTCATCAAAATTATTCCCCGGCAGTAAAACGTAAGACCGATTTCCCCGACGAATACGTCTGATTTTTCCCCAGCAAAGGCTAACAAAATCCCCAGCAAAGTTAACGAAATCCCAAAAGCCAACGGAATCTCGAGTAGATCTCGAACTACGAAAGGGCTTGATTCCCACTAGGGATACGTAGGTAGCCTATCATTAGGTCCAGCCCCTCGACCAAAACGGTCACCCTCTCCTTCGGCAGCAGACAAAGTCCACCGAAAGGCCATTTCAAATTAAGGTTCGAGGCACCTAAAACGCCATCATCAAGGTTCGAGGCACCTAAAATGCCATCTTCAAGGTTCGAGGCACCTAAAACGCCATCATCAAGGTTCGAGGCACCTAAAACGCCATCATCGAGGTTCGAGGCACCTAAAACGCCATCATCTCCAGGGTCAAAGACCCGAACTACGACCGGCTTGATTCCTCTTAAGGATACGTAGGAAGCCTACCATAGGTTCAGCCATCAGACCGAAAATGGTCATTCCTATCCCCAGCAGAGCGGATATACAATTTCAGCCATCCGACCGAAAATGGTCATCTCTTATCCCCAGCAGAGTTTCTTTCCAGCAACCGACTGCAGAACTCGCTCATCAGGTTCGAGGCACCTAAAACGCCATCATCTCCAGGGTCAAAGACCCGAACTACGGCCGGCTTGATTCCTCTTAAGGATACGTAGGTAGCCTATTAAATAGGTTCAGCCACTCGATCACTTGATCATCCTGTCAAATATGGAGCCTTACTCTTATCGACGACCCCGCTTCCTTCAAAAGCGCCGTCGCCGAGGGGCTACTGTAAGTGCTCCAATTTGAGTTTGTTAGTATTTTCATTAGAAAATTAACGAAAGTTTTAACATTCCTAACTTTTCTAACAATTCCTAACATTTCTAACCAAGTAAGGGTAGATTAGAGATTGCCAAAAAAAGATAAACCAAAGAAAGAATCTTAAAAAGCAAAAGAAATAGAAAAAACCCGAATTAGCAAGCTGAAAAACATAATCAGTTTGAATTTTTTTGAAAATATTCTTTGTGTCAAAAGCCTGCAGCTGCAATTAATGAACAGTGCACGCTGCAGGAACCATCCGCGCGGATGGTTATGTAATTTCCAGAGGGCTATAAATTGAGGCCTTCAGTCTCAGAAAAAAAGAGAGAAAAAAAACACAATTTGCAACTGCACCTTGGCAAAAATAGAGAGAAAACAGTGAGAATTCTCTAGAATTGTCACCTTTTTCTCAACTATTCACCCAAAATCACACTCACTCAAATACTCTCATATTCAAGCCTCAAACACTCTTACATTCAAGCCAAAAACTCAAAACACAAAGAAGATTGGTAAACCCTCCTTCTCCTTACCCTAAACTCCTTCATTCATGCATACATTTTCAAACTCCAAAATGTAGTTTGTTCATCTTCTTGTCTTAGATCCAAGAAGATCACCATGGAAGTTCATCTCCATGGATGATCTTCTACAAGGATCAACATTATTTTCAAAGTATTCTTACTTACTTGCAAAGAAAACACATTTTCAAAACCCTAAAAATCATTTTCATACATTAAATCTCTTTTTCAAAGGATAAAATTCCCCTTCCCAAGCAAATGAAGTGCTTAGTCCTAATGTACCCCAAGGATGGTTTGATATAGTTGATTCACCACTAAAATGTAAAGTGATCACTAATCAAAACCTAGGGAAATGGGGACAAGCATGGATGCCAAATCCCCTTTAAAATCATGTTTTTCTTCAAGAAGAAGTTGCTATCCAGTAGCAATTTTCTAAGACCCCAGTCCATGGTCTAATTTTTTGGACTCAGATAAACTTGGAATTTGGTGTTGACTACAAAACACTTTTTGTAGAAAACATCTAGATATTTCCAGACATATTTTTACTTTATTTTTTGCATGAGTAAAACTCCATTTTTCAATTTTTCCTTTAAAGGTCAGTTCATCAGTCTCTGGAAGTCCAGATCTCATACCTGAGATTTCCAGAAGGTTTTGGGTACTCAAATCTTCTCCAAAATGGAAAATTCTTTCACAGAAATCTTATTTGAGGTGTCTGGAAAAACTTTCATTCTCTGAGTTTTCTCAGATTATGAAGTTTTGAAGCCCTTAAATCCATTTCAAAATTAAGTGTCCACTGCCTTTTTCATTCTGGCAGAAATGGTTTCCAACTTCCAAAAATCTTTTGAGTACCAAAACTCAACCCAAAAATCACACCAAAAATCATGGGATCTGTCCAAAGTCTAATAAAGAATTCCCAATTTTTACTTTCCTCATTTTCAACTTATTTTGGCCAAAGTAACACACACACACACACACACACAAACAAATGGTTTTTAGCTTGGAAGACTCGTTTTACGAGGCATTCCGGGTGCACACTAACGTCCTTCCCGGCGTGTAATGTGACCTCCGAACCCAAATCTATAATCTCGGGAATTTTTCAAAGTTTTGGCCCTTAAAACAAAAATGGCGTGGCGACTCCGGTCTTTTCGATTGGTTTTTCAAAGAAACGAAAAATTTCAAAGTTCCTTTCGAAAAAATTAGGCACACATCATCACAACAACCACCCGGGGGCCTACTGGTGAAACCTCATTTGCTCTTATATATGGATCGGAAGCCATGGCATCGGCCGAGCTACAGGTTCCTACAGCTAGGGTGACTTTCTTCAATCACGAGCAGAACAACATCAACAGATTGATCGACTTGGATTTGCTCGAGGAGAAACGGGCTACATCTCAGCTACGAATGGTCAACTACAAGCAGAAAACCAAGGGCTACCATGACAAGAAAGTCAAGAAAAGGTCGTTCCAGGTTGGGGACTACGTGCTAAGGAAGATCGAGGTAACAGGAAGGAAAGCAGAACAGAATAAGTTATCTCCTAACTGGGAAGGTCCTTACATAGTTACTCGAGTTGTCAAAGAGGGAACTTATATGATCGGTCATCCAGAGGGTGAAGAGTTGAAACATCCGTGGCATGCTAGCCACCTTATCGGAAACTACTTTTAAGTTCAGTTTCTGTTTTCGTTTCAGTTTTCTATTTTCTATGTAATCGTTCTACTACTTCAATAAAAGTTGTAGTTCTATTCAAACAAATTGTGTTACTTATTCAAATCAGGTCCGACTCTTAGTCGACCTCATTCCAACAGACTCGACTCTTATTCATTTTCGTTCTTCTAACAGGTTCGACTCTTAGTCAAACTCGTTCTAACAGACTTAGCTCTTAGTCAGTCTCGTTCTACTAATAGGTCCAATTCTTAGTCAACCTCGTTCTAACATAGTCGACTCTTACCCAGTCTCTTTCTTCTAACAGGTCCGACTCTTAGTCGAACTCTTTCCAACAGACTCGACTCTTAGCCAGTCTCATTCTTCTAACAGGTCCGAATCTTAGTCAACCTCATTCTAACAGACTCGACTCTTAGTTAGTCTCGTTCTTCTAACTGGTCCGACTCCTAAGTCGACCTCGTTCCAACAGACTCGACTCTTAATCAGTCTCATTCTTCTAACAGGTCCGACTCTTAGTCGACCTCGTTCCAACAGACTCGACTCTTAGTCAGTCTCGTTCTTCTAACAGGTCCAACTCTTAGTCAGTCTCGTTCTTCTAACAGGTCTGACTCCTAAGTCGACCTCGTTCCAACAGACTCAAGTCTTAGTCAGTCTCGTTCTTCTAACAGGTCCGACTCTTAGTCAACCTCGTTCTAATAGACTCGACTCTTAGTCAGTCTTGTTCTTCTAACAGGTCTGACTCTTAGTCAACCTCGTTCTAATAGACTCGACTCTTAGTCAGTCTCGTTCTTCTAACAGGTCGGACTCCTAAGTCGAACTCGTTCTAACAGACTCAACTCTTAGTCAGTCTCGTTCTTTTAACAGATTTGACTCCTAAGTCGACCTCGTTCTAACAGACTCGACTCTTAGTCAGTCTCATTCTTCTAACAGGTCCGACTCGTAAGTCGACCTCGTTCCAACAGACTCAACTCTTAGTCAGTCTCGTTCTTCTAACAGGTCCAACTCTTAGTCGACCTCGTTCTAATAGAATCGACTCTTAGTCAATCTCATTCTTCTAACAGGTCCGACTCCTAAGTCGGCCTCGTTCTAACATACTCGTTTTTTAGTCAGTCTCATTCTTCTAACAGGTTCGACTCCTAAGTCAACCTCGTTGTAAACAAAATTCGACTCCTGGTCAATCTCGTTCTCAAGCTAGCAAGTATTAAGTCGACTTTGTTCCTGAACTAGTCCAACCAAAAAATTGTGCCTATTTCAGTGTATCTTATAAATCTAGTTCGACAAATGAATACAAGCTAGGATCCAAACGAGGTGATTCAAGTATAAAGTCAACTACGCTTTAAATAAAGCAAGTCCCCCAAATCAGGCTAGAACATGTGCGAACAAAAATATGTTAAGTTGACTCCCAAAATGGGCCCAGGCAGAGATTACAAAAAGAAAAAGTGTTTTAAAACCTGTTAATTACAATCACTAAATGAAAAAAATTAATTTTCTTGGTCGTTTCCAGTTGGAACCTTCTCTTGCTCGGTTTGGGGCTGCACTTGTTCATCAACCTTATCAAAGAGCTGCTCCTGGGTGATCTCAGCACTAACATCCTCCTCCACTTCATCTGCCTCCTAGAGGTCTTTAAGCATGGTATTGAAATTCACCTGCTCAATTGGAGGTGCGACCCAGGGTTCAGCTCCCATCTCCTCATCCTCTAGGGCAATGGCCGCCAGATCGTTATCATTGTATGGCACCTAGGGATGACCACTACGGGCTGTCATATCATACTACTCCCTCGATGCCTATTTGGCCAATTGCAGAAGGGAGATGTCGACCGCGGGATCCACAAGAATACGTCGAGCCATATGGCGTCGACCAACATCATAAAATGTGAAGGCCTAGCTTTGGGTGACATTGAAGCACTTGTCATTGTCTTTGTAAGCTTCTACTGCAGCCTCAGCAGCAGCCTTCACCTTGGAGTCGGACTCTTCTTTCCATTGTGCTCGAGCTACACTATGATCCTCATTCAATTTGGTCAAGAATTCATCATGACTCTGAAGCACCTTCTTGACCCTCTCTAGCTCGGCCTTTGCCTCCTCCTTCTCCAGTTTAGAATTTAGGAGCTCCTCCCTCAGCATGTTAATCTCCTCTCTGCCAACTCCTAGCTCGAACAGTGCCTCGTCCCTCTCCTTCACTGTATCATTGTAAAGCAGCTTCAGGGAGTCATAGGCAGAATTGGCATCTACCTGCTCCTCCCTCAGCTCTGTGACTTCTGCAAATTTGCAAGCATATTGGGCAGCGACAACCCTCTCCTGCTCTATAGCAGCCCTCTAGCTGCTCTTGGCTTGTTCATTAAGTGTGAGAGTCTGTACAAAAAGTAAATCACAAAGTATAAGTTCGACAAAACAATCAAAATTATAGGAAGCAAGCAACCAAAGGAAAAAGAGAGCTAAAAAATACCTCGCTGTGAAGAAGGCCAGACCTCTCTATGCACTCTTCCGGAGTAAGCCCTTTTCTGGTAAAGCTAGCTAACAAGTTGGGGTCCACAGCCTGCCTCACTATAACCTGGCCGTATCCCAGCTCAGGATACTGTAGCTCAAGCTATCAATAGAAGTAAGGGGGGGCACCTCACTTAGCCTAGCCACTTTGGCCTCGATAAATTCTTGACGAGTAGGGGAGCGAGATGAAGGACGGTCAGAGCACGACATCTTTTGAGCTTTCGCACCCCCAAGTCCTTGGTCATCAGTTGACCTCTTCCTAAGCTTGGATAGTGGGAGAGTGTCGTCATCCTCTTTCTCCAGATCAATAACCTCGAGCTCAGCAATTTCTTGAGGGGCCTCCCCAATGGGCTCAAGTATGGGACCGGAGTCCAAAATAGTCTTGGTCGCAGCATCACCCTCATCAACTTCAACCCCAGCTGAGTGATCTTTGGGGGAGCCACTGTTCAAGGGGTTAGCAGTCCCTATTTCCTCAATGGGGACCATCCCCATGCCATCTTTAGGCATTAGCTTGTTCCTCTCTTCAGCTTCCTTCTCCCTGCTGGCTTTGGCATTAGCTGTGCCGTGAGCTTTGGTGCTCTTCTTCCTTTGACTGGTACTCACAATGCGAACCATATTTGCTTGTTGTTCAGGAGTGAGTACTGCATAGAAAAGAAAGATAACAGTTAGCAAGAGATGTTTGAGCTACTTATTGTCGAGTAAAGCAGAAATTTGTGAGTAAAATAGAACAAGTTAAACAATTTACCACCAGCGTGCTGTCCATTAGTTCTACAGTAACCAGGGGTTTTCTGGCAGAAGTGGCATTGGTCTTCAAATCTACCTAAGGCGTGGGTTACCCAATCAGGATACCTAAGGCCCCTCACAACCAAGGCCAAGGGGGCCACATCCCAGCCTGGATGAAGTTGTTCTTATTTGTCCCTAGTAGTTCCCAGCTAATTGGTCCCCTACCAGCTATCAGGTTCAACTTGTCGAACAACTCCTTGCACCAATCGGGGGCCTATTATTCCTCCTCCTCCTTCATTTCTCTCGATTCGTCATTGGGCAATGTGAATTCCTAGCCACTCTGGCTCTCCACCAAGATCAAATGCGAGTTCCATCCAACCACTTTGTCGGGCAAGTTTATGAATAACTTGGGGGCCTTTGCCCTAGTAGGGGTGCTAATTCCTAAGGTCCTCTTATCTAATACGACCTTGAAAAATTCCTTAAAAACTTTCATACAAGGTTCATACCCAATAAACCTACACACCATGGCAAAACAGACCAAAACCCTCACAGTATTGGCTCCTAACTGTATTGGGACAGCATCCATGCACTCCAAAAACTCACAGATGAAGGGGTCTAATGCGAGTCTAAGACCAGCCTCGAACTGGCCATAGTAAAAGGCTACCCTAGATGGATTCATGGCCCAGTGTCCCCACTCTTGAGTTTTCCTCTCCTTTTCTGTAAAGTGGGTGAGGCGATATTCCTCTTTATTAATCTCAAAAAAGCTGTAGAGGATCTCTAGCCTTGACTCATCATTATTCTTCCCCGCCATTGGCTTGGGAGCTATATATCCTCTTTCATTCCACCCTGGAATTGCTGTCGAGCAAAAAGCATCCACAATCCTGTCCGAGGAGGAGCTCGTTGAAGCCTGGGTCGACATATTTAAGGAAGAAGAAACAAGGGAATCAGTCCTATTTACAGACTCACCTACCTAAGGGCGACCTAGATCCCCTGGAAAACCTTGTCTATTCCTAAGGAAATAAGGTTTATTAGGTCCTCTAAGCTAAAACATAACTAAGTGATCTAGAAGCTCATGGAAAAGATGAAAACAAACGATTCTTGGGTCGTCTACTTCCAAATCACTCAGGTTGTCTCCTATGGGAAGCTCTAGCTCGCTAAAATCTAAACCCCACCTAGTCAAAACAGAAATACACTCTTCTTTGGTCATTTCCTTTATTACGCCACCTACATGTTTATATACCCTATGATTGACAGTGCAGTACCCATGCCAAGCCCCGGGTTCACGGCTAAAGGTCCTAGCCATGGAAAAATTGAAGGAAAAATCAGAAATTAAACCTAAAAGCGAGGAAATAAGAGGGGTACCTTGTTCGGTTTTGGCGAAGAAGGGTTTTTATGAAGAAACGAAGGTCCTGTTATGCTGAGAATGACGGTTGCTGTGTAGCCGTCCTTACTGGGATATCCAAGATTTGAGAATGGTAAAAGTTCAAAAAGGAAAAGGATTTTCCTTTTATATCTTTCCTAAATTGAATTGGAGAAGTTGGGGTTTCAAACGATTCATTCCCAATTAATGCTCAAACGGTTCCTAAGGCAGTTGTCCAAGCGTCAAAGGGAATAATGATTACGGAATTACGTCGCTCTTGCAGATCTGACCGTCCATAGTTAATGGCCGAGATTGAGCCACATCACCACCAGTCGACCAAACAATAATTCGAGCATCTATCTGTGACCTACGCAAATGTTCATCAAAATTCTTATAACTTCCTGGTCGACAAAGTCAATCCAGAAAGTTGGGGGCCACTGAACGGAATAAAAGTGACAGGCTAGGCCCAACATACGAAGCCCAGTTACTCAGACAGTATTACCACCACATCCTTGGTGGATCAGCCCAGTTACTACAAGCCCAAGGCCCATCAGTCAAGAGTACCCGACCTAGCTCATTGTCTGACCTACATGGTCCCGACCTAGCTTTGTCCGACATACGATCCATATCTTACACGGATATTACCCAGCCATATCATTCAGTCAGGTTGACCTAGACCCATGCAGGCGACCTTGACCTACAAGGCGTACGTCGACCTACAGAGTCCTAACGCATATATAACTCTTTCCATAACAGAAGTCCTACAAATCAGGAGTTACTTATGGACACGATCTCTCATACAAATCTGATCTGTGATTCTAGGGATTTCATACAATCTTACTACAATTATAACTCACATCAACGCCTATAAATACCTGACCACATCAATGGTTTTGAGGTAATTGCTATTTGTTATTCTGAATCTCTTGTTCATTATAATTATTTAGCTCTCATATCACCATACTTACTCTCACGCCCGAGGGTCTTCGCCGAAGACCATTCCGGCTAGTCATGGGTTCCTTGTTTCAGGTCAATCAAAGCCAGTGGATCAACCTAATTGTTGTACGTAGGTTGATCAACATGTTTCCTGCATCATCAATTATTGAAATAATTAACACCAGCTACTTTCTAGTAAAAATATATTTAATAAATCAATTAACTATGGATTTGCTTTGATTTATAGGATGAATTGGTGTGGGCAGCAGCATGGATATACAAAGCAACAAACAGTGAAAATTATGGAAATTATGTTAAGGAAATCATACAGAAATTGATACAGGTGGGAACAAGTCCATTGAATGGCAGAGAAGTCCAGAAAATAAGTTAGAAGAACCTGATGTTCAGAATGCAGAACCAGATTTTCAGTCCGCTTTGGGTAAAAACTGTATTAATCTAGAATGTTCCAGAAGGCATGGAAGCAGTCATTAGAAAGGTCTATGAGACTATGAGTCTAGTTTCATACAAAAAAAATGATTCAGCGATTGAAGGTCTCTAGAAGGAGAAATTGCAATATTTCTACATGTTGTTTGAACAGACTGTAGCAGCAACTTTATGTCTTCTTTGTTCATGTATTGTCTTTGTTCATGATTCATTTGCCTATGGAATGGAGGGATGTTCCATTCATCCTATATAAACCCCAATGTGATGGGAAAAACTCAGATTGTGATTTTGTTTTAGCCTTGGGCAATATAAATAAAGAATAGTGTATTATTTAGTTTACTCAATACCCTTTGGTGGATGACATAGAGTAGCGAGTGTTATCCCTTTCCTTTTGTTACACTTGTAATTCCCTCCGCATTTCTCTTATTTCCGACATCAGTTTGGTATCAGTTCCTGGTCGATATGCCTCTGCAGCGTCAACCTGCTCGTATGAGAAACCTACGTGATGTTGAAATGGATGACCTACGGAGGCAAGTTCAGCAACTCCAACAGTGCTTGGAGCAATATGAGCCTCTTAATCATGATGGATCACGTCATGGTTCATAAGCTGGATAACCGAATGAAGAGGAGAACATTAACCCCTTCCACCAAGCTCGTCATGTTGGGCGTTGAGTGAAGAGGCCTCTCCTCATCATCGAGAACAAAGGCACCGCCACTTCCACCGAGATGATATCAAAGTGGAAATTCCAGAATTTGAAGGCAAGAATGATCCTGATGATTTTATGATTTTATCGACTGGTTGAACACCATTGAGAGAGTTTTTGATTACAAGGATATAGAGAAAGATCGTAAAGTCAAGCTTGTTTCCATCAAGTTAAAGAAGCATGCATCTATTTGGTGAAAGCATCTCAAAAATCAGCGAGCTCATAAGGGAAAAATTCAGATCGTGACGTGGGAAAAGATGAAGAAAGAACTCAAGCGAAAGTATTTACCGAAAAAATTTCCGACAAGATTCTTTCCTTCGATTTCACAAGTTCAAACATGGAGCGTTGTCCGTTGAAGAGTACACAGCTGAGTTTGAGCATCTCATGATGTGTTGTGATCTTGAAGAGCCGGAAGAGCAAACCATTGCTCGTTACTTGGGTGGCTTTGTTGGGATAGAGGACCAACCGGACTAGACATCGGAGCAAAAGGGTTTTGCGGTTTTGGCTGTGCGGCTGACCGCATGTGCGGCTGACCGCATGTGTGGGTTGGCTGGGCCGGGCCTTGGGCCTGACCGCATGTGTGGGTTGGCTGGGCCGGGCTTTGGGCCTTGCGGCTGACCGCATATGTGGGTTGGCTGGGCCGAGTAGACGTAATTTAGGTAACCCTTGTCCATCTAGGGTTAGGTTTGACTCCCTTATATATATAAGTTGTATTCCGCCCCCCAACCAAGTTGTAACACAAAATTCTAATTACATAGTGCAAGATCCTGGCTTGGTAGTGCCCCCAGACGTAGCCAAATCAATTTGGTGAACTGGGTTAACAATTTCTTGTGTTCTTTTCTGTTTTTTCTTTGATTTCTTGTGCTTGGTTTGTGTGCGATTATTATTCTTGTAGGTTTGCTTGGGTGTGGAGGGCCATATTCACAACAACTGGTATCAGAGCTTTTGGTTTCAAGATCAAGGGAGTTGTTCCAAGCAATCAAGAATGGGCAAAGACAAACAGGCGGTTGAGAAATTCGATGGGTCTGACTACGGATATTGGAGGATGCAGATTGAGGATCTCTTGTACAACAAGGATCTCTACAAGCCTCTGAAGGGTGTCAAACCGGAAGATGTAAGTCAGGAGGAATGGGAACTCATGGATCGGAAAGCCCTAGGGGTGGTCAGATCTACTTTGTCGAAGTGGATTGCGAAGACTACCAGGAAGGCGACAACCACCAAGGAGCTATTGGATTATCTTACTGAGAGATTTGAAACTCCGTCTGCTGCAAATAAGGTTGATTTGATACGTAAGATGGGTAGTCTCAAGATGCAAGAGGGAGGATCCTTGGCTAAGCACATCGATGAGTTTATGGATGTCATAGATTCATTGACAGCGGTGGAGATCAAGTTCGATGATGAGGTTCATGCATGCTTGTTGCTAGCTTCTTTACCGGCAAGTTGGAGCGGAACAGTGACTGCAATCAACGCTTCAGCAGGTAAGAAAAAATTGAAATATGATGATGTTAAAGACTTTCTTTTAGGTGAGGAAAATCGCATGAAGAAGTTGGGGACATCAAGTACTTCGGGAGCGGCTTTAGCTACTACTAGTAGGGGGAAGCCGGGTACTAGCAAACAAGGGAGAACCGAATCTAGGGAGAACGGAGTGAGTGGAAAGGGCAAAGCTGATGATACCAAGGACAAACCGAAGGTTGCGAAGGGATACGTTCGTGCTACTATTGTAAGGAATTGGGACACTTCAAGAGGGATTGTCCAAATCGTAAGGGCAATCAGGCGAATGTGGCGATCGAAGGTGACGATGTGCGGTTCTCGAGTGTTAGTAGTGCACTAGAATCATGGGTCTTTGGATTCGGGGCATCATTCCACTCTTGCGGGCATAAGGAAGAGATGGAAAACTACACTTCAGTGATTTCGAGAAGGTCTATCTTGCAGATGGCGAGCCTTTGGAAATCAAGGGGAAGGGGATGTCGAATAGGAGCATCGCACGGGAAGGTCTTACATCCGAACGGGGTCGACACATTCCGGTTTGAAAAAGAACCTACTTTCGGTTGGGCGCTTGGACGAAGAGGGTTACAAGGTGACTTTCGGCTGCAGAACTGGGTTATTACCAAGGAGGATTGTGAGATCGCTCGGGGTAATAAGGAGGGTACTTTGTATTTGGCGAACAACACCAAGGATAGTATTGCGGTGGCGCAGCCAAGGGTGATACTCGATTTGTGGCACTGTCGATTGGGTCACATGAGTGAGACAGGGATGAAGGTACTTTGTTCCAAGGGTCTACTACCGGGTTTGAAGACAGTCAACGTGGGGATCTGCGAAGATTGTATGTTTGGCAAACAAGGGAGGAATAATTTCTCGAGGACAGTAGGGGATTGAGGGAAGCAAAGTTGAAATTGGTTCACACGGACTTGTGGGGGCCATCTCCGGTTACATCTCTGGGTGGTGCGTCATATTACATGACTTTTATTGATGATTCTACAAGGAAGGTTTGGGTCTATTTCTTGAAGGGGAAAGATGAGGCCTTCGAGGTGTTCAAGAAGTGGAGGGCCTTGGTGGAGAATCAGACGGGACTTAAGCTTAAGTGCTTGAGATCAGACAATGGTGGGGAGTATGAGCTTGGTGAGTTTAGGGAATACTGTGCTGCGAATGGGATTCGTATGGAGAAGACTCCAAAGCGGACACCACAACTCAACGGGGTAGCAGAAAGGATGAACAGAACATTGAATGAGCGGGCTAGAAGTATGAGATTGAAGTGTGGACTTCCGAAGACGTTCTGGGCATATGCAGTTGACACGGCAGCTTTCTTGATCAATCGGGGACCATCGGTTCCATTGGGGAATGGAATTCCAGAGGAAGCTTGGAGTGGCAAGGTGTAAACTGTCCTTTCTTCGCATATTTGGCTGCGTTTCTTATGTTCATGTTGATTCTGCTGAGAGAACTAAATTAGATGCTAAATCTGTTAAGTGTACATTTATTGGGTATGGCGGGGATGACTTCGGGTATAAGTTTTGGGATGACCAAAATCATAGGGTTATTCGTAGTCGAGATGTGGTATTCAATGAACAGGTATTGTACAAGGACAGAAAGGGAGCATCTGATGACACTAGTTCGGAACCGGAAATTGTAGAGGTGGATATTCCTAACTCGGGTGGGAGCAGAACGGTTCATGATGACCATGGTCAGGAGGTCACTGAAGATGAACCACGTACTCCGGAACCGGATATTCCGCTGCGTAGATCCAGCAGATTGCGTGGATCACCTGACAGGTATACTCCTTCGAATTATTATTTGTTGTTGACAGATAATGGGGAACCGGAATGTTATGCGGAGGCAGTTCGTAGTGTGCTTTGTAACAAGTGGAAAGCTGCGATGGAAGATGAGATGGTCTCATTGAAGGCAAACAAAACTTGGGAGTTGACTGAACTACCTAAGGGGAAGAAGGCACTGCACAACAAATGGGTTTACAGAATCAAGGAGGAAGCAGACGGTAGCAAGCGTTACAAGGCAAGACTGGTTGTTAAAGGGTTTCAGCAGAAGTATGGTATTGACTACACCGAAGTATTCACTCCGGTTGTGAAGATGACCACTATCAGAATGGTTCTGGGGATAGTAGTGGCGGATGACTTGCTGCTAGAACAGATGGATGTGAAGACAGCCTTTCTTCATGGGGACTTGGAGGAAGAAATTTACATGGTACAGCCAGAGGGTTTCTTGTCTAAGGGTAGAAAGGAGCTAGTTTGCAGGTTGACTAAGAGCTTGTATGGCCTTAAACAAGCTCCCAGGCAGTGGTACAGGAAATTTGACGGATTCATGCACGACATTGATTTTATCAGATGTGAGGCGGATCATTGTTGCTACTTCAAGAACACGGATAATGGGTATATTATCTTGCTGTTATATGTGGACGACATGTTGATAGCGGGCTCTAGCAGTAGAGAGGTAAACAGGTTGAAGACTCAGTTGTCAGAACGGTTCGAAATGAAGGATTTGGGAGAGGCAAGAAAAATCTTGGGCATGCGGATTGACTGGAATAGGGAGTCGGGCAAGTTGGTTCTTTCACAAGCAGAATATGTTGAGAAAGTCTTGGCAAGGTTTTGTATGGAAGAGGCGAATCCAACAGGGACGCCATTGGGTTTGCATTTCAAGCTATCCGAGAGGGACTCGCCTAGGAACAAGGAAGAGCGTGACAAGATGGAGAGAACTCCATATGCTTCAGCTGTGGGGAGTCTCATGTATGCAATGGTGTGTACAAGGCCGGACATTGCACATGCGGTGGGAGTAGTCAGCCGGTTCATGGGCAATCCAGGAAAGCAACATTGGGAAGCAGTTAAGTGGATCCTACGTTACTTGAAGGGTACCGCTGGTAAGGCTCTGTGTTTTTCAAGCAAGGAAGTGGTGTTAGCGGGTTATGTTGATGCGGACTTGGCATCAAGTGATCTTGATAAGAGGAGAAGTACTACGGGTTATGTGTTTACATTAGGTGGTACAGCAATCTCCTGGGCTTCTAAGTTATAAAAGATCGTGGCTCGATCATTGCGGAAGCGAGAATATGTGGCGATGTGACGAAGCAAGTAAAGAGATGGTTTGGCTGCAGAACTTCTTGGGTGAACTTGGGAAGACGCGAAGTGGTAATATTCTCTACAGTGACAGTCAGAGTGCAATTCACTTGGCAAAGAATCCGGCGTTTCATTCGAGGACAAAGCACATTGAACTGAGGTTTCACTACATCAGGCATCTCTTGGAGGAGAAGACTTTGTGGCTTGAGAAGATATTGGGATCGGAAAATCCGGCTGACATGTTGACAAAGGTTGTGAACCTTGAGAAATTGAAGCTGTGCAAAGCTTCAATTGGGCTTGAAGAGTGAGAGAGGAGGATGGCACTACCATGATCGAGGTGAGCACTAGGAGGACACCAAGGATGAGTTGAAGACGGATACGGGGCTTATATGTGTGGTTGATCTCTAGGTGGGAGATTGTTGGGATAGAGGACCAACCGGACTAGACATCGGAGCAAAAGGGTTTTGCGGTTTTGGCTGTGCGGCTGACCGCATGTGCGGCTGACCGCATGTGTGGGTTGGCTGGGCCGGGCCTTGGGCCTGACCGCATGTGTGGGTTGGCTGGGCCGGGCTTTGGGCCTTGCGGCTGACCGCATATGTGGGTTGGCTGGGCCGAGTAGACGTAATTTAGGTAACCCTTGTCCATCTAGGGTTAGGTTTGACTCCCTTATATATATAAGTTGTATTCCGCCCCCCAACCAAGTTGTAACACAAAATTCTAATTACATAGTGCAAGATCCTGGCTTGGTAGTGCCCCCAGACGTAGCCAAATCAATTTGGTGAACTGGGTTAACAATTTCTTGTGTTCTTTTCTGTTTTTTCTTTGATTTCTTGTGCTTGGTTTGTGTGCGATTATTATTCTTGTAGGTTTGCTTGGGTGTGGAGGGCCATATTCACAACAGGCTTGCGGTATGAAATTTGTGAAGTTGTTCAGTTGCAGCCTTTGTGGACGTATAATGATGTTTACAAGTTGGCACTCAAGGTGGAGCGACAACAAAAGGCAAAAGGGAGCAATTATCGATCTACAAAGTATGGTGGCCCATCTAACCGGGTGAGTGCAACCCCGTCTAAGTTGAATTCATTTGAGAAGGGGTCTAGTTCCAAAACAGCCCCTAAACAAGACAGTAAGTCAAAGCCAAATACACCTGCTAATTCTAATCAGCGCCAATGTTTTAAATGCTATGGGTTTAGCCACATTTATTCTGACTGTCCAAATTGAAAGATTGTCTCTTTAATTGAGGAAGATGACCGAGAAGAGCACGAAGATTATAGAAGCAGCGAGAAGGAAGAATCAAATATCTTATATGAGGATCATGGTGAATCTCTAGTTGTCCACTGAAGTCTTAATGCAACTCAAGTTGAGGATGATACATGGCTGCGAAACAACATCTTCCATACGAGGTGCACGTCGAATGGAAAAGTATGTAATGTTATTATTGATGGAGGGAGCTGCGAGAATGTGGTAGCATTGACAATGGTGGAAAAATTAAAACTTAAGATGGAGCCTCATCCACGACCATACAAGCATTCATGGCTTTGCAAAGGGAATGATGTCTTTGAAGTTTTAAGGGAGCAAAAGCTGTACGCTAACTTGAAGAAGTGTCATTTTTTACAACCAATCTTGTGTTTCTAGGCTACATTATTTCTGTGGACGGAATCAAGATGGATCCAAGCAAGGTGGAGGCAATTACAAGCTGGCCCATTCCGAAGTCTATTCATGTTGTTCGTAGTTTTCATGGCTTGGCATCATTCTATCGACGTTTTATCAAGAATTTCAGCACCATCATTTCACCTTTCACAAAATGTTTAAAGGGAGGAAAGTTCTCATGGTCAAATGAAGCCACAAAGAGTTTTGAAATTCTAAAGGAAAAGGTAAGCGAGGCTCCAATTCTTGCACTACCAGATTTTGATAAAATATTTGAAGTGGAGTGTGAGGCTCCAAAAGAGCTTGTGGAACTATCCTCTGAGATTGACAAATCAAATATTGAAGAAGAGGATGTGGCTTTTATTTCTAAAAAATTCAGTTCCATACTGAAAACAAAAGAATGAGTAAGTTTCCAAATAGACCTGCTCCCAGTGCTGCTGAAAAGCCAAAACCTAGCACTGAGAATGGATTCAAGAAATCAAGTTTTGACAATAAAAAATCCTCTGAGTCTGTTCAATGTAGGGCATGTTGTGGCTTTGGTCACTATGCCAATGAGTGTGCTAACACACTTAAAAAGAAGGGAATGAGCTTAACTGCTACCCTTAGTGACAGTGAGGATGAAGAAGAAGTAGCTAACATGTCTATAATCAATTGCCATTCTGTGTTTAATGCTTTTTCTGCAGAAATAGAAGAAGGTGTTTCTGTAGATGTGGTTTCAGATGTGAACACATCTGGTGTCACATCTGACCTAATGCTGAACTGTTTCTCTATAAAAGGAGATTCTGATGATGAGGATATGGACATTCCCTATGAGAAACTTTTTGCAACCTACAAGGAGTTGCATACAGATTGGATAAAGAGGATGGACAAAATTGAGGTACTTGCAAAGGTAAATAAATCTCTTTCTGATAAATTAGCTATCTGTGAAGATGAAAAGGCTAGACTTTCAAAAGAAAATGATGATCAAAAAGATACCATTGCCAAACTTGAAGTCCTTGTGACAAAAAGAGAAGTTGAGCTTGAAAAATTCAAGAATGAGTGTGAAAAAGCTGAAAGTACTTTTACCAAGTTGAACAAAATTAAAATGAAACTTGATGAAGCTATTTCTATGGGTCAGCTTAACAAAACTGGTCTGGGCTTTGAAATAGGTAATTTTGTAAAGGAGGGATATGAGGCTTCTACTTCAAAAAGTGTGAAAAAACCAAGTTCTAAAGAAAAATCCTTTTTGAGTGAGAATAGGCCAAGGAGAAGGCACTACATCTGCCATTATTGTTTTACTCCTGGGCACATTAGACCCTTCTATTACAAACTTAAGGCTGATAAAAAATCTGGTTACTTCAATCAGCCCCAGATGTGTGAGAAGATGTATGTACATCCGAACACACATCCTAGTAATCTGAGACCTCTGCACTACAAAAAGAAAGTTGTAAAGCAGTGGGTGGCCAAACCAAGTGCTACCTGCAATGTTGTTTACTCTTTCCTCAAGAGTACTGTCTCTGCTCTTGGTATTTTGATAGTGGGTGCTCTAGGCACATGACTGGGAACCAAGCTATTCTTCTTGACTATGAGTTAATCAGTGGGGGGAAAGTGAACTTTGGTGGAGGTGCTCAAGGCAAAATTGTTGGGAAAGTAACCCTAGATGTCAAGGGTCTCCCTAAATTGTACAATGTGTACCATGTGGAAGGCTTGAAAGCTAACCTGATAAGCATCAGTCAACTATGTGATGATGACCTTTATGTGAAGTTTAACAAATACTTCTGTGAAGTATTTGATAAAGACAATAAGTATGTGTTTACTGGTCCTAGATCTGCTGACAATTGTTACCAATTTGGTGCCAACCTTTCTTGCCTAAGCTCAAAAGCTAATGATGTCAATCTGTGGCACCAAAAATTAGGGCATGCTAGTTGTAGAACTCTGGAAGAACTTCAAAGATTTGAAGCTGTTAAAGACCTCCCTAAGCTAAACTTCAAGAACCCTGATGTCTGTGGTTCATGTCAAAAGGGAAATCAAACAAAAGCATCACATAAAAAGGTCCAACAGTGCTCCACATCTAGGTGTTTGGAGCTGATTCATACTGATTTGATGGGACCTATTGAAGTAGAAAGCTTTGGTAGGAAAAAGTAAACCTTTGTGTGTGTTGATGATTATTCTAGGTACACTTGGGTGATGTTCTTAAGAGAAAAATCTGAAACAATTGGAGAGTTCAAGAATTAGTGCAAAAGGGTTAGAAATCTTTATGGTCTTAAGGCTGTGAGGATTAGATCTGACCATGGTACTGAATATGAGAACCAAATGTTTACTGCTTTCTGCATCTCTAAAGGAATTACACATGAATTTTCTGCACCAATCACTCCACAGCAAAATGGAATTGCTGAAAGAAAGAATAGAACTTTACAAGAAATGGCTAGGGTTATACTAAGTTCTAAAAATTTGTCCAAGAAATTTTGGGCAGAAGCTTTGAACACTGCCTGTCACATTGGCAATAGAGTGTTCCTTAGGATTGGTAGCACTGTCACTCCATATCAAATCCTCCTTGGAAAGACACCCACTGTGAAGTACTTTCATGTATTTGGGTGCATTTGTTACATTCTCAATGATAGAGAATATTTGTTCAAATTTGATTCAAAGAGTGATAAAGCAATTTTCATGGGATATTCCACTAATAGTAGAGCTTACAGAGTTTTTAATCTAAAAACAAAGACCATTATGAAATTTGCTAATGTTGTTTTTGATGACTCACTTGATCTTAACCTCAAGACTGCTGAGGATGATGTTACAGGTTGCTTACTGGACTAGAAGGATGTAGAAACAGGCATTGAAGAACCAACAGAAACTATAAGAATTGAAAAACCTGTTGAACCTGAAAAGGATGTAACCAAGGATGTGGACACATCTGCATCCACATCTGAACCCACATCTGCTCCCACATCCACTCAAAATCCTGAAACTGAGGACAGTTCCTCTGAATCTGATCAGGATGATGCTCCAGAAGATAATGTGGATGGGTGTGTAGATAGATCAAAGGATATTCCCTCTAAAATCCAGAAAAATCACCCCACTTCACAAGTTGTGGGAGATGTGCATGCTCAAGTGAGAACTAGACAAAAGGAGAAATTTGACTATAGAAAGATGGCTGGTTTATGGAGTTGCTCCTCAGCATACTCCCAGGTAAGCTTTTGCTGCTTTGTCTCAAAAATTGAACCTAAGAATATCACTGAAGCATTGAAAGATGCTAACTGAATTCTTGCTATGTAAGATGAGTTACTTCAATTTGAAAAGAATGAGGTTTGGACTCTTGTCCCTAGACCCTCTCATGGATATGTCATAGGAACCAAATGAATTTTCAAGAACAAAACTGATGAGCAAGGTGTGATCACTAGAAATAAAGCTAGATTAGTTGCTCAAGATTACACTCAAATTGAGGGAATTGATTTTGAGGAGACTTTTGCTCCTGTTGCAAAGATTGAGTCCATTAGGCTTCTGTTAGCCATTGCTTGTTACCTCAAGCTTACTCTTCATTAAATGGATGTTAAGAGTGCCTTTCTAAATGGGGTATTGAATGAGGAAGCCTATGTTGAACAACCTAAAGGCATTGTGGATTTCAAGTATCATAACCATGTGTACAAACTGAAAAAGGCTCTGTATGGGCTGAAACAAGCCTCTAGAGCTTGGTATGGTAGATTGACTGACCATTTGCTTCACCTAGGATTCAAGAGAGGTAAGGTTGACAAAACTTTGTTTGTAAGGAAAAATAAAAAGGAGATTCTTGTGACACAAATCTATGTGGATGATATTGTGTTTGGGTCAAATTCTGACCCTATGCTAACTGAGTTTATGGATAGTATGTCTTCCACATTTGAGATGAGTATGGTAGGTGAGTTGAATTATTTCTTGGGCTTACAGATAAAACAATTCAAGGATGGCATGTTCATCTCTCAGTCTCAATATGCCAAGAATCTTGTGAAAAAGTTTGAACTTGAACACTCCTCATATCAAAAAACACCAATGGGATCTTCCTAAAAGCTGAGTCATGATTCAGAATGGTGAGAGTGTTGACCAAACCCTATACAGAAGCATGATTGGAAGTCTGCTTTATCTCACTGCAAGTAGACCTGACATAATGTATAGTGTGTGTCTCTGTGCAAGATACCAAGCTAACCAAAAGGTGTCCCATCTTAAAGCCTTAAAAAGAATCATTAGATATGTGAGTGGGACTGTGAACCTAGGGCTGCACTACTCTAAAGAGACAAACACCAATTTGGTTGGCTATATAGACTCTGACTAGGCTGGAAACAGTGATGATAGGAAGAGTACTACAGGTGGATGCTTCTACCTAGGAAACAACCTTGTGTCTTGGTATAGTAGGAAGCAAAATTGTGTGTCCTTATCCACTGCTGAGGCTGAGTATGTAGCCCTTGGAAGTTGCTGCACACAATTGCTTTGGATGAATCAAATGCTGAAAGACTATGGATTGAATAGCAAAATTTTGACTGCTTTTTGTGATAACAAAAGTGCCTTGGACATATCCAAAAATCATGTCCAACATTGTAGAACAAAACACATTGATATTAGACATCATTTCATTAGGGATCTTGTAGAGCAAAAAACTGTGTGTCTGAAATTTGTTGTGACTGAAAATCAATTGGCTGATATATTTACAAAGGCATTAGATTTGGAGAGATTGTCTTCCTTGAGTAAGTCTCTTGATTTGTGTGATATCTAAAGGTTGTGAGCACAAATGTGTCTCACATTCTCTAACACATTTGTATATTAGATTAACAAAAAAAAATCATGCATTAGCACGAAATATCTCAGTGTGGTCACTTGTGAGTTTTCATCCTTGACATTATTCTGATTACTTAATTGTGAACACTTCCTGTTCTTGTCATCTTTTGATGACTTGATATAACCTTCCTAGGTATCTCACAGTGGGTGCTTTTAAAAAAATATATAGTGAAAAACAGCTGCTTCACCCTTAGTATGAAGCCATACCATTGTGATCAAGTGATTCTCATAAGAAATCTTGAAATCAAACTTGACAAGATCATTGGGAAAAAGGGCTATCTTTGAGATCAAAGAAAAGTGAAAGCTACTCACAATGCAAATATCCACAGTAAAAAATTGGTGGATGCATCCTAGAGGCTGTGCAGATTGGATTATTGCCCATTGACTTTTTGTGATCTAAATGTGTCCCCAAATGTGACTCACATCCTATGCCACATCTATATGCTGAGATATATCCTTCACCTGTGTGTTTGCATCATGCTAGGCATACTGCATTTTTTAGGTCATATAGGATGCTTTGTAAATATGCTAGTTAGTTTATTTTCATTCTTAATTTATTCTTTGATTTAACATATTTTTTATTTCCAATATCTCCCATGAAAGAAAAAGATGTGTATCAATCCAAATTTGAAAAGGAAGGACAATTTTTGAATGGGATTCAGTTTTGAAAGGATATGGCTGAAGAATCTCGTTTTCATAAAAATCTGTCAAAATCTTGTTTTATTTTAATCCCTAATTTTTCGAAGGTTGTTGTGTGTGGAAATCTCAAGGGGTTATAGCTGTTGAAGGATCTTTGTGAAATTTTGGCTGTGTGAGACTTTTTTGGAAAAGAATTCCTTAATTCAGTTGAAAAGGGGGAGTGGTATGTTTAAATGTGTGCCTCATCTGTCACATCTCTTTATTCCTTCATTGTGCTTCTTTCCCCTCTGCCCCAATTTTTATCTCACACACACACACACCATATATTTCTCTCTTTATATGTCTAATCAATCTGCAGAATAAATGGAGCTGATGCTGTGGATGTGCGTCAGGATGTGGCCACATCTTGTCACACATTTGCAGATTCTTTTGATGCAATCGTGGAAGCCTTTGATGCAGAAATTGTTGCAGCTGCTGCTCTCAATGCTCAAATGATTACCTCCCAGACACATGCCAAGAACCTTAAAGGATATGAAGGTGGATCTCCAGAAATGGGAGACTACACTTTCTAGATAAAAAGAGGAGAAGAAGAAAAAAGATGAGAATGACACTGATGTTGTCTTTGCTGCTGCTGATGTTTCTGTTGGGATGCTCAAACTCAGGAAAAGTTTTACTTTTTGTTCTTACTTGTGAATGAAACATCAACATGTTTGCTTTTAATATTCATTTTAGTTATTTGTTAGTTTTAGTCTTGATCTGTAATCCCCAAATTATATTTGCTGAATGGTTACTTTTGGTTGTATTTGTTGAACTGCAATTTTTAGTACTATCTTGTTCTATGCAGTTTTTATGTGGATGTGTTGACACATCTGTACACACATCCATTCAGGGAGAGTTTTCATGTCTGAAAATATTGGTCATAATGTAATCATCATGAATCTTTGATTTTGACCAGAAAGTCCAAAATAGGGGTAGATTGAAAACGTGAGTTTTGGAAACAAAAATTGTTTCCTTATTTTCGAAATATCTTCAAACATGGTAAGTAGATTTTGTGACTTTCATGAAAGATTTATTGTGTCCTACTTTGACAAGGACTTTGTAAATAAAGTAAATATCTTTTATTTTTGTACATAGTTTTATATTAGGACTAACCTACTAACAATCTATTTCTTTGTGAGTGTGATTTATGTTTCCTTGTAGGATTTGAGATCTCACAAAGAAAGACTGTTGATTGCGTGAAGATCTTCTCCATGGTTCATATAAATACAAGGTCATCAGCACAAGAGAAGACACGAATTTTTGAGAGAGAAAACTTCTTGTTCTTCACAGTTTTTCAACATTGTTGTTTTAGGTTGTGAGTGAAGGTTGTGACACACATTCGAACTCACATCTAGGTTTTCTTTGAGTTCTTTGTTTTACTTCTGACTAGAATAGTATCTACTTGGGAAAGGGATACTGTTCTTGTCGTAGAAGGTGATTAGAACTCATTTAGTATTTTCGTCTTTTAGTTTTTTACTTATTCGTATTTTTGTAAGCATCATAAGTTTCAATAGTGAAAAGTTTTTGGGCGTAAGCCTAGTTTGCTGATCTCAAGATCAGTAAGCGTATATAACCCTTGCGTTATTGTTTTATTCTGTTTTATTCCGCTGCATTATCTGTAAATGTGTGGACAGCTGTGAGACACATCTGTACTCACATCCGTGTTCTGTTGAGTGTTTGAAACTTTCTAGCTACACGAAACTTTCAAACCCCCAGCACGACATATTCCCCAGTAGTGAGCTTGTGTGACTAACAAGAAGCGTGTGAAATGCAGGCGGACTATATATAGGGAGAAAATCCGTTAGGGGTGTCGTACATGGTGGGATATGGGAACAAATTCATCACCGAGGCTCAGTGATGCCTTTGATATTTCAACACCCGAAGTCATTTGGGTGTAGAGGCGGAGATACATTTTTCAAGAGCACAAAACCTAATATGAACATTCTAACGGGGGCTGTTGTGGGAGGGCCTTGTGATAATGACTCTTATAACGACTTACATAAACGCTCCATTAGTTGGAATCTTAGCTTACTTGAAAGCTTTTCCAAGGATTTGATTTAGCTCATCTGGAGCCAATTCAAAGATATTTCGGGTGTATGAACAAACCAGAAGTGTATGCAATGTAATTTCCATTCCTAAATTAATATATCAAAGTTGTACCGAACCCCTGTGCCAATCAAAATCACATCTGGCTTGTTGCCCGAAGCAGCTGTCTCTTTTCCATCAGCGCATTAAAATATTTGGCATGGCCCGGAAGCTTGCCAAATGTTCAATGGGCTGATGAGTGGGCCCATCTTCCAACATGCATGTTGGAAGAGGCCAGGTCAGCACTCCCTCCAACAAGTCCTGGTAGAACTTTTGCTAGGGCATTAAGGCACTGCTGAGATAGATTACTAGTGGCATCTGCTGGACTTTCTGGAGAGTATAAGCCTAAAAAATAAAATATAAGTTATCGTGATTGTCATTCTTTATGTAAAGTTAGTCAAGATACTTATATTGAAATACATTAATAATTGTAAGGTACAACAGTTTATTCACTAAAAGAATTACTCCCTCCGTCCTGAAAAGTTAGTCCCTCTTTTTACATTTGTTAGTTAGAATGAATTTTGAGAAATAAAATAGGAAAATCTAAAACTTGTTATTGATACACCATTATAAATAACAATTTTTAGATTCTCATTAGAATAATGAAAAGTAATCTAAAAGTTCATTCAAACTAACAATGAGAAAAGAGGGATTAACTTTCCGGGACGGAGGGAGTATGTATTATCTGCAAGTGTTCCATTATACTTTTTTTTTTTTTTTATACCCAAGTTCCCAGCTTTGCCGGACTAAGTCCTGGACCACCAGCCACCGGCCCCTCAGCGACTGCCGGAGGTAAATCACGGGATGTGCCCGAATGACACAGGGTTTAAAAATATGTCAACTAATATCACATACAAGGTCCAACCCTAGAAGAAAGCAAATTGCTTCCACCAGGAATCGAACCCACGCTGCATTCCTCCATAATCTTATGTCCCCCTCCTTTTACCACTAGGCTATCCCGGGGTACAAGTGTTCCATTATTCCTTTATACTCCCAGATGTCCCAAGTTAAAAGTCCACTATTCATTTTTCGGTACTTCCTTTTTAAGAGTCCAGATTAAGAACATAAGCTATAAACAATTTTTTTCTCAAAAAAATTCTTTATGTTCAAGATATGATATTTTTCTTGCATAATATTATTGAAAAAAATTACTAACTTTAGTATAAACAGTGCAATTTACTCTATTTTTTGGGTCAATGAAAAATGAGCTAGATTGAAAATGACTTTCTTATCTCTACGCCTACCTAAGGAAGTTGTTTTTCGAAAAATATTTTTCTCATTTTCCTTTGTTTGTATTGATTTTACCTTTAGAAAGTTACTTTAATGAAACTACCAAACATCGAAAAATGTTTTCCAATTGTTTTCTTAAGATTCACCAAACATCAGAAAATGTTTTCCGAAAAGCGTTTTCATTTTTCGGAAAATATTTCCAAGAAATTATTTTCCGGGGGTTATTTTCCGTGAAACAAACGGAGCCTAAGTCACTTTCCTTATTTAAAAATGCGACATTTATTTGGGGACGAACTAAAACAGAAAGTGCGACATTTATTCATATTCTGGGATAGAGGGAGTATACAGTACTTGATATTGAAGCTTTTGGAGTATAAGCTCCCCAAAAGCTATACGAGGCAAGGCTAAGGTTCAATAGCTAATGATGCAAATGCATATTCACAAGTCACAACAACAAATATTAAAGGAACTACAACTTTACAGGTAATGCTTTTTCCCAACCAGAAGGAAGTTCACCGGAAATAACAGACTTCAGCTCTGCAGCTTCTTCCATATACTTCTTCTCATAATTTGCAAACTTAGCATTCCATTCGGCTTCAAGAGCAGCTCCTTCAGCGTCATGGCGACTCCAGTGCCTTTAAAACCCGATAACAACGTTAATATATTTACATTCGAAAGTAAAACATAGTTAAAAAAGAAAACAAAAAATTAATTTACTTTTTAACATCCTCTGGCAGGTGGAATGGCTCATAAGGCCATCCAAGGTTTTGCCTTGTGGCATCCACTTCTTTACTTTAGCTCCCAATGCACACTATACGAGTTTGCCTTGTTTGGTAACCCAAAGCCAATGGTGGTAGTGATCTGTATAAATGTAATGGTCTAAAGAATCAGAATCCCCAAGTGGGTGCCTTATTGGCATAGATATGGAGATTTAAAACTCGTTAGGTCACCAAATAAATAAATGTTTCTTTCATTCCATGCAAATATTTAACTTTTCTACTTTGAGATGTCCACTTTCAACCTTTTCTAATAATACTATTTAACTCCTTAATTATTACTAAGACTTATCAAAGGTAGACTCTTTCGTCAGAAATGGAGTAAGTCTTAGCAGTTAGATAACTTAAAGATACCCCACAAGAAAAAAAGAGCAATTTTATTCCAAAATATCGAAAATGAATCAATAAAAAGACCTTGATCAAAGTAGGTCTGTCTTTGACAGCCTTAGCTTCCTTGATGGCAGCAAGGATTTCATCATATCCGGTGTTTCCTTTCTTCACCCAAATTACGTGCCACCCGAGTCCCTCATACCTCTGTTCGAAATTCTCAGTGAAAGCTATTTGTGTGTCTATCAATGGAAATGTGATTGTCATCATGAAATGCAATTAGCTTTCCAAGTCCCCAGTGTGCAGCAAGGGAGAAGGCTTCATTTGAAATTCCTTCCATTTGACAACCATCCTCAAACTTTTCAAATCTTCTTCCTAGTTCATTGAATTCAATACAAAATAGGATTAGCAGTAAGAAAATTATGATAGATAGATTTCAGAACAAATTACAACTTCTAATGATAAACTATCAAAACTATATTCAGATACGGACATTGTATTGAGCATCATGAATAAAGTAGCAACAAGAATTACAAAAAAAAAAAAATGGCTGCTAAAAAGTAGTACTTTGACACTGTCATCATAGCCAGCCAAGTGAAGCAGGGCATAGTGCAACATACATCCATGTCCAGCAGATCGATCCCTATTAAACCAATAAGGGTTCTTAGTTGAGAAGTTTTGGTACACAGTAGAGAGAGAAAAAGTAATAAGAATAGTTGGAAACTGGTTTCACCTCTCTATGAAAATTGTGAACGGGTTGCATAAAGTTATTACCGGAGAAAGAGAACGGAGGAGCAGGTAGTATTTATAATTTTGACAAAGTATCGGCGACAATTGGCCTTGTCCACGAGGCCTCGTGTAGGAATTTAATTAGGGCAAAAGTTGTTGTTTATTCTTCTCTCCATATATATATATATATATATATATATATATATATATATATATATATATATATATATATATATATATATATATATATATATATATATATAAAAAAGGAAAACACAAGAAAAGGAAACACAATCCTTATTCCAAAACAATTCTAGCTAACAGGCGTAAACGCCAGATTTAAATCTGCCGAAAGCACGACTCGTGCTAGAGGGCACGAGTCGTGCCCTTGTAATTTCACTCATGGTACGTCTCGTGCCAATTATTTCACTCGTGCTGCTTCATGGAACGACTCGTGCCTGTGGGCACGAGTCGTGCCCTTTGCTGATTCCTCACACCCTCCCTCAAGTTGGAGCGTGAGGGTTGAGGAGCCCCAACTTGCTAAGAAGAAGATCAACTGGTTGCTTCCCGAGAGCTTTGGTAAAGATATCAGCCAACTGTGTCTTGGTTGAAATATAAGAAGGAGAGATAAGACCATCAGAGATGGCGTCATGAACGAAATGGCAATCCACCTCAATGTGCTTCGTCCGCTCATGATAAACAGGGTTCTTGGCAATGTGAAGAGCCGATTGACTATCACAGAAGATGGGAATAGCTTTGGGATGATGAACACCCAAGCTCAACAACAAACCCTTTAACCATTTCAATTCACAAGTAAGAGCTGCCATGGCGCGGTATTCAGCCTCAGCAGAAGATCGGGACACAGTTGGTTGTTTCTTAGTTTTCCAAGAGATGGGGGAATGGCCGAGAAAGACAAGCCACCCAGTTAAGGAACGATGAGTAATAGGACATGCAGCCCAGTCCGAATCACACCATCCTTGGAGCGTGAGCTCGCTGTCAGCGCGAAGAAGAATACCTTGACCACGAGTGCCCTTGAGATACTGAACAACTCGTAAAGCAGTCTCCCAATGTTCTGAGCGAGGTTCTTTCATGAATTGAGACAGAATGTGAACCGAGTAAGCCAGGTCTGGCCGGGTGACGGTCAAGTAGATGAGTCGACCCACGAGACGTCGATAACGTTCTGGATCCTCCAAGAGAGCACCGGTAGCCATACCAAGCTTATGATTTGGTTCAATAGGAAAGTCAGAGGGCTTTTCCCCAAGCAAGCCTGCCTCAAAAATAATATCCAACGTGTACTTTCGTTAGCACAAGAACAAACCAGAAGGATTGCGGGCAACCTTAATGCCAAGAAAGTATTTGAGAGAGCCCAGATCTTTCATTTTGAAGCACTCACATAAGTACTGTTTGAAGGTCTGTAACGCAGCGGAATCGTTCCCGATAATAATAAGATCGTCAACATACACAAGCACGTTCATCTAAATTGTCCCTTTTGTGAATGTAAAGAGAGAGTAGTCGGAGTAAGACTGGAGGAATCCATATGTCTTCAAAGAGGCCAGTAACTTAGCAAACCAACATCAAGGGGCTTACTTTAGACCATAAAGAGACTTATGCAGACGACACACGATGTTGGGATTCGGGGCTTCAAAGCCCGGAGGGAGTTTCATATAAACTTCTTCCGCAAGATCACCATGTAGGAAGGCATTGTGAACATCCATCTGATGTAACTCCCAATTCTTGGAAGCAGTAATAACAAGAAAAGCCCAAACAGTGACCATTTTTGCCACAGGAGCAAAAGTTTCTGTATAATCAACACCTTCTTTCTGATGATTGCAACAGATGACTAACCGAGACTTGAGTCGTTCAACAACTCCTTCAGAGTTATATTTGATTTTATAAACCCATTGACAACCCAAGGCACGTTTGCCGGGAGGTAAAGAAACCATAGACCATGTGCCATTATCTTCCAAGGCACGAATCTCCTCTTGCATTGACTGTTTCCAACCATCATGAGCCATGGCCTCACGAAAGGAATTGAGCTCTTTAGCCAAAGTATTCGCTGCAAGAAAGTTTCGGTATTTTGCAGAAAAACGATCACAATTATATAGTGAGCTATAAGATAAGGGGTACCTGGGGAACCGATTGGAAGAGGAGAGACGGGTGATGGACTCGGAGATGTAGCAGTGAGAGCAACATAATCGCGAAGACGAACCGAGGGAGTTTTCTGTCTCATACCCCTCCCTAAAGTGCTAGGTCCAAGTTCATCAGAAGGTACCGAGGTTGAAGCAAAAGGAGCTGTAGTATCGGGCGATGCAGAAGGAACAATAGGAGCAACCTCCTCCTGTGCATCGGGTAAAGGAACGGGCTCGGCTGCAGTAGATTTAACTGTAGGTACAACAGAGTCTTCAACAGGAAGATCAATTCTGCCAAACACAGCTTCCTCAGCCAGAATTTCAACCGAATTCGAAATGTGAGGAACTGTGGTAGAATCACTGTATGGAAACACTGTCTCAAAGAATTTCACATCATGGGAGACGAAGAATTTCTTGGTCTCAATATCAAACAGCTTCCACCCCTTTTTACCAAGAGGATAACCCATAAAGATGCATTTATGACTTCTACTAGCAAATTTATCACCCTTAGCATGCTGATTATGAGCATAACACATTGAACCAAAAACCCGAAGTGAATCATAGAAGGGCGCTTTGCCAAATAAGATATCATAGGGAGTTTTATTATCAAACAAGGGGGAAGGGGTTCGATTAATCAAGTGAGCAGCGGTAAGGACCGCTTCGCCCCAAAAATAAATGGGAAGATGGGCTTGAAACCGTAAGGCTCTAGCTATATTTAAAATATGACGGTGTTTTCGTTTGACACGCCCATTTTGTTGAGGAGTGCCTGTCACGACCCCAACTCTAGGCACTGTTTAGGACACGTGGAGCATGTGGGAATGGGGGTTGCACTTCATTTTATTTAATGCATTACATGATCTTTGAATTAATATGTGACTAATTGTGTGATAATTTCATGGCTTGTGTGTTTATGAAGTTTAAAATTTTATTTGGGAATATTATGTCTAATGGAATTAATGTAGGAGAATGTCCTAAGGGTATTTTAAAATGGAAGGAACTAGGAAAGTAGTAGGGGCTTTAGAGCAATTATAACTTTGGGGGTTTAATTGTAGCCTTGGATTAATTGGAGGGGACTTAGTGAAAAGGGGTGAAGCTTATCCTTTTAAGGAAGCCTCTTCCTTAATCTAATTTTATTTCCTTAACTTCCATCAACTTCTTACTTCTTCCTCAAGCCAAGAACAATTCCAAACCCTAGAGATCTTCTAAAAATTCTAGGAAATTCTCTGTTGCTCCATTTTCCAAAGTAATTGCGGATTATTGATCACGGCGACGAGTAGTGTTCATCTATCCGGAGAAAGCTTCTTGTTCTTTTCATATTTTTCCAAGTAAGTTATTATGGTCTTCCTTTCTATGTTGAGCATATGAATTTAATTCAAGTGAAATTGTGTTATAAACTATCTTTGGAACTGATTTTTCTAAATTGCTTGGCTTGGAAGTGGTTAGAGAAGGTTTGGGAGAAGAACTTGAAAAAGGGTAATGAAATAGTGCATTAGTGGTATGTTAGAGGGTGTATAGATGTTCTATGGCATGATTTGATTGTGTTGATGTGTTAAAATTGGTATATGAACTAGTTTTGGTCTGATTGGAAGTGTTATTGGTCTTGGAAGAACAGAGTAAGGTGAGAAAATGGGACTTGGTGGGAACAGTTACTGATGTCTGCGATCTGGTGTCTGATTTTGGTCTTGGCACGAGTCGTGCCAAGGAACACGAGTCGTGCCCTTGTGCCACTCGTGAGCACGAGTCGTGAAGAATAGCCCAAGTCGTTCTGAGTAGCTTGTGGGAAAAGGCACGAGTCGTGCCATATGGCACGAGTCGTGCCCTGCATCAGAAATTATGAATTAACTTGTAAAGCTTATAATCATATGCAACTTAGAAAATGATTGAACCTTTGCAGCGTAGGATGAATTAGAATACTTTAGCTATATAATGAGGTCTCACGTAGTAAAGATGAAATTGGGGAAGTAGTCTAAATACCGCATGGAACCGGGTTGAAAGTCATTCTTGTTTAGGAGCCAAAGTTTATAGAAACTTGGTACTTGATTATGGAAAATTGAAAAGGAAGTCATGAAATGGGATATGGTGAACGCGTAGAGTTAGTTGTATATTGTTATACTCCTACGTGATTACTTTGGAATGGTTATATGTTAAAATGGTGCGTGAAATAATTGTTGCACGACATCATTTGTTTGATCATGAGCATACGTGTTATTGTTGATTATGGTAACTCAATAGTGTATATAGATATGTGACACTATTTGGAGATTGAACATGAGTAATCATACCATGTTATATGTTGTTATCCCTATGTGTGGATTTAATTTCAAGTAACTGTTACGTGCTTGAATGTGAATGTGTGAATGTGAATGTGTTCAATATCAGCTGATATTTCGGGGGTATAATGGAACACGACCACTTATGAGAAGTTGTAACATAAGGTGCTCGGATTTCATTATACCTGTGTCCGTTTCCACCCCACTGCGGCCACAGTTTGGGGCTCAGTTACTATGAATATGCCTAAGCAGTTCATAGGATACTGATACCTTACATGGTTCCCTGGAAAATGGGTCTTGTAAGGCGTGAATAGGCTTAAGCCGTTCACAAGAAAAAATGGGTTTCATTCCGAGCAAGTACGACTGCTTATTCAGACGGGAAAAAGGTAAGATCAGGTAACGTAATGTGTTAATCTGTGCTAAATATGATGTTGAACAACTTGTTTATGTGTTGCATCTATTTGGCATCTTGCTGCATACATAATAGCTTACTGAGATTCTCTCTCACCCCGTCTCCCTTTAATTTTTTTAGATCCCGCTGAGACAGGAGGTACGTTTTGCTAGGAGGGTTAGGTTGGTTGATGTATTCTTTTGGGGAAAGTTGTAAATAACTTTTATAAATGTTTTCAAGTTATGGTTTGTAAATTAATGTGGTATGGTTGTAAATGTGATAGTTAAAGCCTTTCTTTTGTCGTGAAATGAATGAAGGCAAGTTAATATCTTGAACAGGTTTCTTAAACATTTTATTTAGAGCAGTCATGCCAAAATTTTATTAAAACATCATTTGGTTTGAAATGATTTTTGAAAAAGGGTTTTTCTAAGTCGGGTCGGGTTGGGGACCCTACCATCGGGGCACAAGTTTATAGGTCCCGAGGTTGGGAAGGCCCCACAGTTGGTATCAGAGCCTGGTTAGATGTCAAGGGTAGAAGTCGAGTCTAAGGGGGAGTGTGATGTCTGACGTCGAGTGTTTGATGCAGGAAATTGTGTGATGGCTGATACTGGTAAAGGACAACAAAGGGTGGAAGGAGATCCAGAAGCAGGGGGATCCGGAGGGGATCCAAATGTGGATTTGATGAACATGTTCCGATCTTTTATTCAGGGTATGGCAGCTCAAGGCCAAGGTCAGCAACAACAACAAGAAGGGCGACAAGCGCACGGATTGGAAAAGTTTGTTAAGTTGGCTCCACCTAGCTACAATGGAGATCCGGATACAGCTAAGGCAGAAAGATGGTTGGAAGCGATGGAAAAGATCTTTGTGGCAATGGGAAGCTCAGATGAGGAGAAGGTTCGATGTGCCGTGTTCAAGTTGGAAGGGCCAGCCGAGCATTGGTGGCAAATACTCAGGGGGAGTTGGGAAAGAGAGCATACTCCACAGACGTGGAATAATTTCACTCGGAGTTTTAGGGAGCATTTTATACCAATGGTGACGAGGGATAAGAAAGAAGCGGAATTTCTGAAGCTGGAACAAGGAACAATGTTCGTGGCTCAGTATTCATCAAAGTTCACTGAATTGGCAAGGTACTGCCCTCATCTTGTACCGGATGAGCAAAGGAGAGTTTATCGGTTTGTGAAGGGATTGAGATTAGAGTTCAGAAAGCAATTGTTGACCCATGACTTTCCTACTTATCAAGCGGCGGTAAATATGGCTTATAGAATAGAGAATGACATTGAGGAGCACCGGGGCAAGCATGAAGGTGGTGGATTCAAATCCAAGTTCTCAGGTCAAGGTTCAAGTCAGCAGCGGAGTCAACCAAAGACTACTACTCCTGGAGGGGCTAAAGGAGGAAGTGTTAGTGGTTCTGTTCGTCCAGCACCTAGCAAAGTTGGTACTGTGTGTAATTGGTGTAAGAGGGGTGGTCATTCGGAAGAGAATTGTTGGGCGAAACAAGGGAAGTGTATTAGTTGCGGCGAGATGGGACACTACCGAAGATAATGTCCAAAGTTTATACGAAGTCAGGCTGCGGGTGGCAGACCGCAGGGGGTTCCGCCAAGGAGTGGTGTTAAGAGGGATGTCGAAGGAAAACCTAAGGAGAGAGTTTCGGGTAGGGTGTTTGCCCTAGGACGTGGCGAGGTAGATCCGTCAGCGGTCATTAGAGGTATAGTCCCTGTCTCGGGGGTCAGGGCTCATATTCTTATCGACCCTGGATCGTCTCTTTTGTATGTTGCATCTCATTTTGCATTCACATTGCATAAAATGCCCAAGATGTTGCCTTATCTGTTAGAGGTGTCTACTCCCATTGGAGAGTGCCTCGAGTCTTCTTTGATCTATCATGATTGTGAGGTGCTTATATGTGGTCATGTGTTGCCCGTGGATTTGGTAGAGTTACCAATCCGGGACTTTGATGTTATCTTAGGCATGGATTGGTTAAGCAATTGTCATGCCTTGGTGGATTGTCGCAAGAAGCGCGTCACCTTTTCTATGCCTAATGTGCCTGTATTTGTCTTTGACGCTGATAAATCATTGTTTGGCATAAATGTGATATCTGCATTGAAAGCTAGGAAGTTGTTGTCAAAGGGGTGTGAGGGTTATTTGGCTTATGCGGTCGATGTTCGTAAGAAATCCCCCGAGCTGTCCCAAGTACCTATTGTGAATGAATTCAGTGACGTGTTTTCAACTGAATATGCTATGCCTCCTGATAGAGAAATAGAGTTTTGTATTGATCTTGTACCTGGTACCTCACCCATTTCTAAGGCTCCGTATAGAATGGCTCCAGCGGAACTTAAAGAATTGAAAGTACAGTTGCAAGAACTTCTTGATCGGGGTTTCATTCGTCCTAGTGTATCACCTTGGGGAGCGCCAGTATTATTTGTTAGAAAGAAGGATGGTACGCTACGATTGTGTATTGATTACAGGTTGTTGAACCAAGCCACTGTTAAGAACAAATATCCGTTGCCTCACATTGATGACCTTTTCGATCAACTACAAGGTTCGGTTATCTACTCCAAGTTGGATTTGCGTAGTGGTTATCACCAGTTGAAGATTAGAGCGGAGGATATCCCTAAAACTGCATTCAGAACGAGGTATGGACACTATGAATTTCTTGTGATGCCTTTTGGATTGACAAACGCCCCAGCTGTGTTTATGGACTTGATGAATCGAATCTTCAAACCTTATCTTGATAATTTTGTGGTGGTTTTCATCGATGACATTTTGGTATACTCTAAATCACGGGAGGAGCATGAGGAGCATTTGAGAATCGTCTTGTCCTTGCTTCGGGAGAAACAATTGTTTGCTAAATTCAACAAATGTGAGTTTTGGCTTGAGAGGATTTCTTTTATTGGCCATGTGGTATCACGTGATGGAATTACCGTAGATCCTGCGAAGATTGAGGCAATAGTCAACTGGAAGCCGCCGTCTACAGTGACAGAGGTTCGCAGTTTCCTTGGCCTAGCGGGATATTATCGGAGGTTTATTGAGGGCTTTTCACGGATTGCAACGCCATTGACTCGTTTGACTAGGAAGGAGGTTCCTTTTGTGTGGGATGAGAAGTGTGAGGCTAGTTTTAATGAATTAAAGAGGAGATTGACTTCGGCTCCGATCCTTACCTTGCCAGATGGATGCGAGGATTTTGTCATTTATAGTGATGCTTCTAAAGAGGGATTGGGGTGTGTTTTGATGCAAAGGGGAAAGGTCATTGCGTATGCTTCATGGAAACTATCACCAGCAGAGCAAAATTATCCCACTCACGACATGGAGTTAGCAGCTATTGTATTTGCCTTATACAAGTGGAAACATTATTTATATGGATCTAAATTTGAGATATTCACAGATCATAAAAGTCTGAAGTACTTATTCACCCAGAAGGAGCTCAACAACAGACAGAGGCGATGGTTGGAGCTCCTGAAGGATTATGATTGTACCATCTCGTATCACCCGGGGAAAGCGAATGTAGTAGCGGATGCTATTAGCCGTAAGGCCCATCTCTCATCTTTGAGATCGCGAGAAGTGAAGAGTCATATGTTGTTTGCGAATGTGAGAGCCGTTCCAACTCTTTATGGGGATCTTTTGGAAGCTCAACAGAAGGATGAGGAATTGAAGAAAATCCGAGAAAAGTTGCAAGATGGAAAAGCAAGTGAATTTTCAGTGAATAAAGAGGGGATTTTAACTTTCAGGAGTCAAATTTGTGTTCCTTCGTCTCCGGAGATTAAAAGACAAGTGTTAGAAGAGGGTCACAAATCCAAGTTTGCCGTTCACCCCGGGAGCACAAAAATGTATCAAGATCTAAAGAGAGGATATTGGTGGAATGGGATGAAAAAGGAAATTGCCGAGTTCGTGTCCAAGTGTTTAACGTGTCAACAGATTAAAGCGGAGCATCAACGACCTGCGGTATTGCTACAACCATTGGAAATTCCGGAGTGGAAATGGGAAGGCATTTCGATGGATTTTGTTACGGGATTGCCTCCTACGCCTAAGAAGATGGATGCGATATGGGTAATTGTAGATCGGTTAACTAAGTTTGCACATTTCCTACCTGTGTCAATTAAGTATTCCTTAGAGAAGTTGGCTCAGTTGTACATCCAAGAGATAGTGAGATTACATGGAATACCGGTTACCATTGTGTCGGATAGAGATCCACGGTTCACCTCCCGGTTTTGGAGAGCATTACATGAAGCACTGGGGTCAAAGTTGAGTTTCAGTACCGCTTTTCATCCTCAGACCGATGGACAAACGGAGAGAACGATTCAAATCCTCGAGGATATGCTTCGAGCATGTGTTATGGATTTTCAAGCATCTTGGGAAGATCATCTACCTCTTGTGGAGTTCGCCTACAATAATAGTTATCAGTCCAGTATAGAGATGGCACCTTATGAGGCTTTGTACGGAAGGAAATGTCGGTCTCCAATCTGTTGGGATGAAGTTGGCGAGGCAAGACTTTGGGGTCCGGATTTGGTGAGAGATTCGACCGAGAAGATAAAGGTGATTCGAGATAGGCTAAAGACAGCTCAAAGTCGACAGAAGAGTTATGCGGATACGAGAAGAAGGGAACTATCATTTCAAGTGGGGGACTCAGTTTTCTTGAAGATTTCGCCAAGAACGGGTATAAAGAGGTTTGGTAATAAAGGAAAACTAGCACCGAGATTCATTGGGCCGTTTGAGATTTTAGAGAGGGTGGGTGAGTTAGCATACCGCTTGGCTCTCCCTCCATCTTTATCTTCACTTCATGACGTATTTCATGTGTCCATGCTACGGAAGTATTGTTATGACCCTTCGCATATATTGAGTTCACCTCCCGAGGATGTTAGAGCGGATATGACCTATGTTGAAATTCCATTGAGAATTTTGGAGCGACAAGTTAAGGAGTTGCGTACCAAGAGCATTCCCGTGGTTAAGGTTTTATGGAAGAATCACACGATAGAGGAAGCTACGTGGGAATTGGAATCAGAAATGAGGGAGAAGTACCCTAGCTTGTTCGATCATTCCGGTAAGTGAAAGTCAAATTCGGGACGAATTTGGTTTAAGGGGGAGTGAGTGTCACGACCCCAACTCTAGGCACTGTTTAGGACACGTGGAGCATGTGGGAATGGGGGTTGCACTTTATTTTATTTAATGCATTACATGATCTTTGAATTAATATGTGACTAATTGTGTGATAATTTCATGGCTTATGTGTTTATGAAGTTTAAAATTTCATTTGGGAATATTATGTCTAATGGAATTAATGTAGGAGAATGTCCTAAGGGTATTTTAAAATGGAAGGAATTAGGAAAGTAGTAGGGGCTTTAGAGCAATTATAACTTTGGGGGTTTAATTGTAGCCTTGGATTAATTGGAGGGGACTTAGTGAAAAGGGGTGAAGCTTATCCTTTTAAGGAAGCCTCTTCCTTAATCTAATTTTATTTCCTTAACTTCCATCAACTTCTTACTTCTTCCTCCAGCCAAGAACAATTCCAAACCCTAGAGATCTTCTAAAAATTCTAGGAAATTCTCTGTTGCTCCGTTTTCCAAAGTAATTGCGGATTATTGATCACGGCGACGAGTAGTGTTCATCTATCCGAAGAAAGCTTCTTGTTCTTTTCATATTTTTCCAAGTAAGTTATTATGGTCTTCCTTTCTATGTTGAGCATATGAATTTAATTCAAGTGAAATTGTGTTATAAACTATCTTTGGAACTGATTTTTCTAAATTGCTTGGCTTGTAAGTGGTTAGAGAAGGTTTGGGAGAAGAACTTGAAAAAGGGTAATGAAATAGTGCATTAGTGGTATGTTAGAGGGTGTATAGATGTTCTATGGCATGATTTGATTGTGTTGATGTGTTAAAATTGGTATATGAACTAGTTTTGGTCTGATTGGAAGTGTTATTGGTCTTGGAAGAACAGAGTAAGGTGAGAAAATGGGACTTGGTGGGAACGATTGCGATGTCCGCGATCCGGTGTTCGATTTTGGTCTTGGCACGAGTCGTGCCAAGGAGCACGAGTCGTGCCCTTGTGCCACTCGTGGAGCACGAGTCGTGAAGAATAGCCCAAGTCGTTCTGAGTAGCTTGTGGGAAAAGGCACGAGTCGTGCCATATGGCACGAGTCGTGCCCTGCATCAGAAATTATGAATTAACTTGTAAAGCTTATAATCATATGCAACTTAGAAAATGATTGAACCTTTGCAGCGTAGGATGAATTAGAATACTTTAGCTATATAATGAGGTCTCACGTAGTAAAGATGAAATTGGGGAAGTAGTCTAAATACCGCATGGAACCGGGTTGAAAGTCATTCTTGTTTAGGAGCCAAAGTTTATAGAAACTTGGTACTTGATTATGGAAAATTGAAAAGGAAGTCATGAAATGGGATATGGTGAATGCGTAGAGTTAGTTGTATATTGTTATACTCCTACGTGATTACTTTGGAATGGTTATATGTTAAAATGGTGCGTGAAATAATTGTTGCACGACATCATTTGTTTGATCATGAGCATACGTGTTATTGTTGATTATGGTAACTCAATAGTGTATATAGATATGTGACACTATTTGGAGATTGAACATGAGTAATCATACCATGTTATATGTTGTTATCCCTATGTGTGGATTTAATTTCAAGTAACTGTTACGTGCTTGAATGTGAATGTGTGAATGTGAATGTGTTCAATATCAGCTGATATTTCGGGGGTATAATGGAACACGACCACTTATGAGAAGTTGTAACATAAGGTGCTCGGATTTCATTATACCTGTGTCCGTTTCCACCCCACTGCGGCCACAGTTTGGGGCTCAGTTACTATGAATATGCCTAAGCAGTTCATAGGATACTGATACCTTACATGGTTCCCTGGAAAATGGGTCTTGTAAGGCGTGAATAGGCTTAAGCCGTTCACAAGAAAAAATGGGTTTCATTCCGAGCAAGTACGACTGCTTATTCAGACGGGAAAAAGGTAAGATCAGGTAACGTAATGTGTTAATCTGTGCTAAATATGATGTTGAACAACTTGTTTATGTGTTGCATCTATTTGGCATCTTGCTGCATACATAATAGCTTACTGAGATTCTCTCTCACCCCGTCTCCCTTTAATTTTTTTATATCCCGCTGAGATAGGAGGTCAGGACCGGTGAGGCCGGGGCACAGTTGGCTCGTCTTTTGGTTGTCAGGGTACATTTTGCTAGGAGGGTTAGGTTGGTTGATGTATTCTTTTGGGGAAAGTTGTAAATAACTTTTATAAATGTTTTCAAGTTATGGTTTGTAAATTAATGTGGTATGGTTGTAAATGTGATAGTTAAAGCCTTTCTTTTGTCGTGAAATGAATGAAGGCAAGTTAATATCTTGAACAGGTTTCTTAAACATTTTATTTAGAGCAGTCATGCCAAAATTTTATTAAAACATCATTTGGTTTGAAATGATTTTTGAAAAAGGGTTCTTCTAAGTCGGGTCGGGTTGGGGACCCTACCATCGGGGCACAAGTTTATAGGTCCCGAGGTTGGGAAGGCCCCACAGTGCCGACACAAGAGGTTTGAAATAGAATGCCAGAGGAGAGAAAGTAATCAAAGAAGCAGTTAAACTCGGTGCCATTGTCAGATTGAACAATTTTGATTTGTTGAGAAAACTGTCGTTCCACCATTGCAACAAAGGCCATAAACATACGAAAAACTTCCATTTTATCAACTAATAAATAAATCCAAACAGCACGCGAGTAATCATCTACCAAAGTCAAAAAATAACGAGCCCCACACGAGGAAACATGAGTGTAAGGACCCCACAAGTCACAGTGAACTTTCTCAAAAATTCTAGTAGACTTATGCTCACTAATAGGAAAACTATCTCTAGAATGTTTCGCACGAAAACAAACATCACAAGGTTGATCAAGACTACCAGACAGATGACAGACCGGAGGAAGAAGTTTCACCACTTTTTCAAAATAATGCCCCATACGGTTATGCCACAACTCGAGCAAAGCAGATGCATTGTTGACAGAGACGTGACTAGCAAAAGGTGCACCCCTAAAGTAGTAGAGTCCATCCCGCCTAACACCCGTTCTAATCAGGTTCCTCGACTAGTCCTGTATAGCACATAGAGAGGCATTAAAATGGGCAGTGCAATTAATATCATCAGATAGTTGAGAAACTGAAAGAAGACTATGGTCTAAATTTGGTATGTAAAGAACATGACGAAGAATAAGGGTGTCTGTTAAGCGAACATAATCCTCCATATGAGCAATCACTGAAGTGCCATTAGTAAGCTTGACAGAGCAAGCTTGTATAGAGTAAGAATCAAAGAGACAAGCAGCGTTTTTGGTCACATGATTGGAAGCTCCCGTATCTATTATCCAAGAAGATGCATCAAACGTACCGTGAAGACGATTATCTGGAATACGAGTATTACCAACTAGTCCGGCTAAAGCATTCCACTGTTCTGCAGTAAATATAGACGAAGAGGCAGAGGGGAGTACACCAGCAGCTCTAGCACCAACTTGGACAGCCGAATTGTTGCGTGTGGGTCCTTTGCCTCGACCTTGCTGGGGACGGCTGCCACCACGAGAACCCGTTTTGTTACTGTCTCCCCACCATTCTGGATAGCCGACAAGTTCAAAGCATGAAGAAACATCATGGCCCTTTTTCTGACAGTGAGTACATGTAAGATGAGATTTGTCGGGTTTGTCATGACCACAAGAACTGCCAGTTTTGAGGGAGAAGCCAACAACATCTGGAGGGTCATCAAGAACCAGTTTAGCAAGACGCACTCGTTCAGCCTGGGCTACCAACTGATAAGATCGATCTAGAGTAGGCAAGGGACCCTGAGACAAAAGGTTGATACGAATAGAGGCATAGTACTAAGAATTTAAACCCATGAGAAATTTATGGAGTTTGCTAGTTGCCCTCCTTGCCACGTGTTGTTGTCCGGTTGTGCAATCGTCGCAGCAAGAACTGTCTATAAGCGGCTCATAATTATGCAGTGATTCCCACAATCCGGTCAACTTATCAAAATATACAGCCACAGGCATGGTTTTGGTCTGCTCACATCGTGCGATCGACATCTTCAGTTGTTGAATACGAGGTCCGTCCACCAATGCATATCGAGATTTAAGAGACTCCCACAACCGTCTAGCATCTCTACATTTGGAGAGAGTGCTTTTAACCTCGGGATTGATAGTATTCATGAGCCATGAAACCAACATGGCATGAATGGTATTCTAATCTGACTCGGTGCAAGGAGGAACGGCACAAGGAATGGAGCCATCCAAGAAACCAAATTTGCGTCGAGCTTCGAGGGCAGTCTGCACATCGCCGGCCCAATCGTCATAGTTATCACCACGAAAGCGAGTAGGGGTTATGAAATCACTAGGCCGATCTTGAGGACCAAGGTAGAAAGGAGAGTTGTATTCAATTATTAGGACAGGAGGCGGCAGTGCATCACCACCACCACCGGCCACACCATTGCTGGCCATGTCTAAAGCTTGTGTATGGTAGGCTCTGATACCATGTAGGAATTTAATTAGGGCAAAAGTTGTTGTTTATTCTTCTCTCCAGAAGGGTATATATATATATATATATATATATATATATATATATTACAAGATTTTTAGGAAAAGGAAAACACAAGAAAAGGAAACACAATCCTTATTCCTAAACAATTCTAGCTAACAGGCATAAACGCCGAATTTAAATCTACCGCAAAGGCTTCTGAGCGGAATTCCGAGTCTTTTTCCTACCAACAGAATTGTTCCATAGTATTGCGATCGTCTTTTTTGCAGCTTTTGTTGTTGCCGGAATTATGTGGTATGGTTCAGCAACTACCCCCATTGAATTATTTGGTCCCCGACATTGTTCTCCGACGATGTCCCCTGGGCGAACCGTAGACCTTCTCGGTAAAACAGACCAAACTAGAACCTACTCCAGTGGCGATCTCTCGATTTCGAATTGTATCGAAACCTTGAGTATTAAAAAAGAGTGGAATACTGTATTTCCAAGATTCGATTGAGTGAGATGGTTGTTTTTTTAGTTCCCGCGAAGAGAAGATGATTCGCTTGGCGAATGAAGTGATTAAACGTCAACCTTTTTTTGTCTTCGGTCAAAATTCCAATGGCTTTAGCTACTATAAGTTTCTCGACCACGATCTTTTCTTTTTTTCTAGACATTTCACCTCGAAATAAGAAATTGTATTCTACTGGATGAAATTTTTTTTCACAAAGAAAACGGCATTTTGATTTTATTTCCCATTTCTCGACAAATCCCACCGTTTGGTCTTCCGGTAAACGACCAGTACTTTGACTATTTTTTTCGACCACTTGGAACGAACTAGAGCCAAAACTAAAGCTTTCACTCGTGCTGCTTCATGGAACGAATGTGGGCACGAGTCGTGCCCTTTGCTGATTCCTCACACCTCATCATATGAACACTAAGGGTGCGCTCCAGAGTTAAAAAATTGAGAGAAGAGAAAGGAAAGGAGAGGAAGTGTAAACAAATGTTCCTCCCATGGTTGCTCCCAAGTTTTGCAATGAAGGAATTGGAGAAAAATGGAGGGAAAGTAATTGGGATTTTCCCTCCTTCCAAATCCTCCCAAAATTGAGAAGATTTGGGAGGAAAGAAATGCTTGGCTCATAAATTTTTACATAGTTCCAGTTACCCCCCTCACAAAAATCAATCAAATATATCCCACAACCACAAAAATCGATCGTCATTTCCCACGCTTTCCTCTACCCTCCATTTCTCTGCGTTGCTGAACCTGCCATTTCTCTGCAGCGCTGCTGCTGCCATTTCTCTGCGGCGCTGCTGCTGCCATTTCTCTGCGGCGCTGCTGAACTCCTTCTTCTTCGTTCCAACTGCGAACCAAGCAACTCCATTGTCAAGTTTATGGAAGAGGTATGCCTCACTTAATTGCGTTAATTTAATCCGTTTCTTGATTCTTATCTCTCTGTTTGGAATTAAATTAGTTTTTTGTTGCTTGTTTCTACTGCTGTATGATCCTTTCACTATTGTTCATTTGGGTTAATTCAAGTGAAGATCCTTTCTCATAGCTTACGGCATCAAAAATTTCTAACACTGAACGAGCACTGTGTATCTCCACCTGGAAATAAAATATATTACAATATAGAGAAAACTTTTTAAGAGGGAAGCAAGTACAACTTTACACTGAAATCAATAAGAATCCCCACCTCCACTGGGTGTGACTGTTCCAGTGCATCCATATGCAGGTCACCAGTGGTTTCATCAAGGAATTGTGTCCATATTTTCCACTCCGGAAAGAAGCTGTCAGTGGCCAAGTAACTTACCTGAAAACAATGGTGTGCACTATTAAATTAGACTGATGCCTTAGTTAGATGTTCATATAGCAGAATTATTCATAGTGGCAAAGTGAACGAGTTACCCATGTGGCAAAGCCTTCGTTGAGCCATAGATCAGTCCACCATTCCATCGTTACCAAGTTCCCAAACCAATGATGTCCAACTTCATGTGTTGCAACAATTGCAATCTGGACTAAAACGAAGTTCAGGAAAAAAAAAGTCCTTACAGGTTTCATATGTCCAGACACTCTTAGACACTTTTAAGAATAATTCTGCTATATGAACATCTAACTGAAAGAAATTGTGCATTCATAAACCTAGCAATATCACGAAACTGAACGATTCACAAATCCATATATAACTGTATAAGTGCGCATTAAATTAAAATATCTTATGAAGGTTATATCTCAATAATACAGAGATAATCAAGAACAAACATTTAGGAAGGAAGCCACTGAAATCTCACCATTTCAGCCACTTGAGTAGATTCTCGAATGTGACACCCATAGAGTTCCCTTTGGCATGTGCTTATCAACTTGTTTAGATGTTATGCCATAATGAACATCTATCTTGTAAATCTGAGTTTTGATAATTGATAAGTGTTAGTTTTATCTTATTAATTTGCACTATAATTATTGCTTTAAGAAGAGATAGAATAAGAGACGAGTTAATGAATAGCTTATGTGAAGATCAAGAGCAATGTCGTCATTTGATTCGTATGAGACCACGTGCTTTTATAAAGTTGTGCAATATACTTAAAAATGACGGTGGTCTTGTACCAACTCAACGAGTTTCGATAGAAGAACAAGTAGCTAAGTTCCTTTACACATTGACACATGATGTGAGGCAACGACCAATGGCATTCTTCTTTCGTCGAGGTCGTAGTACTGTGAGTCAACATTTTCACAATGTTCTTCGGGCCATAATAGAGTTAGAAGATAAATTTATCAAACAACCTACTGGAGTAGAAGTGCCTCCAGAGATAGAGAATAACCCAAGATTTTATCCATATTTTAAGGTACTTTACATTTAATTAATAATAAGTTTTTGAAACATTAATTTTAAGATAAAATGTGCTATAATGTTATCTATATGTATCAGAATTGTGTAGGGGCTATTGATTGGACACATATTCGTGTAAAGGTGTCTTCTTCTGATGCACCAAGATATCGAGGGAGGAAAACTTTTCCTACAATGAATGTGCTAGCTGCGTGTACATTTGATATAAAGTTTACATATGTTTTACCTGGTTGGAAAGGTACTGCATCTGACTCAAGAATAATTAAAAATGCGCTTAAAAGGGAAGATAAACTGCATATTCCAAATGGTAATAAACACTACCAGAAAAACAGGTTTTAGCAACGGAAATTTTCGTCGCTAAATCCAAATTTCCGTCGCTAAAATTAAACAGCGACGGAAAAATTCCGTCGCTGGTCCGCCGCTACCAGCCCGACGCAGTGCTTCGACGGCTCAAATTCCGCCGGTATATTTTGATTTTACCGACGAAATTAATTCCGTCGCTGATTTACTGACATCAGCGACGGAAATTTACGCCGTTAAATCAATTTAATTTAATTAAATTTTTATTTCAGCGACGGAAATTTCCGTCGCTGTAATAAAAATTTAATTTAATTTTTATTTTCAGCGACGAAAATTTTCGTCGCTGAAATAAAAATTAATTAAATTAAATTAATTTCAGCGGCGGAAATTTCCGTTGCTGGAATAAAAATTAATTAAATTAAATTAATTTCAGAGGCGGAAATTTCCGCCGCTATATCAATTAATTTAAATTTAATTTTTATTTTCAGCGACGAAAATTTCCGTCGCTGGAATAAAAATTAATTAAATTAAATTAATTTCAGCGACGAAAATTTCCGTCACTGAAATTAATTTATTTTAATTAATTTTTATTCCAGCGACGGAAATTTCTGCCGGTGAAAATAAAAATAAATTAAATTAAAATTAAAATTAATTGACATAGCGGCGGAATATTTCGTCGCTAATTTGATATTTTTTATTAAAAAAATTATATATATATATATATATATATATATATATATATATATATATATATTATTTAAGTAGCATTATTATATTTATACTAAAGCTAAATGTTTTTTTAAGCAATAAAATTTTATTTCATTCATTTTAAAAAATCATTACATACATAGAAATAAATAATTATATACAATGAATAAGAAAATTATAAAATACAAAATACAAATATTTTTTTACCAAAAAAATGAAAAGGATAAAACTCATTTACAATTTATTTTCCCCTTTCCACAAAAAACAAAAAAAAAATAAACAAACAATAATAATAATAATAAAAAAAAAAAACTCTTTCTTCCCCAAATCTCTTCCCCTTCCACGGTTCCACCCCGTCTCCTTCCCCTTCCACGGTTCCACCCCGTCTCCTTCCCCTTCTTTTTTAATCCATGGCTCCCTCATCCCAATTGCCTGAACTAGACGAAGAATGAACCATCCCTCCATCCGAGTTGCCACGGCAAGCTGGCCGGAAAATCGAGGGGATTGAAGATTGATCGGAAATACCTGTCGGAGTTCAATCTCAACACTTAATCAGCTACTTTGCATTCAAACGCATGAATCAGGGAGGAGATTCGGGCCCTGAGCTCGATTCGCTTACGTCGTCACTTTTTGCGGCGATTCTTGCAACTCCGGCGACTTCTGCTTCTTCTCCGTCTCAGAAACCGGCGATGAGGGGGCAGTGGCGGTGGAGGAGGCTGGTGAAGGTAAGGCGACGAAATGGAAGAGGGGTGGTAGAAGGAGAGGGTGAGGCGTGGCGGGGGGTGGTGAATAGGAGGGAGACGGTGGGGGAGCTTGGGGTGAGGTGAGAGAAATGAAAGAGAGAGAACTGAGTGTGTGTGTGTGTGTGTGTTTTATTGAAAGAGAGCGAGAGAGAGGGGGGTTTTTGTTTTATTGAGAGTGAGAGAGAGAGAGAGAGAGAGAGAGAGAGAGAGAGAGAGAGAGAGAGGGAGGTTAATGTTTTTGGAATGTGTAGAACCGTTGGATAATGGTCTATCTACGGCTGTGAGTAAAGTTTTTATAATCCGCGTGATATAAAAACAACCAATTAGAAGAACTTTTGATTTCAATTTTTGCTAAGAATTTTAGTGGCTTTTCCATTTCCTCTTGGTATGAAAACAACATATAATATTCTGATTTATAATATATTTTTTTCTATTATATAAATTAATTATTAATATCAAAAATGGTTAGTTATAATACTTGTTAATAACAATAATAATAATAATTGATAATTATAAAAATAACAATAGTAATTATATGCCTTAAAAATTAATTAATTTTTTTTTTTATTTTATTGATTAGGAAATAATATTTTAGATTTTTTTTATTACTGATATTTATTTACAAAAAGGTATATAAAAAAGATAAAATAATATTTAAGACTTTGTTAATTAGTGATTTTTTTTAGAAAAAGTTATATAAAAAAAGATAGAAAAAATCTAAACAAATGAAAGTATATAGAAGAAAAGTCAAATGGTATACAAATGTGTCCCGATCTTGTGAAAATGGTATACGGCTACCTAGTTTATTTTTTTTATTTTTTTCTACATTCTAAATGACATTTAAAGTGTTTTTCATCTCTATGACTTTCCTCGAAATCCAAATGGAAAATGAGTTACAAATATGTGTCATTATTTAGGGTTTTAAGGGTTTTATGTGTCCCGATCTTGTGAAAATGGTATACGGCTACCTCGTTTATTTTTTTTAAATTTTTTTCTACATTCTAAATGACATTTAAAGTGTTTTTCATCTTTATGACTTTCCTCAAAATCCAAATGGAAATTGAGTTACAAATATGTGCCATTATTTAGGATTTTAAAGAATGTGTCCCGATCTTGTGAAAATGGTATACGGCTACCTCATTTATTTATTTTTATTTTTTTCTACATTCTAAATGACATTTAAAGTGTTTTTCATCTCTATGACTTTACTCAAAATCCAAATGGAAATTGAGTTACAAATATGTGCCATTATTTAGGGTTTTAAGGGTTTTATGTGTCCCGATCTTGTGAAAATGGTATACGGCTACCTCGTTTATTTTTTTTTAAATTTTTTTCTACATTCTAAATGACATTTAAAGTGTTTTTCATCTTTATGACTTTCCTCAAAATCCAAATGGAAATTGAGTTACAAATATGTGCCATTATTTAGGGTTTTAAGGAATGTGTCCCGATCTTGTGAAAATGGTATATGGCTATCTTGTTTATTTTTTTTTATTTTTTTCTACATTCTAAATGACATTTAAAGTGTTTTTCATCTCTATGACTTTCCTCAAAATTCAAATGGAAATTGAGTTACAAATATGTGCAATTATTTAGGGTTTTAAGGGTTTTATGTGTTCCGATCTTGTGAAAATGGTATACGGCTACCTCGTTTATTTTTTTTAATTTTTTTATACATTCTAAATGACATTTAAAGTGTTTTTCATCTTTATGACTTTCCTCAAAATCCAAATGGAAATTGAGTTACAAATATGTGTCATTATTTAGGGTTTTAAGGAATGTGTCTCGATCTTATGAAAATGGTATACGGCTACCTCGTTTATTTTTTTTTATTTTTTTCTACATTCTAAATGACATTTAAAGTGTTTTTCATCTCTATGACTTTCCTCAAAATCCAAATGGAAATTGAGTTACAAATATGTGCCATTATTTAGGATTTTAAGGGTTTTATGTGTCCCGATCTTGTGAAAATGGTATACGGCTACCTCGTTTATTTTTTTTATTTTTTTCTACATTATAAATGACATTTAATGTGTTTATCATCTTTATGACTTTCCTCAAAATCCAAATGAAAATTGAGTTACAAATATGTGCCATTATTTAGGATTTTAAGGAATGTGTCCCGATCTTGTGAAAATGGTATACGGCTACCTCATTTATTTTTTTTATTTTTTTCTACATTCTAAATGACATATAAAGTGTTTTTCATCTCTATGACTTTCCTCAAAATCCAAATGGAAATTGAGTTACAAATATGTGCCATTATTTAGGGTTTTAAGGGTTTTATGTGTCCCGATCTTGTGAAAATGGTATACGGCTACCTCGTTTATTTTTTTAAATTTTTTTTCTAAATTCTAAATGACATTTAAAGTGTTTTTCATTTTTATGACTTTTCTCAAAATCCAAATGGAAATTGAGTTACAAATATGTGCCATTATTTAGGGTTTTAAGGAATGTGTCCCGATCTTGTGAAAATGGTATACGGCTACCTCGTTTATTTTTTTTCATTTTTTTCTACATTCTAAATGACATTTAAAGTGTTTTTCATCTCTATGACTTTCCTCAAAATCCAAATGGAAATTGAGTTACAAATATGTGCCATTATTTAGGGTTTTAAGGAATGTGTCCCGATCTTGTGAAAATAGTATACGGCTACCTCATTTATTTTTTTATTTTTTTCTACATTCTAAATGACATATAAAGTGTTTTTCATCTCTATGACTTTCCTCAAAATCCAAATGGAAATTGAGTTACAAATATGTGCCATTATTTAGGGTTTTAAGGGTTTTATGTGTTATGATCTTGTGAAAATGGTATACGGCTACCTCGTTTATTTTTTTTTAATTTTTTTCTACATTCTAAATGACATTTAAAGTGTTTTTCATCTTTATGACTTTCCTCAAAATCCAAATGGAAATTGAGTTACAAATATGTGCCATTATTTAGGGACGGACTACCCTATATTTATTTTTTAATTTTTTTTTAAATTTTTTATTGACTAGAAAATAATATTTTAGCCTTTGTTAATTAGTGTTTTTTTTAGAAAAAGTTATAGAAAAAAAGATAAAAAAAAAAACTAAACAAATGAAAGTATATAGAAGAAAAGTCAAAAGAGGGACGGACTACCCTATATTTATTTTTTTTTTTTAAATTTTTTATTAACTAGAAAATAATATTTTAGCTATTGTTAATTAGTGGTTTTTTTTTTAGAAAAATTTATAGAAAAAAAGATAGAAAAAAAACTAAACAAATGAAAGTATATAGAAGAAAAGTCAAAAGAGGGTATATTTATTTTTTAATTTTTTTAAAATTTTTTATTGACTAGAAAATAATATTTTAGCCTTTTTTAATTAGTGGTTTTTTTAGAAAAATTTATAAAAAAAAAGATGGAAAAAAAACTAAACAAATGAAAGTATATAGAAGAAAAATAATAAAAAAAATTCAGCGACGAAATTATTCCGTTGCTGATAATCTAATTTTTTTTTTAAAAATAAATAAATTATCAGCGACGGAATAATTCCGTCGCTGATAAATTAAAAAAAATAAAAAATAAATAAATTAGATTATCAGTGACGAAATAATTCCGTCGCTGATAAATTAAAAAAAATAAAAAATAAATAAATTATCAGCGACGGAATTATTCCGTCCCTGATAATCTAATTTATTTTTTAAAAAAAAATAAATTATCAGCGACGGAATAATTCCATCGCTGATAACTTAAAAAAAATTAAAAAATAAATAAATTATCAGCGACGGAATAATTCCGTCGCTGATATTTTATTTAGCGACGGAATTAAATTCCGCCGCTGAAATTCCGTCGCTAATACGAATATTCGTCGAATATTCGTTTTTAGCGACGGAATTCAGCGGCGAAATTTAATTCCGTTGGTAAATTTGGTGCCAAATTTATTCCGTCGCTAAAGCATAATTTCCGTCGCTAAATAGCGACGGAATGCTTCCGTCGCTGTTGATTCCGTCGCTAAATGTTGATTCCGTCGCTAAAACACCTGTTTCTGGTAGTGAAATGTTTCTCAATTTTTGCATTAAATATGCTTCCAAAAATATTATAGTAACAAACTATCGTTCATTATAGGGAAATTTTATCTTGTTGATGCGGGCTTCATGCATAGAAGTGGATTGATTACGCCATTTAGAGGCGTGCGCTATCACTTGAAAGAATATTCCAATCGAGCACCTCAAAACTCTCATGAATTGTTCAATCTTCGACATTCATCCTTACGTAATGCAATTGAAAGGGCTTTCGGTGTGCTTAAGAAAAGATTTGCTATCATAAGGAGTACAACTGAACCATTTTATTCGGTTGATGTGCAATCAGAGATTCTTCTAGCATGTTTGTAACGACCCTAACCCTAGGCACTAATTTTAGCATCATAATATATGCTTTTAATATTATTGTTAATAGTATGTGTTCATTTTATATCATTAATTTCTTACATTAGGATGAGATAATTGGGAAATTAAATAAAGCATTTTGGGAGAAGTATAATAATGGAAATGGGTAAATAAATAAAATGTGAGTAGTTAGGTTTTATTATGTAAAAGAAGGAATAAAGGGTTTGAGTGTAGAGTGATGAAAGCCTCAATTTAATTGGGAATGGGGGGGGGCATACCCTTGAAACCCTCCCCATACTTCTTCATACCTTTTTCCCTCACCCCTCCTTCTTCCTAGTCAAAACCCTCCCTTACTTCCCCATCATTTTCTCTTCTCCATCATCCTCTCCATTCCAAAATATCCATGGAAACTTCCTTCCAATATCTTCCTTCCAAAAAGGGTAGTAAATCCAATCCTTCTCCATTTTAAGATCCGGGTGTACTTTCATGTTCGTAGAGGCAAGGGGAATACATCAAGCTAGACAAATCTTGGTTTCATCTCATATTACTAAGTAAGTTATTATGACTTCCTTCTAATAATTGTTCACTTTATGTGTTAATTAATCTCTTGTTGAAAGAAAATGATTTTTGGTAATTTGAATAATGATATTTGAGTTGGAATTGATCTTAAGTTGTAAAGTGGTGATCTAAGTTGAAAGAAGAATTGTATAGAGTGATTGGGGATATTAATGGTTAAGTGTAAGTATTGATTGTGGATTTGGCCAAATTACTAGAGTTAGGAAGTGAGTTATTATGACCCTCCCTTTCTTTAAATGTTCATGAATTATTAAATGTTGTTATTGTTGTTATAATGGTTATTTAATACTTTGGGGAAACCTTCTTGGATTAAGGAATTTGTTAGTGTTATAGAAAATGTGGTGTTATTGTTCATGGAAGTGATAAAGAGTAAAATGATATGGTTTAGTAGAGATAAGAATGCTAAAAATGAAATGTAGTAGTGTAATGGGTAGAATAACTAAGTTGTAAGTGGGTTAAATCCATCTTACTTGGATTAGAATGGTTTAGAATGAGTTTTGGTGAAGTTAGCAACCCCCTTTTATGCCTTTGTTCGCACATACCAGGTGCGCACCCACTAGGACCGGGTGCGCGCCCGCTTTCATTCTGGTCACTTCCAGGCGCGCGCCCACCAGGACCGGGTGTGCGCCCACTAGGACCGGGTGCGCGCCCACCAGGACCGGGTGCGCACCCACTCTGTTTTTCAGCATTTACCCATTTTTCTTCCGTAATTCCCATTAGGACCTCCAATAAATTGAACCTTTGATTTCTTAAAATACCGCACAAGTCCTTTTTACTCTCAAAAGGTCTCCGCTCCATTCCGTTCCACTTTTGCTTCCTTTCTTCACTTTAATCTACCATTTTTCCACCTAATTAACCTGTAGTCATAAAGACACTAGAAAATGCTTGGTAGCCTTGTTTGGCAACGTAACCAATGTGACTCCAACTTGATAAATTGAGCTTGAACCTTCATAGAGACCTCGTAACATGGAATTGTCCGAAAAATGGTTGATAAGCTTGGTTAGTGACTCCACCAAAGTAGTTCAAACTTGGGAAGTAGAACTCGAACCTCTATTAAGGCTATTTGAGGTTGTGTAATGATTATGTAGGAATGATTTATGTATCATATTGTGGCATTGCTATCCCAAGTGGGGATTATTTGATATTGTTATATTGCATCTCAAGTGTGGATTATTTGGTATATTGATATATTGTATCCCAATTGTGGATTATCTGGCATGTTGATTATATTGCATCCCGGTGTGGATTATGTGGTTATATTGTTACCTTAATTGAATTTATATTCGTTAATGGTATTATGCATAGTATATTAAATGAGCTGTTGCACTATAGTATTGATTTCACATGAGTATACATTACCATGTTGTTATGTTCTTATCCCCTTTGTGGATTTATTTCAAGTATCTATCATGTGCTTGAACGAGTATATATGATTAGGGGGTATAATGGAATTCAATCAATTATTGATTTGTTCTATAAGTGATTGAAGGTTCATTATACCTGTGACCTGCCCCCTCTGTGGCCACGGAGTGGGGGTGCTAGCCGCTGTATTGAGCCAAAAGCCTTACAGACCGCTGCAATTTGGTGTACCGGTGGAATGCTCTGTATGAAGCCAAAAGCTTTACAATAGCGATGATATTATATGATACTCTGAATAAGGGTTGAACATACCAAAAGTGTCGAGTTGGGCCAAACGAGTAAAGTCCAATTATAGACAGCCTTGGTCCCCACATTCTTAATAAGGCTGGCCCAATAAGGACAAGGCCCAGAGCCCATCTCAAGTATCAGTCGACTAAGCCCATGGTCCGACCTACTAGGTCCCGACCTAACTTAGTCCGACCTCGTGATCCATGTTACAATTCGGGTACGAACCATGCTCTGCAGACGGTCGGGTCGACCATATTACAAGTGGCGACCTCGACCTAACCTACAAGTAGCGACTTGACACTCGCCGGCTTATTTAGTTGAACCATTCACGTAACCACATCCCTACAAATCGTGGACGATTACTAACACGTTCACATGGCTGAATAACCGCCGCTATAATCTCTGAGGACATGTCTCCTCACCAAAAATACATTACTCTTGCCTATAAATACTTCGTCACTACCAACGGTGCAAAGGTAATCGCCATTTTGTTATCGAATTCATTATTCTATACATTTTGAGCTATAAACAACGGTAATCTTACTCACGCCCGAGCGTCTTCGCGAGACACATCCGGCTAGTCGTGGGTTACTGCTGTGTCAAGAAGCCAGGTGATCAGTCCTGCCACGTGGAGGAAGATTGATAAGCACATTTCCTGCAGCATCAGTTTGGTTCCATTGCCGGGAAACGTGCTTAAGCTTGACCTCGAAAAGTTCATCAACCTACAACCATGGTAACCCCAGACGGGCATGTTGAAGATGCTTCTGAAGAATTCATTGAGGTGAACAACAACCCCAATACAAACGCAGGAAATCTCAATGTCAATGCTGAAAACTTGAACTTGCCTCCTCCCCCACCAAATCGTCCTCATGGCAGAGCCACACGCTCTACTAGTGTCGTTGACGGCAGGGGATTGCCTGACACGAGGAGAGGGAAAAGACATATGGATGGGCAAGAAGTTCCACCTCCTCCAAAGCGTCCAAATGCTCAGGTGAATGTTGGAAACAGGGCAGGTCCCTCCACCAACCCCATGAGCAAGAAGGAAATGATGTTAGAGCGAGCTCAAATTTTGGCTGACTTGATAGCCATGGAGGAGGCAGAGCAGGCCGACGTACGTTCAGAAAGGATTGCTCCCTCCCAAGTCTCCAACAGGCAGCAGGCCAGGAGTGCTAGGCCAAACGAAGGTGTGGGACAGAACGGCGAGGACAGAATAGTACGTCGAGCTCCTACTATAGTTCATGTGCCGAGTAACGATTTAAGGGCTAGCCTCAACAGAAACAGAAGCCGGGGAGGCCCAATCTCGATTTGAGGACTCGGTAATGTACACCAATAGAAAGACATGTTTCCCAAAGAAGAACACAGAGATCGTGGTCTCAAAGAGAGAAATGGGCATAGGTCGCTTTGTGAGAGGGGAAAGACGCAGGTCGCCACATGGAGATCACAGGCGCAGGTCGCCGCTCGCTGCCGAGAGGCGCAGGTCGCCTCAAAGAAGTAACAGACATAGATCTCCAATAAGATCGAAAGGACCAATTCTGCGGGACAGGAAGGAGTAGGCGGTGACTCCCCGAAGTGAAGGCCGGAGGTCCAATGCCGCTCCCCTCCAGGAGATGAGAGACCCGTGCCAGGAGAATGGTTGTTGATGAAAAAGAAATTTGAGCAATGGGAGGAGGAGAAGAAAAAAGAGACGGGAAAGGTTGAACGAATTGACTTTGCTCTTCGACCTTTTTCCAAAGAAATCGAGAGATAGTCGACCTCCTCCTACTTTGGGTTGCCTCTTACGGAGAAGTACTACGGGTCGACAAATGCCAGGAGCCACATATCACATCTCGGAAGCCACTATGTGTTTTGTCGCCAATGAGGACGACAACATGTGCAAAGCTCTCCTAAGCACACTTACATCGGGGCAAATTTAACTTGGTTCAATGGTTTGGGCGCCGGTAGTATCACCACTTGGGCATGCTTGAACAAAATTCTTAGGGCCGCTTCTCGGCCACTTGAGGAGCTCGGAAGATAACCGTCATCGATCTCGAATAACTTGGTGCAGTGGTAAGAATGAAAGCTCGATGAGCTATTTCACCAAGTTCAAAGAGATGGTTGATAAGATAGAGGAAGACCTCACGGACGAGAGGTAATAAATTGCTTCCGAAGTGGTATTTCCTCAGAAGACATGGACTACGAGCTCACAGTCCGAACGGTCACAACTCGACAGGAGTTGTTTGAAAAGGTGTATAACGTCGCTCTTGCTGAGGAAAGGAAAGAAAAGAAGAATGGTAAGAGCCCCAAGGTTGAAGTCGCTGACGATAAAAAAGACTCCAACAAGAATGGGGGGAACAATAAAAATGGAAAGAATGTAACTAGGGCGACCGAGAAGGTGCCCGAAGCTTTCACTCCTCACGGTGAGTCGAACGGAGATTTTGAATCTTTGTTGAGCTGGCTCCTCCGGTCCCGATGAATCCAGCAACAAGTTTAGGAGGGACAACGGCAAATCTGCGACTACCACAAAGACACCGGTCATCTCACGAGGATTGCTTGGGATTAAAGCGTATCATCCGAAGAATGGTCGACCCGGGGAGACTCGAAGCTTATGTGAAGAGACCTCAAGCCGGGGAGGTGAGCGGCCAGCCAGTGGGCAACAAGGACCTAGGCAACCTGGGCGAACACGGGGGGTCATCAGCTGAACAAGCGAGCAACAGCGGCCATCAAGCATAAGATATTCCAGCTCAATAAGGCCCCACATGTGCCTCCAAGGAGAGAAGTAAGAGATGAGGCAATCGCCTTCTACCCCCACGAATTGGCAACTAATATGGCGGCTAGGGAGCAAGTTCTCGTCATCCCGGGTCTCATTGATGGATGTACGACGAGCGAGACTCCTAGTCGACACGGGGCTGCAAGGATATTGTTTTACAAAACTTTCAAGGAAATGGGTCTTAATGATGAGCAGTTTGGAGAGATATGATGGCGAGGTTGGAGGGCTTCACCAACCACCGAGAGTTGATGCTAAAGGCCGAGATAGTGCTCGACGTCGACCTAGAGCCGGACCCCCTCGGGATTGTCTCGAAGGTACAATTTATCGTAATTGATGTAAATAGTGACTATGCCGCCATACTTGGAATTCTGGGACGGAGGTCGCTCTTGAGAGTCGATTCGGATGTAGTTATGGTCGATCAAGTAAATCATAGGAGACCTATGCCTCCCGGGATAGACAATAACTCGGGGCCCCTACCAACAAGGTTGCGATGCAAAGCTTGATGATATATGATATTTGAGGAGGCTCCACACTTGGGAGGCGAGGAAAGACAAAGGTCAGGGAGATCATAGTGGAGACTCTACAATTCAGAGATGGACCAGAGCTAGAAGCTGTGGATGAGCTAGCGTCAGTCATTACCAACTCTTCCTACCCCGACCAAAAAATTCAAATTGGAAAGCAAGGTTATCGGTGAGGAGCGGCGAAATTATCAAGCTACTCAAAGAAAGCGTGATGTCTTCGCATGGAGAGTAGAGGACATGAGGGGAATCAAGGAGGAGGTATTTGTTCATCGGCTCGAAGTCAACCCGACCATTAAGCCTAGACCCCGAAATTGAGAAGCTTTGCTCGCGACAAGGAGGAAGCTATAAAAGCGAGGTACAAAAACTTTTGAGTGCGGGGATAATCAAAGAGGCCACTCATACAACGTGGTTGGCCAACGTGGTCATGGTGAAGAAATCAAATGGCAAATGAGCGGATGTGTGTCGACTTCACTACTCTTAATCTAGCTTGCCCAAAGGACGGTTATCCCCTTCCAAGGATCGACAAGCTAGTTGATTCTATTGCTGGTCACTCCACCCTCGGTTTCCTCGACGCTTACTCGAGGCTACCACCGCAGTTAAGATGCACGAGGATGATATAGTCAAAACAGCATTTCAAGCAAATTTGGGGCATCTTGCTACAATATGATGCCATTTGGTTTGAAGAATGCGGGTGCAACTTATCGGAGAATGGTGAATAAAGTCTTTGCCTCACAAATTGGTCGAAATATGGAGGCTTACGTTGGCGACATGGTCATTAAAACCAAGGCCGGAGTCACGTGAGTCGACCTAAAGGAGACATTCGCCAATTTACGAGCAAACGACATGAAGCTCAATCCCAGCAAATGTGTGTTTGGAGTGGCTGTTTGGCAAGTTCTTGGGATTCATGGTATCTCAAAGAGGCATAGAAGTTAATCCGAGAGAAGATAAAGGCTTTAGTCGACATGAAGGCTCCTACGGTGTCGAAAGAGATGCGGCGACTTAACGGAAGGGTAGCGGCTCTTGGTCGCTTCATATCTAAATCGCGAGGAGAGATCTCTCCCCTTCTTCAAAGCGTTGAGGGGGACGAAAAGCTTTGAATGGACGACCGAATGTCATTCGTCGTTCCAACAATTGAAGGATTATCTTGCTACTCCACCTCCGCTCGCAGCCCGACGACCGGTGAGACTTTATTTGTGTATCTATACGCAGGAGACAAGTCGATTCTTTGCCGGTATTGATTAGAGAGGATGAAGGGCTTGAAGCTTTGTGTACTATATCGACAGAAGCTTTATCGGATGTGGAAAGGGTATTACAACGCCGAGAAAGTCGCATGCTCTAGTCGTAGCTTCAAGAAAGTTACGAGCTTATTTTCTCGCTCATCCAATCGTGGTTCTTACCAATGCTCCTTTAAGAAAAATACCGCACAAGCCGGAGAGTTCGGTCGACTACTCAATTGGTCAATTGCCCTTTTGAATTTGACATTTGAGTATCGACCTCGAAAAAGTTGAAGGCTCAATGGGCGACTTCTTGGTCGAGCTTACGTTCGCGAGGAAGATGACGAGCGGCGAGCTCCAAAAAGAAAAGGGCAAAGGGAAAGAGCCCGAGTCACAAGTCGCCATCACTCTACCCGTCGATTGTTGGAAGGTCTATTCGGGCAGATTCGGCACAACCAAAAAATGTCGGTGGAGAGCTGGAATTGTCTTGGTCGAGCCAGTGCGGGGCTGTTTACGAGGAATCGCTAAGGTTCAAATTTGACGCTTCCAACAACCAAGCCGAATATGAAGCCTTGATTGCGGCCTATCGAGTATGCCAAGTGTTTTGGAGCGACTAAGATCATGGCTTCTTGTGATTCGCGGTTGATAGTCAACCAGTGTCGAGGCGAGTATGAGGTGCTCAAAGGTGCCACATTGATCAAATACTGCGACTGGTGAAAGAAGCGATAAAGGACTTAGAATTACGGGAGATTCAAAGGATTGGAAGAGAAGATAACGAGCCGGCGATCTCCTTTCGAAACTAGCTACTTCGGTGATGAGCCGCATGAGGAGCCCATCTCCTTCCTCGAAAATCCAAATTTTATGAAAGAGGGTAAAATTCAATGCATAGATGATCCCTCAAGAAATTGGACTGTGGAGAAGTGTTGGATCGAGGAAATGAAAGCATACCTAGAAAATGGAAGTGGCGAGCTATGACGAGAAGAAGGCTCGAGCTATCAAAAAGAAAGCTCCAAGGTATGTCATTCAAGGAGCGACCTGCTCAGGAGATCTTATACTCTGGCCATTCTAAAGTGCATCCACCCCCCAAGAGGTCGCCCTATTGATACACGAGGTACATAGTGGAATTTGTGGTGGACACCGGGGCGGGACTCTGGCCGACAAGTTAATCACGCTTTGGGGTACTATTGGCCACATATGAGGCGACACTCACAACTTTGTTCAAAGCAATGTGATCAATGCCAAAGATTTGCTAACTTACCTCACGTGCCAACAGCAGAGCGAGACTCCGATTAATTGCGGCTTGGCCATTCGACATGTGGGGTGTCGACTTGATTGGACCCTTCCCTCCCGCCCGGGAAGTAGCTTGCAAGTATGTGATCGTCGCCATAGATTACTTCACCAAATGGGTTGAGGCCAAACCACTAGCTCGCATCACGAGGAGAATGCTATCAACTTCATTCATGATTTCATTTGGTGTCGATTTGGTTTTCAAGAGCCATAGTATCGACAACGGGTCTACTTGAGTTCTCCCGCACCTTGAAGCAGAGATGAAGCGAAAGTAGGAATCAAACATTGGAAATCCTGCTGTCGCCTATCCTCAAGGAAATGGACAAGGCGAGGCGCAAATAAACTTGTTCTATCTTCGCTCAAGACGGGGACTCGTAGGTCGACGTAACAATTGGTTGGACGAACTCCCCCTTGCTCTTTGGGCGGTTCGTACAACCACTCGGGGCCTACGGGGAAACCCCTTTTGCTCTCACATACGGATCGAAGGCCATGGCTCTGGCGAGCTCAGATTCCCTACGGCTAGAGTGACTTTCTTCAATCAAGAGCGAGAATGATACAAGCAGATTGATCGACTTGGATCTCGATCGACGAGAAGCGAGAAACGGCCTACCTCCGAATGGTCAACTACAAACAACGAACTAAGAGTTACCACGACAAGAAGGTCAAGGCAAGGTCTTTCCAAGTTGGAGATTATGTGTTGAAGAAAGATTGAGGCAACGGGTAGAAGGACCCAGCAGAACAAGCTATCTCCTAACTGGGAAGGTCCTTATGTAGTCACTCGAGTCATCAAGGAAGGAACCTACATGATAGCTCATCCTGGAGGTGACGAGTTGAAGCACCCTTGGCATGCTACTCACCTCATCAAATACTACTTCTAGTCTTCAGTTTCAAACTTCAAAGCTTGTGTTTAGTTCTAGTTTCAAGTTGATGTAAGCATGTTTCCTACTTCAATGAAAAACGCAGTTTATTCGATCAAACATACTGTTACATTAACATCAACAAGCTCGACTCTTAGTCCTTCGTTTTAACAAGCTCGATTCTTAATCAGCTTTGTTCCTTTAAACAAGTCCGACTCTTAGTCGACTTCGTTTAATAAGCTCGACTCTTAGTCAGCTTCGTTTTAACAAGCTCGATTCTTAATCAGCTTCGTTCATTTAAACAAGTCTGACTCTTAGTCGACTTCGTTTTAACAAACTCGACTCTTAGTCAGTCTGTTCTAAATTAGCTCGATCCCTAATCAGCTCTATTTATTTAACAAGTTCGACTCTAAGTCGACTTCGTTTCTGGCTACCGTACTCGATCCTTAGGGGTCAGTTTTAGATTTAGCCCGACCTCAGGTCGGGCCTACAATAATAAGAACAGTTCGACTCATGGTCAATCTTGTTCACGGGAAAAAGTTAACCAAGTCCGAGGTCGACTAAATCAACAAGGATTAGGTCGCCTCTAGGCTCAAATTGACTCATTTACCCTATCTATATCTAGCTCGACACTTACTTCAACAAGCATACAACATGCAATCAAGAAAGGTTGGCTACGATTAAATATGAACAAGTCTCCCTAAAGCGGGCTAAGACTTAGACAAATAAACATTACAAAAGTATTATGCCTCCCAAAAGCTGGGCCAAGGCATTCGGATAATGTTAGATCAAAAAGGCAAAAATTGTTTGGAACTTGTTCGATGACAATAACCATTAAAATCAGATTCTACTCAGAAGAAATGCCTTCTATTGGACCGGCGACGGACGTTGGATCGACCTCGGTCGATCACCCACGGTAGATGGCTCACCAAGAACATTTTCATCGATAAACCACCTTCGTGAGTCACTGATTGTGAACTTTGGGGTCTCCTCGTCAAAAGCCGAATCCTCATATTCATCGAGCTCACCAAGATAGTGTTGAAATTAACCTTTTCAATACAGGGGGGGTCCCAAGAGGTGATGCCTCTGCAAGTAGCCTTCATCATCTTTCTTTATGAGCTCCAGGTCGTTGTCGTTGAATGGCACCAAAGAATGACCTTGTCGGGCTGCGGTGTTATATTGATCTTGTGAAGGCCCATGTGGCTAGCTGCTCGATGGAAATATCAACGAAGGGTCATTTATGATTCGCCGAGCCATATGTCTCAGACCCACCTCGTAGAACCCCCTGGCTTCTTCAGTAATATATTGGTTGAGCTCATCGCTGTCTTTGTAAGCCTTAACAGCATCTTCCTTTGCCGTCTTTATGGCATCAGCGAGCTCACCCTCCCATTTAAGTCTAGCTGCTTCAAGCTCTTCCTGCTTCTTGGCCAAGGTGACTGGCCATTCTTCCAGCTATTTGAGTCGCCACTTCAAGATCTGCGGCCATGGCTTTTTTCTCCTCTTTGAGAGCAGCGAGCTCTTTATTAGCCTCACCCAACAGGCCCCAGGCTTCTTCTTTGGCCTTGATCTCATTATCTTTCACCAGCTTCAAGGCCTCATAAGAGCTATCCAAATCAGAATGCTCCTCCTTTGCCTTCTCAAGCTCTGCCTGCAACTTCTTCTTGTCCTCCTGCAATTCCCCTATCTTGGCCACTTCCTTCTCAAGCTTCAACAGCTCGTCATTCTTTTTTGCCAGCATGGACTTGGCTAGCTTCTCCTGCTCCTCAGCAGCCTTCCAATAAGTGGTGGCCAAGTCGATCATAGCAAGAGACTATATTATCAGGAAAGGGGGGAGAGGTTAGATCAAGCATAAGAAAGAGACAGTATAAAAAAGGAAAGGAAAAATAGGAACATTAAAAACACATAGGTTACCTCAGAAGAAGCTAGTCCAACCCTAGCCCGGAAGCTTCGGAGTCGGTGGCTTGTTGGTAAACTCCCTAATCGGGTCCTCGATCGGCCCCCTACGGACAATCACTTGACCATACTCCAGCTCTGGATACTCCCTGGCCAAGCTGTTTACCCTTGTCAAAGGAGTCACATTGCTCAGCTCAGCAACTCTATTCTGAATCAGCTCGTCATATGAGACACGAATGGGAGAAGCTGGTGGATTTCTGGTTTCAGTCTCCTTTGGCTCACTAGCATCAACCTGCTCAGACGCCGAGCTCACTCTTGAGGGGCCAATTTTAATCACCTTGCTGATGGGGGCTCCATCATCTTCATCTTCATCCTCATCCAAAGAAATGACATGAGATTTTCTTTTGGAAGCAGCTTTTTTGGTCTTGGCTTTGGACTTAGCTTGAGCTCGGGTCCTGGTTTGAGCGACCTCCCTCTCTGGCTCTATATTCAGCTCAGCCTCCTCCTCATCAACAGCATGGACCTCTTCAGAGCCTTGGTCCTCAGCACCAGCAGCATTCTCATTTTCACCAGCATCAGCTTGCTCTTCCAAGTTCTCCTCAGCAGGAATAAACTTTGTGGTATCCTCTTCTACCATTTTCAGCATATCATTCCTTTTGGCAGCTTCAGTCTCACGGTTCTCCTTGGCATTAGCTCTTCCCTGGCTCTTCTTGGCCTTCCTAATGTCAAGGACTCTCCCCATATTAGCTTCCTGAGCAGGGGTTAAAACTGCACCAGACAAAAGGTAAAGTGTTAGCTCGTCATCAAAAGTATAAGTTCTATGTACGAGCTAAATAGTTCTACGTACGAGCAAAACAACTATCGAGCTAATTGATACATTCAAAGCAGTTCTATGTACGAATTAATTCTACATACGAGCTGGTAATTTGATAAATGCGGAGATACGATTACAAGCGGTTCTACGTACGAGTTTACTGATTATACATGCGAGCAAGCAAGTGACTAGCTGAGATTTAAGTGTGCAGATCAAAGCAATCCTATATGCCTATAAAAAAATCACTTATGCAAGATAACAAAGGGATCGAGCTAATGAACGAGGACGAGTAAACCCTTACCACCACAATGTTCTCCATTATTCCCTCAAGCAGAATTCTCAACTTTCCGACAAAAGGAACACATCCTCTCAAACTTGGCATGAGCGTGGGTCACCCACCTGGATATCTCATGCATCTCACTACAGGAACCAGGGGTACTACATCATCATCTCCTACCATCAATCCAAAGATTGATATAATTGTTCTTAGTGGTTCCCAAGACCTTCCAACCGATCGGATTATCGCAACCAACTCCACCAACTTTCTACGCAAGTCCCCGTGCCAATGAGGTTCCCACGATCTTCATCCTTCACCACCTTGGTCTCCTTATTTGGTAGAGGGAACTCCCATCCTAACCTACTCTCCACCACTGCTACATGGGAATTCCACCTCCAGCTTTGCTAAAGGCGGTGTTAATGAATAATTTGGGAGAATTGGCCTTGGAGGGAGTGCTTATGCCACCATGTTTATCAAACTTCACAAAGAAAAACTCCCCGAAAACTCTCATACAAGGCTCATACCCAAGAAGCGACACACCATAATAAAGCAAACCAAGACCCTACATGTGTTGGCTCCCAATTGGAGAGGTAAGGCATTGGCACACTCTAAAAATTCGTTGATGAAGGGGTCTAATGGCAATCTAAGTCCGGCATAGACCGGCCATAGTAGAAGGCCACCCCGGTGGCATCAGCTTTGTAAGTCTTTCCAAACTTTTTGAAGAAGTCGGCCTGCTGTAAAGAGTGACCTCAAAGTCATCCCTATTCACCTCGCAGTAAGTCATAAAGGGTGGACACTCTAGAGGCAAAGTTCTGTTTCCCTAAGCGGCGGTTCTGGTACATATCCCTCTCATTCCCGCCTGGATTTACAAATGGGTTCAAAGGCATCCACAATGCGTGGGCTTGATGAGGTCGAAGCATCGGCTCCACCTCGAGTCTCCATATCTGTACAAGAAGAAGGGGAAACAGGGAATCAAGTTCTACATGATGTCTCAAGGGCCCTAATAGACGCACTAAGGGGCGACCTAGATTCCCGGAAATCCTATCCTATTTCTAATGAAGGAGGGCTTAACAAAGCATCTTTAACATAAAACACAGCCTATACGGTCGAGAAGCTCATGAAAAAGGTGAAAAGACACAACCCTCGGGTCATCCGTTCCTAAGACACCTAGTTCATCCCCTACTGTGCAAACTCAGTTCGTTGAAACGCAGCCCCAATGTGTCAAAATTGAAGAACACTCCTCTACCGTTATCTCCCTCCACTCTCCACTCAAATGTTTATAAACTCTATGATTGACAACACAAGAGCCATACCCACCTCCGACCTCACAACTAAAGGTCCTAGCCATGGCGAAATCAAAGAGATTGCAGAAATTAAAACCCTAACTCTAAAGGATAAGGAGAATACCTTTAGCAATGGGAGAAACGGAACAACGGAGAGCAAAAACACCGATTTATAGCAAGAATCAATGACCCTTATCACCGGAATCACGCACGAGTCCAGTGGGAAGACAAAAGTTGTAAATGGGGAAGGATTATTGATTTTATAGCTTCCTGAATTGGAAAGGGCATTATGAAATTTGAAATTAATTTTCCTAATTAATGGTGGAAACCGTTCCTCAAAGTGACTCTCAAACGACAAAAGTGTAATCATTACAGCCGAAATGGCGCTCCTTCATCTGTAACCGTTCATCATCAACGTTGGATTGTGCCACGTCATCTTGGTCGACTAAACCTCCAAACGAGTAACGACACTGCGAGTAACAACAAATTTCCAACAAGATTTCCTTAACTTCCTAGCCGACAAAGTCAACTCGAAAGTTGGGGGCCACCGAACATACCAAAAGTGTCGAGTTGGGCCAAGCAAGTAAAGCCCAATTACATCCAGCTTTGATTATCACATTCTCAATAAGGCCGGCCCAGTCAGGACAAGGCCCAAAGCCCATCTCAAGTATCGCCGACTAAGCCCACGGTCCGACCTACAGGTCCCGACCTAACTTAGTCCGACCTCATGATCCATGCTACAATTCGGGTACGAACCATGCTCTACTCCGACAAACAAGTCGACCCATTCCACGAGTGGCGACCTCGACCTAAATTAACAAGTGACGAACTTGATACTTCCAGCAGCGTATTTGGTTGAACTATTCTCGTAACCACATCCCTACAAATCAGGGACAGTTACTAACACGTTCACATGACTGAATAACCGCTGCTATAATCTCGGAGGACATGTCTCCTCACCAAAAATACATTACTCTTGCCTATAAATACTTCGTCACTACCAACGGTGCAAAGGTAACGGCCATTTTGTATTCTGAGTTCATTATTCAATATATTTTGTGCTATATACAACTGTGATCTTACTCTCACGCCCGAGCGTCTTCGCCGGAGACACATCAGGCTAGTCGTGGGTTCTGTTTTCAGGTCAAGAAGCCAGGTGATCAGTCCTGCCACGTGGAGGAAGATTGATAAGCACATTTCCTGCAGCATCACTAATCATAACCCTCGTTTTTGTATTTTATTTAAAATTAATTTCATCATTTGTTATCTTCATCACGACACATAAATAACCAAGTTCTCTCCAAGATCGCCATTGTAAAGTGTTTTTCTTCCTTCGACCTCTCTCTTCCTCTAGTCTCTTAAACACTCACATTTTTCGCTCTTCCTTCATGATCACGAAAAATTTAAACAATATAAAAATGAGCTGCGGTCTGAATCGTAGTCTAAATAATGGTCTGAACCACGGTCTGGATCGCGATCTGAACCGCATAATTGAACCGCGATTTGAACCGTAGTCCAAATAATGGTCTGAACCACGGTCTGGATCGCGATCCGAACAGCATAATTGAACTGCGGTTTGAACCAAACCGAACCAAACCATAGAGGTTTGATTTTGTTCGGTTTGAATTTTTTCATGGTTCGGTTCGATTTGAAATTTTTCCAAACCGATGACTAGTGGTTAGGTCTGTAAATTCTCCCAAACCGAACCATTTACACCCCTACTTAGCAATTAGAGTTAGAGTTTTTTACCCAAATTTTCACCACCCTTCTTTCATTAAACCTCCGTTTTGCACGGAGTCGAGTAGATAATTTATATCTGGTTAAATTTTGATTTTTTTTCATATAATTTTGATATTAGGTAAGTTAATATCACCTTTTTAATTATTGTAATGTTCATACATACTACTCCCTCCGTCCCATGTTAGTTGAGACTAACTTTTTGGGCACACCAATTAAGGAAAATGAATAAGATAATGAAAATGTGTGGTAGAAAATGAAGAGAGAGAATGAGTGGAGTTAATAGTAGGTTGGTTGAATAAATTGTATGGTGAAAAATGAAGAGAGAGAATGAGTGGGTGGGATAGGGTGAATATAAAATATTAAAATTTTTGCCATTTTGGGCAGTCTCAACTAACGTGGGACGGCCCAAAAGGGAAAGAAGTCTCAACTAACGTGGGACGGAGGGAGTATATATAATGTTTTTAATGCAAAATATGGAATTATAGATAACAATAATATTGTTTATAAATTTTGTTAGCCAAAATCTTACAAAAACGTGTTTTTTTCTAAGCTCAGAAAAAATGTGTTTTGTTTCCCCCGCTATGCCAGTGTTAGTGTAATAAAGTGCCAGTGTAAAAAAGTGTCAGTGTTAGTGTAACAAAGTGTTAGTATAACAAAGTGCCAGTGTAAAAAAGTGTCAGTGTAAAAAGTGTCAATGTTAGTGTAACAAAGTGTCAGTGTTAGTATAACAAAATGCTAGTGTAAAAAAGTGTCAGTGCCAGTGTAACAAAGTGTTAGTGTTAGTGTAACAAATTGCCAGTGTAAAAAAGTATCAGTGCATGTATATTAAGTGTCAGTGTAAAAAAGTGTCAGTGTTAGTGTAACAAAGTGCCAGTGTAAAAAGTGTACTCCCTCCGTCCCGGCCGATTTAGGATTTATTTCCATTTTGGGCGTCCCACCCGATTTAGGACGGCCCAAAATGGAAACCTTAAATCACTATTCTCTCCACTCATTCTCTCTCCTACATTATTTTAATACTCACAACACCATTATAATTTACTATTCCCTCCACTCATTCTCTCTCTTATTTTTAAATTACACTCACAACATTTACCTTTTCCTTAATCCCCGTGTCGGCCCAAAAAATCCTAAATCGGCCGGGACGGAGGAAGTATGTGTTAGTGTTATTAAGTGTCAGTGTAATAATGTTTTTTCTAAGCTTAGAAAAAAATGCGTTTTTTTGTAAGACCAACTCATTTTGTTAATAAATATAAAATTTAATTGACCCAAATAATTGTTATTATTGTTAGTAATAAAAATTTTGAAGTGGTGTAGTAGCGATACCAAAATTATAGGACACATTATGTGATTTAGGTTCCGTTTGTTTGCCGTAAAATATTTTTCCCATTTTTCGGTGTTTGGTAAGCACCGAAAAATGGGGAAAATGTTTTTCGTAAAATGTTTCCCCCCTTTTCGGCGTAAAATGATTTACGAATTTTTCCTAAGTAAAACATTTTTCGAAAAATGGTAACACCCTCACACATCTAACTTTTCATACACCCCCACGTTACCCACCCCACTCACCACCACATTCACCACCTACTGCCCCCCCCACACACACACATCCTGCCCCCTCCACGGGTAAAAAAAAAAAATCAATCATTTAAAATTTATTTTTAACAACTCCCCCACCCCACCCTACTCCACTCCACTCACCACCACTACCCCTGCCCCCCCCCCCACTCCACTCACCACCACCACCCCTACCCCTGCCCCCCTCCCCCACCCACCCCACTGAAATTATCTCAAATTTTGTTTTTATCGAAAAATATTTTCATTAAACACATTATTTTTTTTTCGAAAACACATTTTTCTTACCAAACAGTCGAAAACATGTTTATCTCATTTTTCGAAAAATATTTTACAGGAAATTCATTTTTCAGAAAATATTTTACTGGAAATTATTTTCTGCAAGTTATTTTACGTGAAACAAACAGATTCATGTTGATTTGTACTCACAAATATTACGTAAAATGTGATTGTGGAACAAATGATTACAGTGTTTGTTTTGGAAAGGTACACCATTGGGGCCTAATGTGATATGATTTTGTCAAGTAAATACCTACTTATACATTGTATTTGAGTCCAGCCGGCTAATGTGATTCGAGAGTATGATGACGTACAGTTATTATCGGGACTGGGGTTACGTAATAGCAATATGCCATCATATATGTGGCCGTACCTCCTACTATTGGTCATGGTAAGGGAATAGCTCCCACTGTTATAGCAATAAGCGTGACTTTGACTAGTTATATATCGGGCGATTACAGGTTGTAGGGACCGGAGTTCACTCGATTTGATACTGAATACCAGATCATTATTAAACTGCATCAGTAGCATTCAAATTGATATGTGTACTGTGACATTAACACATACATCATCAACAACATTTTTGAAATGATATGAAGAAATAAGGCTGGTGAATATTGGAGCAAGAACCTCGATCATATATCATTTGTCATGTGTTACTTCAACATTATATGATACTTGATGAGTTGGAATAGTCTCTCATTTATGTGTTACGTGTTAATTGATGATATCATTACTTATTAAGAATGCTTTATTGTATTGTTATTATACTTATTTATGCATGATAGTATGTTATGTAGTTACATTAGTAACGTATTAGATTTTGACTCGCCCTATTTTCTTGTATATTTGTTTTCCTTAAATCCCAGGTGAGCATAGTGAGATACGACTTGGCGGGGATATATGATCAGGTTGTCTTTTTTTGGGTAGTTGCTTTACAAAACTTTTATATGTTTATGTTTGTTAGGACGATGGTTACAATGAGTTAAATCTGTATTTTTGGGTAGCTTAGCATGATTTCAGTTGTATAGTGTTCGTTATTCTTTTGATACTGACACATGTTGTCATACATGTATAGAGTTGTGTATAACTCTAGGTTTTCAGGTTTATCATTAGAGGCAATTAACATGAAGTGAACTTGGTATTGTTGTTGTGTTGTTGAGTTGGTAAAGCTCGTGTGTTATATGCATGTTTGTGTGTTATATACAAGTTTATGGCATTAAGGTTGTGTTATAGTAGGGTTCACGCACCTGATTCGTGGTTACAAATAGGACCCCGAATCTCGGGTCGCGTCATTAACCCCTTTAATTCACCCCTTTAATTCGGGAAAAAAATATTATACTATAATATTGATCCCCTTTCGATAAAATCATGGTTTTGTCACTGATTTCATTGATTGTATATTTTGAGTAAAGTAATGATAAAGACAACGATACACATAGTGAAAGCTTATAGTGAAAAATCGTAAACCAATAGATTTAGATGGGTTTCTATTAATGGGGTACTCAAAGAATTACTGCAATTCAACAAAGTACACGTTTTTTCTATGATTTTTTCCTACACGTTATCATTATACATATCATTATCTAATGCCAAAATAAAATAATTAATAAGAGTATGTTTTGATACTTATTTTAATTTTTTATAAAGTCATAGTAATAATTGCAATTTTTTAAAAATAGGTGAAAACCTTTCAAATGATATCTACGGGACGGATTGACGTTCCATTTTCATTTTCAGGCGAGCCTAGAAACGAGAAGCCCAAAAAATCTAAGGCCCTGTGGAGACCACGCGTACATTAGCAACGTGGTGCGTCCTACACATCTGGTGTAGGTTAGCTCTCTTCCCCCAGTCACCGGAGAAAGAAACACTTCATTTGCCCCAAATCTATCGTTCTCTTCACCTTCGTCGGCTCCCCGAAGACGACGAACAAACTGAACAAAAATGCTAGCGCGTCTCGCAAGCCAACGTCTTCTCGAGATCCGTCAAGTTTTCCGTCAATTTCCTCAGGTTTTTTTTCCCAAATTTTGATCTCCATTTCTCCCTATCTCCTCGTTTCAATCTTTCATTTCTGATCATTTCGTCTTCTGCAGACGTCTAGATCATTCTCAACTGCCCTAAATTATGTAAGCTCTAATCAATTGCTTGAATACACTTGATCTTAATGTGTACGTTGTTTGTATTAGTATTTTATTTCGTCGATTTTTGATTGTATGTGTGTTTGTGTGCAGCACATTGATTCTCCCGATAACAATCCCGAACTTCTATGGGAATTCAGTGATAAGAACAAAGAGAAGGTCAGCCCCGAGTCCAATTTACAATAGATTGAATAACTCTATACTATGTGTGTGTGTTTGTGGGATTCTAAAGTCAGCTATAATAGTGTGGATATGAATGTGAAGATTATTGATTTTCCTCGTCATTTATTTTCAGTTACAGCTGGAATTTATAGTTATGAAATTGCACCTAATGTAAGAGCATCGAAGCTAGTTTTAGAGTATAGGGGATTTGACTTAGGATTAGTGTAATCAGTGATGATTCAGTTTTTCTGTTCAACTCAACAAAGACCAGAATGTTTGGCTAGCGTCAAGAGTGTATTAGGCTGCTTTAATGAGTTTGAGTAAGTTTATGATTTTTAGGGTCACAGCTCCAGAAAATGAGATATTCCAGGTGTCGGAACAGATAAATAATAATAAAAAAGACTAGAAGAAGAGTAGTTCTTTAATCTCAAACCTTTTAACAATATATTTCTCTTTCTTTATATTTCCTTTAGTTGCATTGGAAATTTATTTTCTTTTGTGTATGAACAGCATCATGTACTTGAACCACAGGAGAAAAACAACAGGAATATCTTAAATATAGAATTGCAACTCGTTTCAGGGACAAACTAGAAGAGAAAGTGTGGCTCTTACATGATGGAAAAGGAAGGAAGCACTGCTATTCTTTCTTGAACGCTAGCCTCAAACCTACTTCCCTGGACTTTTGACCTTTCTTAAAGCCATTTTGGGGATATTTGTGGATCATACTATTACTAAAGAGACGACCCCAGTGCGCAAGGCTCTCGCCATTGCAGGGTCTGGAAGGGGTTTAATGTGACCAATCTTTCCCCTGCTTGCGGAGAGACTGCTTCTGTAGTCAAACCCATGATCTCCTCCTGCTCACAGTGGAGCAGCCTGTGAGTCACCTTATTACAAGTTTGTTAGCAAACAGATTTCTGATAGTTAGGTTTGGAACAATTTGAAACAATAAGCAATCCTTAAGATAGAATGGACACATAAAAACTGAAACGGCAAAGCAAGGAGTAAGTAGAGACTGATATGGCAACGCAAGGCACAAGCAAAGAGACCAAAAGTAACACTAAAGTGCGGTAATCGATATGGATATGACAGCTTGTTAATAGCTATTCCTTTTGATCGTGTTGAATGATGTGAAGGATTCAAGTACCAAATGCCACAAGGTTTAGTTGAGTTTGATATTAAAGAATCCTAAAGTTCTTTAACATTCCCAATCAACTCTATTTAGACTAACAAAACATTCAAGGTAAAAATGTGATATCCAATGTCTTAAATTCTCTATTTATTGAATATAATATATCACATATTATATATATATATATATATATATATATATATATATATATATATATATATATATATATATATATATATATATATATATATCAGATTCTTAACGGTTGAGTATACCCCTCAGTGGCGGATCTACCATGGGGGCAATTGCCTCCATTGTTTTTTTTTTAATTACTAGTGCAAAATTTTCAAAATTTAGTGCAAAATTTTCAAAATTTTGAGAGTTTAGTGTAATTTGCCCCCTTTGAGATAGAAGAAAAAGTACAATAGAATTATTTTTTGCCCCCATTGACGAAAATCCCTGAATCCGCCACTGATACCCCTATCTAAATCAAATCCATTACTTATCTGATCAATGGGTTGACACATATTCTATTGATTCAACATTTAACTCACTATTGCTCAACACGTGTTAGATGATGTGAGACACTTTTTTTTGTACCTACCTTATTGGAGCCCTCCCTCCCCCCCCCCCCCCGATTTAAGAGCATCTTATTTTCAGTAGAAGAATAACAGGAGGTTTATCTTTTGTATTAGTATGTTTTGTTTTGGCACGTCAGTCATAGTTAAACCTTTATACCCTGAGCCTTAGCAGAGGGTTTCAGTTTGCACAGAGCTTTATATAGTGGAGGGTTGGAAAGAGAATATTGCTGAATTTTGTAACTTGTTGGAGATGGATGCAATATTATTTACTCATGAGGGTCACTTTGGAAAAAGAGGTTGTGAGGGAGGGCGGTCATGGAGAGTCACTTTGTAATAATAATAAATGAGGGTAATGTTTAAGCATCGTGGAACTTGTAGGTTCACTTTTAAAAAGGTCTCTCGTTGCTTTACATGTCAAAACAGGAGACTCAAAATGGGGAAGATTTTGAATGCAGGCTCCAAGCAATCCCGAACTGAGGAATGGCGCTTAAAGAGGCGCTAGGGTGCTTAGGGCTGTTGGATAATCTGGGCAACTTGGCTCTCAGGCACCTAATACTTCTGGTTCTGAATCCTGATTTAACTTTTCATGAAAAACAGTGCCTGGACTGGTGCCAGGCGCTTGAGTGCCCAGGTGACCTCATGCTTCCCGAGTTTGCCACTTAGGACCCTCTTAACTTGAATTATCGCTTATTTCTCCTTTTTCCGCTTCTTGCACCTTTACCCCTCACTCTTCATTAATCTTTCTTGACTCTTTTCAAAACATGCTAATTTATTCCGAGTTTCAATCGTTCTTCTCAGTTTGATCCATTTACAAAACAACACAAAAACAGAGCATCAAACCCAGAATAGATTAAAAAAAAAATCAAATACCTCGTGAGAAGGATGCAAATGACTGTAATAAATTAGTTCGTCACCTCCTCGAAGACACTGTCCATTTAATTGGAAAACAGGAAGTTTTACCAAATCTCATTGATGTGACAGTCGCTTGGACCTCTTTGGACTTGCTTAGCAAATCCAACCATCTTGCTATACAATCTCTTCAGCAAGGCTTTATGGCTTTGCGGCTTATACCAACTCTTCTAGATGTTGTCAATTAGTTTTGTCATGTGTGGATGGAATAGTCTGGACAGCTGCTTATAGAACTCACAGGTTTCCCACATGGGGGGGGGATGGGGAATCGTTGTACTAGAGTTACACATCTAGGAGCATTATATAATTCTGCAATGATGAGATTAACTGACTGCTGTAATTATCCGAATGACATTGAATGCTAACGGCGCGTGTTTATGATGTATAGGTGAAGGAGATTATATCCCATTATCCATCCAACTACAAGCAATCTGCTGTTATTCCTTTGCTTGATCTTGCACAGCAACAAACTGGAGGATGGCTTCCTGTTTCAGCCATGAATGCAGTATGTTAACATAAACTATTAAATTTTGCAAAATGTTTTGTCATGTAGAAACATGAATATCTGGAGTTCATTAGTATCTTTTTGAAATTTTACCAATTTAGTACTTATTTGAGGCCGTCAATGTATTTTGATGATATACTCTTGCTTTAGATTTAACCATCAATTTAGTTTCTTGAATCTTGTTCAATTCACCGTTTTTATTCTATTTGGCTGCATTGACTCGCAAATCATAAATGTTAACAGATGTAATATAATCCTTTTTCATTTCTTTGGTTGATATCTTGGATTATCTAACATGCTGCAACAAGATACAACATGAATTGCATAGTCGAGAGCTTTATGGCTGGACCATCTATCGACTTGACTTAAATAAACACCAGTTGTCGTTACTTTGGCTTTGGTGTGCAGATTGCCTGGCTCTCTGAATTTGTTAGCCAAATCTTCACTCAAAAGGAATTGAATGGAACTGTTATTATGCTCCTGAACCTAGTTTCATTTGTGGACAGCCACAAAGTATTGGATCTTGAACTACATAATTTCCTAGTTCTTGAAGAATCACTGCCATAGATCAAATCTAGTTAATGTCTATAGGTGTTTATCCTTGTCCATTTTGTTTCCTCCCCCCCCCCCCCTTTTTCTCTTTCAGAAATGCAAATTCCTTGTGTATACACTCATGTAATGCTATGTTGTGAATGGTGAAGGTGGCTAAGGTAATAGAAGTTGCTCCTATTCGGGTGTACGAGGTTGCGACGTTCTATTCTATGTTCAACCGAGCAAAGGTGAGGAAACGGCTGTCCGTGTTTGTGCTATAGATTGACCCTTTCAATTTCCAAATATGTGGACCAATGATCTGGTATCTTTATTATTGTGACCAGAATAAATTACTGACATGGCCTTTCAGGTTGGCAAATACCACCTTTTGGTCTGCGGCACTACACCTTGTATGATACGTGGTTCACGAGAGATTGAAGATGCACTTTTGAATCACTTAGGAGTGAGGCGAAATGGTTGGTTTTAGCCCCATGTTGTCATAGCTTTCTCTATTGTTTTCCTTGACCCTTCCCCTTTGTTTTGGCATCAAAGATACATTTTACCTTCTGATTATGATACGCAGAAGTCACAAAGGATGGCTTGTTTTCTGTTGGGGAAATGGAGTGCATGGTAAGTCATTTATCAGTTGGAATTAGTCCTATCTGTGATGTACTTTAGCGAGCCTTTATCTAATACTCCCTCCCCCGAAATGAATGACCATTTGGAATTTAAGGGTCATTTTGAAAGTTGATTTTTAATAGAAAAAAATAATCATAAACATTCTTGCTTTTCACTTTCAAAATTTTAGTTTTGCAAAAATATAATGAACTATGAAAAAAATCATTTAGGACAAAGTTATTCAAAGGTAAAGTTCCAAAATCATTTTGGGACAAAAAAGGACATTCAATTTGGGACTGAGTAACAAATATTGGTATGGGAAATTGATTTTCAATCTCATTGGCCATGGGGAGCAAAGCTGAGATGAAGTTAGTTGCAACATGTTTACCTTGAAAGTGTGAATTTAGCTCGCTGGTCATGCTTGCTGCATTGACTTCAGCATTTTGAATCTTGTTGACCTGTGTTTTTCTTCGTTTACCTCTTCTCTTGTCCCGCACGTTTCAACTTGTCCTCAAGTATTTGTTCTTTCAATCACATAATAACTCATCTTCAAAACGTTGAGCACCTTAATATGATATGATGATAGATTCCTGCGGGAACTTGTCTTTACTGAAGAATTTTTTGCTGAAATATGTTAATTTCCACAGGGTTCTTGTGTAAATGCTCCTATGATAACTGTAGCCGACTACTCCAATGGATCTGAGGGATATACATATGACTATTATGTAAGCAAATTCAAGATATTCAACTTTCGATGCCTGACCTGATTTTAGAATATTTGAACCATTCAGTTTCCTCTCATGTAACTTCAGGAGGATCTCACTCCAAAGCGAGTCGTGGAAATAGTTGAGGCATTAAAACGAGGCGAGAAGCCACCGGTAAGCCATAAGATATACTACCTCTGTCTCATAAAGATAGTCCCACTTTTATTTAATAACTTTGACCAGTAATTTCATGTTAATTTCTTTATCCGAATGAAAATCTAAATATTGTTATTGGTAGAACTTTTAATGTTGTATCCATAAAAATATTTAGATATTCATTAGGATACATAAGATTATTGGTCAAAGTTCAATCAAAGTCATCTAAAAGAAAGAGGGACTGTCTTTATGGAACGGAGGAGGGAGTAAGGAATTACGAACTCATTGTTCAACTTTCTGTTATGCCATCTTTATATCTGAACTTCCCCTTGAATGTTTTCAGCGCGGCACACAGAACCCACAACGGATTAATTGTGGGCCAGAAGGAGGTAACAAGACATTGTTAGGTGACCCAAAGCCCCCTCCGTGCCGGGATCTAGATGCCTGCTGAAGTTAATTTTGATAATCATTTTCTCAAATAATGCTCGCTCTGGCCTCCATGAGTAGGAATTGTTGTTGATTATTGTAAAGCAATGATCATTCTTTTACATCCATTTTTGTGGTTTTCCTTCACTTCATAAAAGAGACTTGATGGATTGTCATCTTTTTTTGTATTAGTTCATGTCATTTCAAAAATTATACTAAAAGCTATGCACTGCTTTATTGGATTCTCCTGAATAGATGCACCTGGTCTGATTGGTTCTTGATTCTCAGTTACAGTCAGGGGATCAACCCTTTTAGTTTTTGGACACACTATCAAATGGTTACTATTTACCTTTTATGGAACTGTTAAAAAAATAAATCACACCTTGATTTTTTATTTTATTTTTGTCGACTTAACTGGACTTTAGCAAGAAAGTTACTCCCTCCGCCTTAAAATAAAAGTCCATTTTCGTTCGGTCCTCAATTTTCATTCTTTAACAGAAAAAAATTGGTAATTTATTTTGGGGCAAAGCTATTAGTAAAATTTAATTTTTTAAAAATTGCAATCAAAGATATTTTTAATGAATTATCGGTAAGAGTCTCGAAAATTTCATGAAACATAGTATTTAATTTTTCCTCATTTTTTATTACAAGTTATCTAATTTTGAACAAAATGACAGAACATATTCAACTTAAATATAATTAATCCTTCCATTCAATTCCGCTAATTCCGAGCCATAAGTAATATGCGAAGCGGAACGGAGGGATTATATCATCTTCACTTTGGAGAAATAGAAATTTGATTAATGCTGTGAGTAAAAAAACTTTCTATTTCAAGTAGTACCATGTGAATTGAGACGAGCCAAAATGGAAATTAGTACCAAGCGAATCGGAACGGAGGGATTATATCATTTCACTTTGGAGTAGACCTAAGTACAACCCAGCACAAAGCTGAGAACAATCAGGCTTAAGCTTTTGGTTCATTTTAGACATGCCCTTGTACAGTAGATCTATGTCTAAAAATCCCAAAACTAAAATGCCCGGTGTGAAAAACATAGCTGTTGGACTCTCTCCGGCAAGCGCCCCCCCCCCCACCCCCACACACACAATCTTAATTTCTTTAAGCAATGATGAATGTGCGACAAAGTAAGTCAATACCACTTTCATATGACCAACCAACCCCACTGATTGTCAAAAAGACAAAATGGCACCACTACTGAATTAATTCACATTTAGACTAATAATCCAACTTTACGGGACGGACAATCAACCATTATCCACAACTACAAACTCTTGCTTTCATTAGCTCCTAAAAAAAAATACATTACACAAGTATATACATACATATATAAGCATCCACCTCCTTTTAAAGGCCCCCACATTCCACTAATCCAAATTTATACTATTTTCAAAAGCCTCCCCACTATTAAAGTGTTTAGTGCTTTTCATCATCAACCACTAGTCTTTTCCACATTGACACAAAAAAGCACAACATATCAAGAAAAGCTTTGACAATTTCTTACCTCTCTTTGATTATGTGCGATTTGCATCATTTTTTAACGTGATCACCAACCAACCCTTCTTTCTTTTCCCTCTTGAATAAAGGCTTGAAAGACAAAGGCAAGGAAAGGTGGAATCGTGGCATCTGACTCTGATTTCAACTTAAAAGAGAATACAATGAAAATCTGATTGAAAGGGCATTTGGGGTGTAACTAACAGATTTTTCTGAGGAAGTCGGACATTTTTTTTTTATGAAGGGGGGTTTGTCTCGGGCTTGACCATTGAGGTGGTATCTGGAGGTTGCGTGTGGTAAATAGCAGAGGCAAGTGAGATGGGCATGATGCAAAGTGCCTTGGATTGAAGAAACTGCATGGCAGCTCCCACGTTTTCTTCCATGAGCTTAGCAACCTGTCGTTCTGTGCCATCATTTGACCATTTCTCCCAGGCTGGTTGGTTTCTTCCACCTTCACCACCTTCTTCCTGCCAAGAGTTGAATGACGGTTTCAATAATAGAAAATTATTTGATACCGGAATATTATGAGATCGACAAAGGACTTGTTAAAAAATGGTAGTTGTATAGATGCATCCTCTTTGAAACTTTTTATGCGGGACTCAAAATGTTGGAACATATTTTAGATTCTTAGTAGTAAGGAAAACAGGAATCAATGAACTGCACGAATATATGGTAAGTGAATGGGTTGGCCTATGACAAGTTTTGGAATTTTATAAAAATTCCCATCTTTCCAAATGTATGCATAGATAAAGACGTAGAAGGTAAGGAACCCATTCAATTTTGCAGACATGATTATAATCATTACCTCGCCTGATGAAATTGGGAAGTCAGTCACAAGGGGTGCTACAGCTCCAGCTCCACCCAATCTACTCATGCTCAATACCTGTAAGGTACAAGAAGTACAACCAAATAGAGCAAAAGAAATTAGACTATTTACCAATGAAATAAGTATTGTTAATTCTAAGTACTAATATTCCATAAACGGGAAACACCACTGCACATGTCATGTGAAAGAACATTGTACATGGTATTGATCCAATTACAAGCTAGTCCAACCTTAGACGTATCGACCGAATATGGTGATGTCCCTTTCTAGAAGACGGGGCATCGATTTTTCTGCTTTCGGTTAAAGGTGACAGTAGATTAATGAATCAAAACCTAAAACATCAGTCATGGTCTTGATACACAAAATAAAATAATGGTAGAGCACTCTATGACAAAAGGCTCTCTTCTCAAATAAGATGCAATTTCTCTATCCTTTCCTTGTTCATTGCTTGAAGTCTGAGAGAAAGTTTAGACGCTTTACCTTAACTTGAAGTCTCAGGAACTTCACATAGTCCACAATTTCATCAAGCATGGCAGCTCTATCAGTCTGAGAGAGAGAGAGAGAGAGAGAGAGAGAGAGCATTTTCAGCTTACAAGGTGAGATAAAATAACTTCAAGCTTGTAATGAAATCAATTCACTATGACAGCAAAAACCACCCAGGAATGATAAGACATATCAGGACATCAAAAGATACAAACTGCCCAAGTATTTTACCAAAATTATATGTAGAACTGCAAAGCAGCATATCAACCATCAGTTACTGACGATACAACCTACTAAAGAAGTGGATGCATATAAAGCATCTTAATTCTTCGTCTTTAAGTAATATGATAAGACCTAATCAGTTGCCTTGTTGCCTTAGTTTTCCTTTTCAAATGATTGTTTTGGTTCACGTACATGTAAACAAATCATCTGATACACATCCTCACACCAGAGTGAGTTGGCAATTGCCACATTCTCCTTCCCAACCCAAGAGAGAGAAACCACCAATTCGTTCAAAAGGAAAATCAAGACAAAGAGGAAACTGACCTTATTGACACTAGGAACCAGTTCTTGTAATGCCCTGATTCTTTCAGCTATTCTTTCTCGGCGGAGCTGTAACAAACGAGAATAATACAATTGCATTATGACAGTTGGAAAGTGAGAAACACTGCACCGAGAATGCAACAATAAGGATTCCTACATAATGAAGGCATTATCCCACCAAAAAATCCGGTACATGTTAAAACATTCCCCAAAGGATAAAGAAGGCAACAAATGTATTTAGCATAATGACAGTTTGATTGCAAGTAGAGGGCATGCGGATTTTAACTGTCAGCATGTCTATCACGTTGTGAGCTTTACACTAACAGATTTTTTATTTTTTTTGGTACATTTGATCAAACATTTTGAAAAGATATTCTTTGGAAACACAATCACATAAGAAGCCTATCGTATATGGAACATTCAACATGAAACTTCTCAAAATTTTATGAGATTCAAATCAAAGTGCCTAAAGCTCATCAGAGATTGGTGAAAGGACAGAGTGCCGTTAGTTAGTGAACCCTGAACCCTAAAATCACGCTACATCGGACTATCCGCACATAATGCAATTTTTCATCCAGATACAGCTTCTGAAATATCATCTCTGGAAAGATTTTTCAAATTATTTGACATGGTTAACGAATGAAACTTACTCTCTCGGCAATGCTGTGTGGATCTGTTGCCTGTCCTCTTCTCGCTCTCACCCTTGGACGTACATGAGGTGCATGTGGCATTGAAGGGATTGTGTTATGCATTGGCTGGCTGTGGAAACCCTGTAAAAAATGTCACACATCAATCACTACAGGAGGATATATATGACAAAAACAATTATAAAACAAGATTCATCTTGGACATCCATATCCAAATATAACCATTGCATAAGCTTTACACACACATGCCATAATAATTGACACCATTAGCAATTTCATAGTGCAACTAATAGCAAAAACCAGAGTTAAAAATTGCATAGGCCATATGTCAAATGTTGCTGACGGGTTGATTTCAAAATTAGAAGGGCAACAAGTAATTATCCCTTCCTCTTCTTTGTTTCCATCGACTCCATTTTCTCATACTTTTCAAACCATAACCCAATAAATTAACGTTTCCAAAATTATCCCCCCAAAAAATATAAATATATATACATAAAATGGAAACCAGGATTTATAACGAGTAAAAAAGAAGGAACAATGCATAGTGCAATGTCAAAAATTGCTGGCAAAATCTTTCAATTAAAAATAAAAAAATGAGTTAGTAAATAAAGAAATTCACTCACAGTTTTTACAGGTCCCATTCTACTATCAACAATATCCTCACGAAACCGATTTCCGCTTCCAGAGGCATCATCCATCTTCAAAAACCCTCCTCCTCCACCACCACCACCTTTACCTTGTTCCAAACTCAACCCTAACGGAAAATGAAACCCACCACCCATTCCGATACCTCCTCCGGCACCAAGGTGACCGGCAGCATCGCCGGAGTTCAACTGTAACATCATTGAACCGGCAGAAGTTCCACCCAAACCCCCTTCATTTGGCGCCAAATTAGGATCAGTTCCTCCGGCATAAGCAGGGAAACCGAGAATTTGTTCGAGGAAATCATCTCCAGGTCCGTCGGAAGGGTTATTAGCCATGGAAGAAGAGTGGGATCGGTGAGTTAGAAGGGGGTTAACGAGTTGTTAGGGTTCCAAAAGAGATCAAAAATTGCAAGGAAATGGAAATGGAAATGGAAATGGAAATGGAAATGGCTTTGGGACTATATATATAAACTCAACTCTCTCACACTTGCACTGTCAGTATGTTTTAAAGTGGGTGTATACGGATTACTCCCTTTGCCCCGTAACAAACTAGCTTCTGATATACTCCCTCCTTCCGGATAAATGCCCACAAAATGGAATACGGAATGACACAAGAATTAAGATAAAAGGTGAAAAAGGTAATATGTTAGTGAGTGTAGATGGTTGAGTAGGAGATAGAAATGAGAGTAAGTGAATAATTGTTGTGAGTAGTGATAAGTGAATCCCATTTTCATTTTGAGACTTTGCAGATTACTGTGGAACGTTCAAAAGGTGTCTTTTTGCATATTATTGTGAGACGAAGGGAGTACATTGGATTCGTCCGTCTCATAATTCAAAAAGCTTGAAAAACCGACCATCTACAAAATGATTTCAATATCCAAATATAATTCAACACACACTTAACACTCCACGTCAGCTTCTCTTTTTTTTTTCACCTAATAATTAAACACCCCGTTTAATTTGTAACCCTACAATGATTTTGTTTAGTAAAATTCAACACCCTTCTGACTCATCATCTTATATTCCACCACTTTTATTTTATTTTATATTCTTTATTTTTATGATTAATAAAATAATAATAAAAATTTATTTTGAAAAAGTTTGGAGTTATTAATTAATGGGATATCTGTACTTTATTAGGGAGAAAGTAAGTATTTTGAAGCGTGTACGTCTAGAAACAAAGATGTACATATGTTTGGTATGATTCGAATAACTTTTAATTTAATCATTTACGGTATCTATAGTATAAATAATGGCAACGGTGTGGTAAACAGTTCTATGAATAGTTTCAAATTATTTTTTTCCATTTTGCCCCTTAATTGCTAAGGTTCTTTATTTTCAATTTTATCCTTAATTTTTAAAATAATTTTTCCCTCCTAAAATTTGAATTTTTGTAAAAAGAGATCCACGTGAATAGTTGTATGAATAGTGTCAAAAGTTTTTTTTCCATTTTACCCTCACTAAGTTGTTTCTTTCCCATTTTGCTCTCACTTTTAATTAAAAAAATACCACGTGTCCTCGAACACGGACTTTTACTAGTGACTCCTATAAATTTAGGTTATTTAATACTCTCGTCTTATTATTATTATTTTTTTATTTTTTATTTTTTATGGAAAAATACTCTCATCTTAGTTTGTTCCTTCTATAATAAACATTATATTTATAGACGAAAAATTGTCTTGTTATAATATTTATATCACGATAAAATAATTTAAATGAATAAAATTATTTATTAAAAAGTTTGATAAGGGCGCAGTGACAGAGGGAGTATTTATTTGTTTGTATATTATGCTAACTATCCCCTTCGTACCTTCGTATCAGGTTAACATTTTTAGTTTGATTTGGTATGAAAATTAAGAAAAAAAATAAAAGTTGTAATTATAAATAGTAAAGTATGAAAGAGAAAGTCGGTAGGGAATTCTTAAACCGGAACGGAGGAAGTACATTCTCGTAAAATCATTAAAGAATTTATGTATTTATATTTAACAAAAAAATGCTTATTTTTAACATTTTACAAATATTTTTTAAAATAAAATTTAAACATTTATATTTATTTAGATACGTGAATATACTATATTATATATGAGTTGTTCTTGTGTGAAACTAGTTCTAGGATAAGCTATTGATGCAGTTGAAGAAATGGCCTTCGAGTTTCTAGATTCAATTGACCGTAACAGGCGTGGGCGTAGCCTTTGAGTGTCAGGCGGGCGTCTCATTTGTACCAGGCGTGCGCTTCAAATTGAGTTTTGGAGATGGATCTTTCGGATGTTGAGGAGGGCGCCTCAGACAAGTGAGGCGGACGCCTCAATCTTCATCAACGCAAAGGGTTGTTCGGACCTCCAGGCGTGCGCATGGTTAATGCCCAGGCGGGCGCCTCGCGTAGCGGGCTTGTTTTACGTCAATTTTGTTATTCCGTTTTACTGAATTTTGAAGTTTTAAGTAGGGTTAGTTTGGTCATTGTTTTATTATGTCATTCTAGGGTTGGAAGGAGTATTTAAACATTTTTTAGGGTTTTGTTAAGGGAGTTTTGCCGTTTTGAATAACAATTCATTTTCTTGTTCCAATTTGTAGTCTTGATTAATTTCGACTGCGATTGAAGGGTTGATTCGCGTATTGATTAATTTCTACCCGTAATCAACCATCTATCTTAGCTTCCGCTACGTCAGTTGGTATCAGAGCCTGGTTAGATCCTTGGAGTCATGCCGCGACCAACGATAGAGGAGCGCATTGGATTGGCTGTCGATGAACGTATGGAAGGGTTGTTGGAGCAGTTAACGACTAGGATGAGCGACCTGCTCAACGAACACCTTCAGCGACATCCGGCTGATCATGGTGATCATCACAGACAGCAAGATTCGGAAGGGGATTCGGAAGAGACTGGTGACGATGTCTATCCCGAGATTCCGTTAGCTTCAGGCCGTCGGCCACGCGGCCTCAAAGTGGTGGAGGACAACCGTCGATGGGAGGTGCATGCGGACGGAGATCCTGCATTTTAATGGAGGGTTACAGTGTAAGAATTCTGGATTGGCTTGCCACCTGTGGAAGAAATCTTAGAGTTCAAACAGTTCCTGAGGATAGGCGAGAAGGCTGGTGGCCACGAGGTCGCGCGTGGTAGGGCTACGGCGTGGTGGCGGCAAAGGCTTAAACCTGTCACGTGCTAGGCTCGGGAAGTCGAAAATTGTGTCGTGGGAGAAGATGAAAAGCAGATGCGGGCTGCGTTTCTACCTTATAATTATCGGCCGTATATTGTTTCAAATACGTTTGCGTAATCTCGAAGCGATCGCGGTCGGTTGATGATTATACCACCGACTTCTATCAATTAATGGCCAGAAACGAGTTGCAGGAGACACCCGATCAGACGGTAGCACGGTTTATCGGTGGGTTGAGGGTTCAAATACAGGATACCTTAAACATGTTCGATATTGGGACAGTGTCAGAAGCACATCAGCGTGCTCTTGCGGTGGAGAAACATTCTAGGCGGTTTGGCAGTGTCATTGGTTCGGGTTCGGGAGGTGTTAGTGCAGCGGGCGGTGTCACGGGCGGTACAACTACAGTCGCTCCGACTACATCTAGAGCTGGCAGTCAGTTTAACCGTGGGCCGAATAACAGTATCAAATATTTTGGTTGTGGCGAGGTTGGACATCGACAGGTAGACTGCAAACAAGCGAGCAAGAAAGCATTATTCAATGATACGGAGGAGGATCCGTGGGTCGATGACAGTGCAGTACATGAGAACCCTATGTTTGATGAAGAAGAGCAAGTCCTGACTGGTGATGTGGGTGTTTCTCTTGTTGTGCGCCGTTCTTATTTGACTCCGCGTACATCAGAGGAGAATGAGTGGCTTCGTAACAACATCTTTCAGTCCACTTGTACGATTTTGGGTAAGGTTTGTCGTTTTGTCATTGATTCAGCAAATGTGAGAACATCGTCATGAGGAGGCGGTCCAGAACCGAACATTCCGACGTAAAAGCATCCTAAGCCATATAAGCTAGCGTGGCCGAAAAGGGCGGTGAGGTAATGCTTTCTAAACGTGCTCGTGTTTCTTTTTCTATTGGTGCGAAATATCGTGGATGAATTGTGGTGTGATGTGGTTACTATGGATGCTTGTCATCTTTTATTGGGTAGGCCGTGGCGCTTTGATAGACAAGTTTTTCATAATGGCCGTTCTAACACTTATAGTTTGTTGGTGGATGTGGACTAAGTATGTGCTAGCTCCTACGAAACCGGTAACCCACATGTAGACACCGCCTCAGTGCGTCCTTCCTATCTTTCGCACAGTTTGAGGACGAGGTGGTTTCGACCGATAGAGTGTTTGTTTTGATCGGGAAGGCGGTTCTCGATTCGGTTCGTATTCCTCCTAAGTACTCCCTTTGATACAGAATTTGCTAGTGTGTTTCCAGATGAGCTTCCCGCGGAATTACCTCCACTTCGGGATATTCAAAGACCATATCGATCCGGTTCCCCGGGGCTAGTCCGCCTAATCGACCTCATTATCGCACGAGTCCTAGGGGAACACGAGGAATTGCGGAGGCGGGCCGAGGAGTTGTTGGCAAAAGGACATATCCGGGAGAGTTTGAGTCCCCGTGCGGTACCGGCGATACGGTTGCTAAGCGGGACGGGTCTTGGCGTATGTGTGTTGACAAAGCAGAGCTATCAACAAAATCACAAATCCCACATGTGCTTCCGATCCCTCGTTTGGATGACTTGCTTGATCGATTAGTGGTGCTACGCTTTTTACCAAGTTGGATTTGAAGAGCGGGTACTATCGATTCGGGTTCGGCCAGTGATGAATGGAAGACGGCTCTTCAAGACTCGTGAGGGTTTGTACGAGTGGTTGGTGATGCCTTTCGGGTTGTCTAATGCCCGAGTACGTTCATGTGTGTGATGAACCGCTTGTCGCGACCTTTATCGGGATTTTTGTGGTGGTGTATTTTGATGACATTCTTATTTACAAATAAAGATACGGAAGACCACTTGCAACATGTGCGTGAGGTACTGTTGGTGCTTCGTAATAATAAGTTTTGTGCCGCGACTAAGAAGTGTGTTTTTATGGTGCCTCGGGTATTATTTTTGGGTTATGTGATTTCGGGCGTGTGCCTTCGTTTGATACGGAGAAGGTGGCGGCAGACAAGATTGGTCTCGCCCTACTACAATTACCGAGGTACCGAGCTTTCATGGTTTGGGCATCGTTCTATCGACGTTTCATTCCTCATTTCAAGAGTATCATGGCTCCTATTACCGATTGTATGAAAGGGGTGCGGTTCACCTGACTCGCCGAAGAGATGTAGCATTTGAGCGAGATTAAGGAGCGGCTGACTTCGCCCTATTTTAGTGTTACCCGATTTTTCACACTGCTCGAGTTACATACTGATGCTTCGAAAGTGGGTATTGGGGCTGTTTGAGTCGAATGGGCGGCCGTGGCGTATTTCTGAGAAACCTGTCTGGGAGCCAAGACACGGTGATAGTACTTATGATGTGGAGTTTTATGTTTGTTGTTCAAGCCGTGAAGCATTGGCGACATTATCTCTGTTCCATCAGGAGTTTATCTTGTTCACCGACCATGATTCTTTGCGCCATCTTCATGGTCAAGACAAGATTTCGGCTCGCCATGCCCGGTGGATCGCTTTTCTGCAGCAATTCACTTTTGTGGTCAATCATAAGGCGGGAGTTACTAATATGGTAGCTGATGCCTTGAGTAGGCGTCGGGGGTTATTAACGACTATGCGAGTGGAGGTGCCAGGGTTTGATTCGCTCCGTGATTTACTCATGCGCCGATCCTTATTTTTCTGGTCGTGGCCGGGCATGTTCAGCCGGGCGTAAACCAGACTTCTTGATTCATGATGGGTTCTTGTTTCGAGGTAATCAGTTATGTGTTCTTTATTGTAGTCTCCGCTTGATGATTATACAGGAGCTTCACGGTGAGGGACATGTTGGTCTTGATCGTACTTTGCAGCTTGTTCAGGCCTCTTACTTTTGGCCAAGTATGCGTAAGGAAGTTGATAAGTATGTGCAGCGGTGTCGGGTGTGCCACATGGCAAAAGGGGCTGCTACTAATGCGGGGTCAGATATGCCATTACCTGCTCCGAGTCACCGTGGTCGGAGATTAGTATGGATTTTGTCTTGGGATTGCCACGTACGCGGCGGGGGTTTGATTCCATCTTCGTGGTTGTCGACGGGTTTTCCAAGATGGTTCACTTCATTCCGTGTAAGAAGACAACGGATGCGGTTAGCATGTGGCTCGCTTATTTTTCAAGGAGGTCTACCGTCTGCATGGTCTACCGTCTACTATTGTGTCTGATCGTGCTACCCGGTTCCTAAGTCATTTTTGGCGTAGCTTGTGGAAAATGGCTAATACTCAGCTTAATTTCAAGGCAGATATCATCCTCGACCGACGGCAGACCGAGGCAAGGGTGAATGCATCGTTGGGTAACTTGCCGCGATGTTTGGTTGGGGATCATGTTAAATCTTGGGATCGAAGCCGCTGGCTGCGGAATTTGCCCACAATCATGCCATTAATCGCAAGATCGGTTTAGTCCGTTTCAGGTGGTTTATGTGGTGCGCACTTAAGGGCCCTTTCGATCTTCTTACGTTGCCCAAAGAAACGTAAGGTACATGGGAAAGCTGGGCCGATTTGGTTTCGGGTTGCAGGAAGTTCATACCAAGGTTCGTGCTAATTTGGAGGCTGCGAACGCTAGGTACAAACGGGACGATCGTAAAAGGCGTCTCTGTTGAGTTCCAGGTTGGTGATTTTGTGTGGGCTATTTTAACACGAGACCGTTTTCCGGTTGGTGAGTATAATAAGCCATCGGCTAAGAAGATTGGTCCAGTTGAAGTCGTTGCGAAGATTAATCCAAATGCTTACAAGTCAAGCCGCCAAGTCATATTCGTACTTGGATGTCTTTAATGTGAAGCATTTGGTTCCGTATGCTGGGGATTCGTCTGATGATGAAGTATTTGTTAATTCGAGGACGAATTTTTTCAGGCGTGGGGAGAATGATGCGCTTGAAGAAATGGCCTTCGAGTTTCTAGATTCAATTGACCGTAATGTGCGTGGGCGTAGCCTTTGAGTGTCGTGCGGGCGTCTCCATTTGTACTGTGCGTGCGCTTCAAATTGAGTTTTGGAGATGGATCTTTCGGATGTTGAGGAGGGCGCCTCAGACAAGTGAGGCGGACGCCTCAATCTTCATCAACGCAAAGGGTTGTTCGGACCTCCAGGCGTGCGCATGGTTAATGCCCAGGCGGGCGCCTCGCGTAGCGGGCTTGTTTTACGTCAATTTTGTTATTCCGTTTTACTGAATTTTGAAGTTTTAAGTAGGGTTAGTTTGGTCATTGTTTTATTATGTCATTCTAGGGTTGGAAGGAGTATTTAAACATTTTTTAGGGTTTTGTTAAGGGAGTTTTGCCGTTTTGAATAACAATTCATTTTCTTGTTCCAATTTGTAGTCTTGATTAATTTCGACTGCGATTGAAGGGTTGATTCGCGTATTGATTAATTTCTACCCGTAATCAACCATCTATCTTAGCTTCCGCTACGTCAGCTATCCTAGAACATATTTTGCTAAAGTGTCTTTTCTAGTACAATAAAATGCCTGTTGCAATATAAACAAAGTGCATGTTCTATTATAACACTAATAAACACATTTAAATCGGTTGTAATGTTAAATAATGCGGTGATATTGTTGAAAAATAGTGTCTGTTGTAATATTGAAAAGTGTCTCTTGTAGTATTGAAAAATGTCTGTTGTAATATTGAAAATGTGTCAAAGTGAATTAAAAAACACATGCCTGTTGTAGTGTTAAAAAGTGCCTGTTGTAGTATTGAAAAATGCCTCTTGTAGTATTGAAAAATGTCTATTGTAATATTGAAAAGTGTCAGTGAATTAAAAAACACATGCCTGTTGTAGTGTTACAATATGCCTCTTGTAATATTCAGAAGTGCCTTCTGCAGTATAAAAAAGTGTCAGGTGAGTTTCAATTATTTACAATGTTAAAATGTGTCTGTTGTTGTGTAGAAAACTGTCTCTTATAAGTTTCAATTATTTACAAAAATGCCATCGCACATTTTGAGAAGTTCTATTTATTTACAAAAATGCCACCGCGCCTATTTAAAAACACGTTCTACGCTCAAACGAGCGTAGAATACGTTTTACAAGAGATTTTCACATTATATATACTCACGTATGTAAATAAATATAAATGTCCAAATTTCATTTAAAAAAATACTCCCTCCATCTCGCCCGAAGAGACACAAATTTCCTTTTCGGGTGTTCCATTTGAAAAGGAACAACCCAAAAATAGAAAGTTTGTATTACTTCTTTTATTTGAGAAACTCACTTGTCATACTCACAATAAATATCCACTAACTATTCCCTAACCCACTTTCTCTTTCCTACATCACTTTTCATACTCACAACATTTATTCCACTGTACTCCCTCCGTCCCATGAAAATGTGCACATTTTTGCTTAGCACGAGAATTAAGTTAAAAGGTGAAAATGTGATATGTTGTGAGTGTAGATGGTTGAATAGGAGAGAGAAAGGGGAGTAAGTGGATAATGATTGTGAATAAAGACAAGTGGGTCCCATTTTCGTTTTGAAAAAGTGCAGATTATTGTTGGACGCCCAAAATGTGTCTTTTTGCAGATTATCGTGAGACGGGGGCGTACACTTTTTCTTTTTTCTACATCACTTTTCTTAATTCTCGTGGAAGACAAACTTTGACTCTTCGGACGGGACAGAGTATTTGTTAAGAATTGCATTATTATTATTTATTTATTTTTCTCACAGTATGGAGGGTAGTACTATATACAAGGCATGGAATTTACAAGGCACGTGCAAATGACCAAAATACCCTCATATATATACTAAAAAAAAATTCCTTCCCTCCCCCATTTCAAACGTCGTTCTATTCCTTCCTACCTACGCTGTTCTCTCTCTCTCTCTCAAAACGTAAAAAAACCAACGGCGCTCTCTCTTCTCTCTCTCACTCGACGAACGCCGCCGATCACCACCGCCGGAAAAATGAAGACAAACCTCCCTAAAACCGGTGGAAAGTCCGCCTCTTCTCCCGCCGCACCAAAAGTAATTCTTTTTAACCTAGATTTTAAATTTGAAAACCCAACAACAAATTTATGCCTAAAACCTATTATATAATGCTTAATGTTGTTTTAAACGTATCCTAAATGGTTCTAATTGCGATTTCGTAACATTAATTTGGGTTTTTTGTTTGAATCGAATACGAATTCGTGTGCCTAAAATTTGAAATTGTCAGCGTGTGTTTTCAGTATGAACATATACGAATGGTCACAAACATTTCGGGTATTGGCATACGAAATGTAAACTCGATGAATCGGTTTACATTTCGTATAGCCAATACCCGAAATGTCGTGACATTTCGTATGTGTTCATATTTAATGGTCACCAACATTTCGGGTATTGGAATACGAAATGTAAACTGATTCATCAGTTTACATTTCGTATGCCAATACCCGAAATGTTGGTGACCATTCGTATTGAATCAGTTTACATTTCGTATTCCAATACCCGAAATGTTGGTGACCATTCGTATGAACACATACGAAATGTCACCAACATTTCTGTATCAGAACACGAAATGTCAACTGGTTCTTGAATATTAACTGTCTCTTATTTAATTTTTTGTAGGGACGTAACCCTGCGACGACCTCTAATAGAAAGAGGAAGGCCGAGGAGGCAGCTGCAGCTAAGGCAGATAAACGGAGCAAAAAGATTCACGACAAGAAAGTCGTGATTGAGGAGCCTGTGGTTGAGGAGAGTGATAGTGAGGGTACATATGTTTTTTTTTAATTTAGGGTTTTTAGGGTTTTATGTATCCCGATCTTGTGAAAAATGGTATACGTCTACCTCGTTTATTTTTTTTTAATTTTTTTTCTACATTCTAGATGACATTTAAAATGTTTTTCATCTACATGAGTTTCCTCCAAATCCAAATGGAAATTGAGTTACAAATATGTGCCATTATTTAGGATTTTTAGGGTTTTATGTGTCCCGATCTTGTGAAAAATGGTATACGGCTAACTCGTTTATTTTTTTTTTCTACATTCTAAATGACATTTAAAGTGTCTTTCATCTACATGAGTTTCCTCCAAATCAAAATGGAAATTGAGTTACAAATATGTGCCATTATTTAGGGTTTTTAGGGTTTTATGTGTCCCGATCTTGTGAAAAATGGTATACGGCTACCTCGTTTTTTTTTTTTTTTTAATTTTTTTCTACATTCTAAATGACATTTAAAGTGTTTTTCATCTACATGAGTTTCCTCCAAATAAATAAAGTGGTATCACTTAAATATGATAGGTTATATGATATTGTATGATCCAATATGACGTTTGTTCCTTGTCATGTATAAGTGTATAAATTTTGCTCAATTAACAACACTATTCAATAATATAACATAGCATATGCGTATCATTAACATCGTGTTGCAAATCATCAAAGAACACCTTCATTTTGATATGTCGTATGGATATACACGATATTAGGACATTATATCGTGTTGTTTTGTACGACATTTATGATAGAGTAAATTTAAATTTCGTATAATTTCATACGACCTAATATTTAACCCAATTAGTTGATGTCGTGTAAAAGTACACGACATGAAGGCTTCATGTCGTCCTTTCGAGCACGACACACGAAGGGTAATTTGGGAATTATTGGTGCCTTTTATGTAAGGTGTCTTGTATGTAATTGTATGTAAGGTGACTTGTATATAGAATTTACGCAGTATGGAGGAGCCAAAAGCGGACTGACGGCTGACGACCGAGGTGGTTTTTTATTGAAGATAGAAACGAACATTTCTTCTCTAAAACGCTTCTCATTTTCCCTTGTCAGCATCTTATCATTTGACGTCATGGTGGTGGCCTCCCACTAATACGCCGTCGTTTCAAATCTCTCTTTGTTTTCTTCTTTGTGCCAATTACAGAACATAAAGCCAATCTTTTGATATTTAACGACGTATGAGTACCAAATCATGCAAGAATCGCCATTTACTTTTGGTTGCTAAAATCTGGGGAGAATTTCCAAGCAAAGGTCAAGTATATGTAGCAGCATTACGCCTCCTACACTTACTATAAACAGCATAACAGAATGAAAGCATCGACCCTCCGTCTCTCTGTGGGTCCGTCCTGTCGAGTCAGTTTGGTCAGCCTCCTCGGTGAGATGCCATACATATTGGTCAAAGCAACTTCACTGCAGAAAGAACACAAAATCCTCGACATTCAGGGAGATATTCTTTGACCACATCCAACCAACACCAAATTAACTGACATAAACAAAGAGTTTTCAGAGTCAATTCATTCATTATTCACCAGAAATGATAAAGTCCTGACGACAAATTTTGTTTGTTTTTTTAAAAAGACAAGCGGGAGAGTTTGCAAGTCATTAAATTTGTTAATTATGCAGTAACCAGAATATGCAAGATAATCCAATATGGATGGCTTGTTAATGAAAGGCACTCAATCATGGCGCTCTGACCCTTTCTCACTTTCCTTCGTCCCAACGAAATAATTTAACTTCTAAATTAAGTTTAAGCATAGTGATTTTTTCAGTTTACTTATTACACTGGATAACAACACTCACTGGAAAGGTGTCTAGACAAAACACTCCTTGATAACAACACTAATTGCAAAGCAAATGTCTCTAGACAAAATACTCCCTCTGGTGAGTGACCATTTCACGTAAACAGACACCTATTTTATTTTGCATTCTTATGAGACGTAAACATCTTGGCTACCCTCAATCATCTAACTCTGACCATTCCCAAGGACAATAATATGGAGTATATCCTTGTCATTATTAGAGTTTCCAAAAAGTATACTTTTTATTGCAATGGAGGAGCAATTACTACTCAAATTTTGTCCCATTTACTTGGGAGTTTATGTCGGCTACAAAATAAAAGAATAAAACTTGGGAGATGCATATGAAACTTTGTCTCTCAATTATGACTTTTAACGGAATAGATAGATTAATAAAACTACTTACAATCATGGCATGCCCTAAAAACACTCAATTTCATGCACTAAAGAATGAAAGGACAGTTACTTCCTCCGTTGCCATCAAATAGGAGTACTTACTGTCTTTAGCTTCTCTTTGGACGTATGCTAATGGTGCTTTCAAAGGTTTATCATTAAATGGTTAGAAGAGAGACTGGGTTGCTGCTATATCCTAGTTTAGTTTTCATGTATTTTTTTTTCTTTTTTACATTATTGATGGACACCTGGACTTTCAGTTGTGAACCGAGTATAAGGGTACTCCCGGAACCAATAACTAAGAGTAATTATAGAACACTAATTAGTACGGAGTAGTCTTTTATCCAATGAGTTATATGATTTGTATGACACATAAAAGCTGGGTTATTCTGCTTCATTTTTTCAAGCTGGAAGAGGGTAAGTGGAGAGAACACTTCATCAAAGAAATAGAGAACAAGGTAAGTGAAATGCATACCAATTACAGTATCAATGTTCAAATGACAAAATGTAATAAAAATAGTGGCCAACATATTAGGAAACTTATCACCTTTTTTATTCACGCTCCATTTGATTTTAGCGATGTGCGAAAAAAATCCTTTGCATTTCGTGCCACATCTGCCTCCACTATGGCTTCCAGCAATATGTCAGATCCTTTTGCATCATCTGGCATCAAATGTTTTAAGCATCCATTATAAAACAATGCATGGATAAAGGAATATATGTATAGTGTCCACAATGCGTGTACAGTTCGCCATATCAGACACAATTCACAAGGTTTGGATTAGACACATGTGTGCGCGTGAATTACTGCATCCATAAGACTTTTCTTTTATATTAAAAAAAAATCATGACATCTCACTTCTTCATTGACGAATCTATATGAAGATTCATGTTAGCCGACCCCAAATCATATTACAGAACACCAAGTTCCAAGTAATACTAAACGAATAGGTACATTGAAGTATGGCTTACTGCGAAAGAGACTTCACGAATGATATGATTATAAATCAAGATCTCATTCTATATAACTAGGTAAGAGTTTCTAACTAACCAACCAACAGCGATAACCCACTGTCTCACCCCAGAACCGAAACTAGAAACAGAAGGAAAGGATTCAAATGGGGATCATTTATGAAAAATAGCTAAATAAATAAAGTATCAAACATGTGATTACTGATCTTAGGAAAAGGTTTATACCTTTGCGATTTGGCAACATTCCTGTGCTTTCAGCTGAGAGAGGAAGAACAGTGATACCAGATTCATCTGTAAGCTCATAGAGATCTTGATTACTTGCAGTTTTAGATTTCAGAGATGTGGACTCAGCCAATTTAGCATAATTAGTGGCTTGGCTATACATATCAGATGAGCCTGAAGTTACAGAATTCTGATCCTTGAAAAGCTAGAGGAAAAGGAAGTCAGGAAAAAATGTAATCTACTTCATAAAAAAGGGAGAACAATAAGTCTGCAGATAATACACCTTAGAAGTGGCGGCCATCAATAGTTCCTGCTTATCAGTTTTTCCAAGTTCGGGGTTCTCTATAACCTCAAAAGAAGAATAAGCAGATCACGTATACGAACAAGAAACTTGACCATCAATATATATTACTCCCTCTGTCCCTAAATGAATGTCGAATTTGCTCTTGATCAAGAGCAAATTTGAAAGAAAAAAATCGACATTCATTTAGGGGGGGAGGGAGTATAAAATTGCAATATGGAAAACGAATTGCACAGTTGATGATGAAACCTGTAGTCATAGATGCTGCACCAATATTACCCACTTGCGTCTTAGTAAATAGACTAGGATTCAAAGAAATTATGTTTCGCATTTCGTGGAGAATGACGTCAAATTGAGCCTTTTGATCAGTCATATCCTTGTGCATCTGGATTTTTTTTTAAAAAAAATGTTCATTTAATTTGAAGTGCACAATTAAGCAAAAGTGGATTATAGTACTACCACTGCCAGTCCTACAAACAATGTACTATATGGTAGGGATCTTCAAAATATTACACATCAGAAAGCAGTTGCACAATCGATTCTCGAAAGTTTACAGTGAGGGGAATCGTTAACAGGATTCTATCACCTAAAAATGGATTTTGATAAATGGCTCTATAATATGACAATAGTATTTTTGACAGAACGCCTATATATTGAACAATTAACGGGTGTGACCTGGTGAACTTTAGAATGCTCCATGACATTATCGAACTGACCACGAGCCAACCGAATATAGCCAATTGAACGGCCAGCTAACCTCCCTGCAACCCTTGCTATGCGAGGAAGATCCTTGGGACCTGATTTTGGTGTAATTTTGAAACAAATGTATCCTAATCAGCATCTATTACAGAATATTGAACTGAACATACAATTTAAGCATCACTGAAGCTAAAGAAAAACATTGAACCAAACCCTGAATAATGTATGCATCAATGTTCAATCTATTTAATTTCATTTTGGTAAGAAGAATTTATCACATGATAGTTACTATAAGCATGAAACCAATTATATATATATATACACATATCATATGTGTGTGTGTGTGTGTGTGGAAAGATAGATAGTACCAATCAGGGCGGCGGTTGCTCCGAGTATAAGGAAGACCTCTCCGTACGAAAGACCTAGCATCGTAACTAATGAAACGGCGCCGGATCAACAGAGAAGCGAGTACGAAGGAGAAATTAGTCGGACACTGAGATCAATTTTATGCACCTAGAGGAAAGGTGTCGCCGGGAATTGCGTCGGAGAAGCCACTGTCGCTCGTTCTTGCGGGAATAGGGAGAGGAGTGAAGAATTGTTGTGTACTCCCTCCGTCCCACTATACTTGACACTTCTTTCCATTTTGAGTCGTCCCACTATACTTTATACTTGACACCTTCCAAAAATAACCAAGTTTTTATATTTTTATATTCACTCTACCCCACCACTCATTCTCTCTCTTCATTTTCTACCACACATTTATTCAACCAACACTACTATTTACCCCACTCATTCTCTCTCTTCATTTTCCATCACACATTTTTTTTATTTTATTCTTTTTCCTTGGTTTTTGAACCCACCCCTTGAATGTCAAGTATAGTGGGACGGAGGGAGTATGTGAGAATTGTGTATGTCAAATTTATTTACTTCCCACTTAGGGTTTTTTGTTTTTTTAAGTGATAAGTGCTGAAATTTGATTTCAGTTTTGAAAATGGTAAAAAAAAAAAAATCATAAATGCATTATAAAACAGTAAACAGTTTAAAAAAAATTATCCAAAATCAAATATGAAACGGTGGCTTTCAGAGTTAAGAGATATCAATATATAGCCCCTTACGAACAAGATTTGTCATATAGATATCTCCCTGATTGTTTTTTTTTTCAGAATCTTTTCTTTGAGACGAAATCCTATTTACCAACTTTTAGAATGTATACTCTCTCGCATCTTACTACTCAAAATGACAATTAATTAATCATCAGGACTTGGCCAGAGCACTGAAACACCAACACGGAGGTCCTGAGTTCGACTTCTTCCAGCGGTTAGAGTGGATGATTATCCCTCCCTATTAATATTAGGCGCCTCTGGGGGGAATTTTAGGGGAATTTCAGATAATTGAGGGACTTGTTAGTAAAATTGACTTACAAAAAAATAAAAAATAAAAGGGCTTGACTCGAGATGGGCAAGCCTCAAAAAAAATAAAAAAAATGACAATTAATTTTCATTATTCTTCTCGCCTATTATATCTCATATTTTATTTTTATATCCACAACATCAATTAACTTAGGCCTCATTTGTTTTACATTTTCAACTTTTATTCAGATCTGAATGGGTGGATGCATCATATATCAAAATATTTTTTTTTTCATTCATATCTGAATGCCTTTTATTTTTCACTTAATTTTCATATGTAAAACTATCACTTATTTGCCTCTTAATTAATTTTTTTCATATATATCTCTTACATAAACTCGTAATTTTAAAAAGACAAAAACTTATGTGAGAACAGGGATACCCGTCTCATCCATGAGACGGGTCATTTCAACCCGAAAATCGCTCCATCACCCGACCCATCATACACTAACCCCCAAAGTTTCCCTCCTCTCTCCTCGACAACAATGGAGCGACTCCAACAGCTGCAAAGAGACGGCACAACTATGAATGTCGTTGGATCGGCCCAACCTTTTGCGATCAACACCCAATTGATCTAGAGCCTTAATCCGGTGGAACCTGATCCCAGGAACATACTCCATTGTTTTCAATATCCAAAACACAGCTTCCACAGTTTTTTTTTTTTCAAAATAAAAACCCAAATTCGAAAATTATAGGGTTTTCTAATTCATGCACCACGGATGAAATTGAAGGCTGAATGTGGTGGGTATGAGGTCGGGATTGATGGAGAAGGAGGTGGGTAGGTTAAATTCGTGGTTTAATGGTTGTAATATGTGGATTTTCGGGTAGAGAGAGAAAGTTGGGGGGTGAGGGCCGAATTTTGGGTTAGAGAGAGAAGAAGAGTGGTGTTTAATGGAAGGAGGAGAAGACAAGGAAGAAGATGAAGAGGAGAGAGAGATGGGGAGGCCGACAGTTTTGGTGGTGGAGGATTGTTAATGGCGGGTGGAGAGAGAAATAAAGAAGGAAGTAGGGAGGAAGAAGGAGTTGGGAAGGAAAAGAGTTTTGTTTTTTTTTGTTTTTTTTTTTTTTTTTTAATGCCCAGTTTCTTTCTGAGAATAGGGAGCGGACGCTCCCCTGTTACATTTGAAATGTAATAACTTATGCATATGAATGTAATAGTTTATACAAGTAAATGTAACACTTTGATAGATGAAATTGTAACATATTTCTATAGATAATGTAATACTTTTACATGTATCATAATAAATTTGAACTCATTATAACTTATTGTTTGAAAACATATAGATATCTATACATATGTGTTATAATTATGTACAAATACTATTACATATAAATAACACGTTTGTTACATTTTAGTTATAATAAGTATTACTTTTGCCAAACGAAGAAAACATAGGGAAAAACACTATTACTTTTCTGTATACAGAAAAGTAATAGTGTTTTTCCCTATGTTTTCTTCGTTTGGCAAAAGTAATATTTATTATAACTAAAATAAGTTATTACATTTCAAATGTAATACATATAGTTTGTATTACATTTGAAAAAATGGGTAAAAATAATACATATATACAGAAAATTAATAGTGTTTTTTTCTATGTTTTCTTCGTTTGGCAAAAGTAATACTTATTATAACTAAAATAAGTTATTACATTTCAAATGTAATACATATAGTTTGTATTACATTTGAAAAAATGGGTAAAAAACGAGCTTTTGTTTTTTTAAAACAGGTATTACGTTTACATATTAACAATGTTACTTTATATGTATACAGTCATTACATTAAGAGATGGTAACTATTACTTTTTCTAAACGTAATACCTGTTTTAAAAGGCATGAGCTGCCATTTAAAACGTAATACCTGTTTTAAATGGGTCGACCCGTCTCATGCATGAGACGGATCCCCTTGTTCTCACAGGAGACTAACTCTTTCAAAAATACACAACCCAAACACTAGATCAATAACCATTTATCCCATCTCTCTGCTCCATTAAATGTCGTAACATTAATTTCAGATGTGAATTCAGATAAATATTCAAACAGTTTGAGTAATTCATAAATCACTATTTAGACGCTACCTTTTATCAATTCAGACATGAAATTCAATTTCAACAGTTAACACTTAAAAAAATCAAATGTCACCTTACTATTTCTCTCACTCATTATCTCTACTACTTTAATTTTCATACTCAGAACACATGTCCTCTACCACACTTTTTCTTAATCATTGTGCCCAAAATCTAGTCCAGTTTGAATTGAAGTGTGACACAAAGAATATACAACTAAAAATTCAACGATTATGAATTACTCTCCGGTTTTTGAATAATTATAGCATTAAAATTTTTTTGTTAACTAAGATGATACTTGTCCAATATTTAATGATAAATTATTACTATTTAAAAAATCTAAAAATAATTATGAATAATATAGTGTATCAAAAATCATTTTCAAATAGTATGGAAATATAAAGTTTTTCTAATCTTTTGATCAATTTTTTTTTACTTAGTTGAACAATAAAATTGAAATGCGGCATTTTTTTTTAAAAATGGAGGGAATCACTACAAGAAACAGGCTTATTTACGGCGGTTAAAATCCGCCGTAAATACCACGCGCCCCGCCGTATATAGTATTTACGGCGGACTAGCCGCCGTAAATAGACCCCCGTATAAATCATCGCCGTAAATACTATATACGGCGGTGACACCGCCGTAAATACTATATACGGCGGATACACCACCGCCGTAAATACTATATACGGCGGATATACCACCGCCGTATATAAATGAAATACATACGTATATTTGTATTTGAGTGATCTTTATACGGCGGTATGTGTAACCGCCGTAAATAAGAGACGAGTCGTCCGCTCTTTAACGAGTCGTCCCAGTTGCACTTCACTGTGTTCCTCGTCCGGACGAGTCGTCCAAGGCCATTTTATACGGTGGTGACTATATCCGCCGTAAATAACTTAATAGGGACGACTCGCCCACCGTGGCACGAGTCGTACCATTTACACCCCATCGGTTCCCTCGTCCCCCCTTTGGGCACGAGTCGTCCCTAGGTTTATACGGCGGATTTTGTCACCGCCGTAAATAAGCCTATTTTTTTCCTACTTTGTATAATTAATTTTCCCCAAAATACGTTCACAAAAACCAAATTCAACCTATACACACACAAATAAAACCTCGTATATAACCAAAAATACACAAATGCAATCAATATTTACAATCTACATATTAACACAATTAATGTTGAATGTATCCAGACATAATAACCATTATACAAAAAGTTATTAGTTGTTGAATGTATCCAAAATACACAATGTCTAAAATCCACAACACCTATTCATTACCGTCATTTCCATCGTCGCTCCATCCAACAACGTTTCAATTCATCAATTTGTTGTTGTAAGCGTCGGCGTTCCTCTGAAGTTGTTGTTGTAATTGCTCCCGAAGTTGTTGTTGTAACCGCCGGCGTTCCTCCTCATTTTGTCGGCGTTCCTCCCGAAGTTGCCTTTCAAAATCTGCTCGACCCCCGCCACCGCCTCAATACAAATGCCCGAGAAGTTGGGGATTTACCAAACACCTTAGTTTTGTTAAGACCGCCTCCCATACATCGCACTCTCCCGTGGTCATCGGGCCCATCATACCAACAAAAATATTTTCACGCGCCGTGGGAGAGTTTTGTTGCTCCTCCGGCACCTCCTCAATTGCATCATTAAGCGTTTGCCGTAACAAAAACAACATGTTCAATATAAATGTTTTAACTTTAATTAATATTATGAAAATGAAGTTAGAAATGAAAAAAGTATTCTATAGAATAACAAAACCGAAACAGTAAAAGGTTGAAACTTTATCTTACAATCATTTGAGTGGTTTCTTGATCTGCGGGTGTTTTGCCGTGCGCGTATGTATGAAAATGCTTAAGCGATCGGTTGGTAAACCCTTTTCGTCTCTACACAATTTATAATAGAATCATTTGACAAAAAAAATATATTTATATACGATACAAAAAGAAACATTAATTGAATTGACAACCGAGAACTAAATTGAACGATGACAAACCTCTTTGATGACTTTGGGATGGGACATTTTTCCGGTCCTATTCAGCACGATTGCTTTTCTCGATTCAATTTATTTGTTTACGATATTTCCTGGAAAAAAAAGAAGATAATATTAGTATTATTTTGACTACTTATATAAGACATTCACGATAATAGATTGAGATTAATTTGAAATATACCCGAGCCTTGTTCGTACCCCACATCGCAACAAAGCAGTGCACTCATCGGATCCGCAATGCACCCATCAGCGGGCTAGCAACGCGTCTGGGTCGGATTCATACATCTTATAATGAGATTTCAATCGAGTAATATTCATAACGAGTCAATATTCATAACAAAGTCATAACTGAGTAATATTCATAACTGAGTAATACTTATTATATGCTTGTCTCACCTGGTATTTCCAGTCACGCCACGCTTTACCGAGAGAAAGAACCATAACCGGGTAATACTCCGGATGAGCATTTGTATTTTCCTATATACACAATTCAACAAAGAAAAAAAAAACAATTGTTAGAGAATCATAAGACTTTTGACTACGTACTAGAGATTTATGTAAGAAATATGGATTACAACTTACCAGAACGTCATTCCATACGTTATTTATGCACTCATGGTCCATCTGAGACCACTCTCTAGTTAATGAGAAATGTTCCCCATTTTTAGCAAAAATTCCTATCTGAGTAGCTAATTTGGCCATTTTCCCACCAACTGGTTGACCATAATTATTCCATATTATGTTCAATCTCTCTTTACCCCATTTGGGGGTTGGTTATGCACTCATGGTCCATCTGAGACCACTCTCTAGTTAGGAACTAGGTTGAAGTCACTCTTTAACTAGGATTCAAGTACAACTTTAGTACAATAATGTGGAACTTGAATTGGTTCAAATGGATAATGGGAAATGTGTTAAATATTGTCTTAAAAAGGGTTGAGAGGCAATTATGAAACTTGAACCAAAGTGGATAAAACATGGTAATTGAACTTGGAACCTTTATAGAAGGTGTACAAGGTTATATTATGAACGCGTAGGGTTACTTGTATGTTGTTATACCTCTACGTGGTTATATGTATGTGGTTATTGGGTTAAATGGTGCATAAAAGGTATGGTTCATTACTTTATTGATTGATACATAAGTGGCAATACCCTGTTACTAAATTATACCTTGGGTATTGAATGTGTAGGCCTCATATATGATATATGGTGCCTTATGTGGTTATATTTATAGGGTTGTGGGTTCAAATAACGGGAGAACATATTGGAGATAAGAAGGATTATAAGATTTTGCAAATGTGTCGGGTGCTTTAAAATTTCGCGTTGTGAAAGAGCTCAAGTGTTGGACTTTTAGAGAGAAGCTGCATTGAATGAAAATCGAGTCTCTTTTGCTTTTGGTAGCAAATGGGTGTAATAGAGTAGAGGCATTTTGAAACTAGAAGCACCACCTCCCCTAATGGCCCATATTAACAACCAATTTGCTGAACAGATAAATATGAAATAAGCACCAACTTATCTTGGAACTATTACAGACAAAGCATAACAAAACAAAATACACCTTACGATTGGTTTGCTATTACAGACAAAGCATAACAAAACAAAATACAACACAAGCATAACTAGACATTCAATTGATCCTCTTGAAAAGCTACTACCAGGATATCACTTCATTTCAAAGAAAAATAATATTTCATAGTTTAATGGAGAAGCTACACTAGGATCTAACCTCATTTCTGAGAAAAATATGTGGTTGTAGAATATAAAAGCTACCATTACATACAAAACCTAACACAACAAAACAAACATTAATGAAGAAAATTACATTACTAACATGATGAACATTCGATCAACCCTACTATAACCTACTACGAGGTTATAACCTTGTTTTTAGATTTGATAATCCAATTGAAAATCTACTACCGGGATATGAGCTCGAATTTGAAGAAGATTACATTTGATAATTGAATTGAAATGCTAGTATTACGAGACAAAACCTAGCACGGACAAAACACATCAATGAAAAAATCACAACACAAACATAAATATTCGGTCAATCAAAGAGAGCGAGATACGAATCGAAGAAATCAACAAAAAACAAAAATTAAAAGTAATTAAATACGCTATACCTACTCGATTTTGGTCACCTAGGCGTCGGATTTTCAAGCCCTAGCTATGGAGGATTGAAGCTGCGTCGTAGGAGAGAAAGGGAGGAGATACCGCGAACCGAATAGGGAAATTTGGGTTTCCCGGTATTTAATAACATTTACGGCGGATATTGTACACCGCCGTAAATAATGGTATTATTTACGGCGGACGCGTATCAACCGCCGATAATAAGTACCTATATACGGCGGCTGCTGATATACCGCCGTATATAACCTCGATCCCGTATACGTACACGTTCAATATACGTACATTGCTTATTTACGGCGGACGCGTTCGCCGTATATATTAGGTATTTACGGCGGCGGTTCATACCGCCGTATATATAATATATATACGGCGGACGCGTGTTAGTCGCCGTATATGGGCGCCGTAAAAAGCCTCCTTTCTTGTAGTGAATATTAGATAGTACTCCCTCCGTTCCGCTATAACCTGCACACTTTTCTCATTGGGCGTATCATTACAAGCTTCACACTTTTTAAAATGGCAAAAAAATTTTACTATTACACCCACTAATTCTATCTCTTACTTTACTTTTATACTCACAATACCAATCAAATCACTATTTTCTATCCTACTTTCTCTCTCCAACCTCACTTTTTATACTCACAATATTTTCTCCACTAACTTTTTTCTTAATTTGCATGTAAACAGTAATTGTGAACTTTATAGCGGAACGAAGGGAATATATCATTAATTATTCATAATCGTTGTATCATTAGTAGTATAATGTACCGTACACAAAAGTGTTTCATAAGATTTCCCTCTAACAAGTATCCGATATTTATCGTTGTGCACTTTCTTTATCCTAAAATGATTTTTCAAATTTGCTTTTAATTGATTAAAAGTGAATTTAAATATTCATTTTGAAAGAAATGAGTAATATTTATACTTGTATTATTACTCCAACTAAGCAAAATATAATTCATATTTATGGCGAATGCAATTGAAATTTAACAAAAAAAAAAAAATATTATCCTTACAAAAATATGATCATCCATCCTCATGAATATTGATACTATTTTTTTTTATAGTGCATTAATAATAATTTTATAACGACAATAAAATTTTGATCAAAATTTAATCTAGTTGAATATAAAGAAAATAAAGGAAAATGTGACACTATTTTTGGAATGGAAGGTAAGAAAAATCAACATAAATATCAATTTTAAAATACTCCCTCCGTCCCACAATAATACCTAAAAAAATTCCTTTTGAGCGTCCCACAATAGTCTATATTTTTCAAAAATGGAAATGAAATCCACTTTTCTCTACTCACAACACTTTTTAAATTTACTATTCTCTCCACTCATTCTCTCTCCTATTTTACTTTTACACTCATAACACATTACCTTTATCACTTTTTACCTTAATTTTTGTGTCAGGCCAAAAAATCTATATATTTGTGGGACGGGGGGAGTATTCATTTTAGCTCTAAAAGAAAGGAAATTAATGAGCTAAACAAATTTTCTGACACATTTAAACTTTGAAGAAGAAAAAAAAAACTTGCTTGAATTTGTCGACTAGGATACTAAACTTTTATCCAAACTCTTAACTTACTAACCAAATTTGTGTTCCTAATAAATAAATAACCAAATTTGTAGTCAAAATTACAATATACTCCCTCCTCCTTCTCGTCCAAAATAATTTTCTTGTTTTTTGTCGTAGTAATATGAAGATATTTTGAGCAATAATTTTAGATTAATTTAATTATTATTATAAAAAATTAAAACTTGTTATAATACACCATTATAAATATTATCAATAACAATTTTTAGATGTTTATTCAAATAATTGAATAAATCTAAAATTATTATTCAAAGTATATTCGTGACAACGACAAAAAAAGGAAGATTATTGATAATAATTACATGATTCCCCCTCATCCCAAATTATTATCCACAAATTTCAAACGAAATTCAAAAGTCCACACTCAAATAGAGGCATAGATCAAAATTTCATAAAAAAAAAAAACAAAATCTAAGTACTCCCTCCGTCCCACCCGAATTTGGACAAAGTTACTTTACACGGAGATTAAGGAAAAGGTAAATGTTGTGAGTGTAATTTAAAAATAGGAGAGAGAATGAGTGGAGGGAATAGTAAATTATAATGGTGTTGTGAGTATTAAAATAATGTAGGAGAGAGAATGAGTGGAGAGAATAGTGATTTAAGGTTTCCATTTTGGGCCGTCCAAATTCGGATGGGACGCCCAAAAAGGAAATTTGTCCAAATTCGAGTGGGACGGAGGGAGTATAGAGTAATTTTAGTTTATATCTGTGGGTATACGAGCGAATTGATTAATAAAATATGAGTCTTTATTATTATTCTTTAAAAGGGGAAATTTTTTGAAAAAAAAAATACTTTTATATCCGGATATAAGATAATTTCAATCTTATACCTTCGTTTTTTATTGATTTGTTATTTCGCCTTAAAATTTCTAACTCTCCCCAAATTAGGTTATACATAAATACACGGCCCTCACGGCCCCTCAAAATACACGGCCATAGCGATTTGTCGAAATTACCCATTTATAAATAATTTTTTTTTTTTTTCATTTAAAATTCAATCAAACAGCCTCTTCCTCTCCCTCGCTCTCTCTCTCTTTCTCAGTACACACGACGACGAACACACCACGGCCAGACGAAGAATGGCTCGAGTAAAAATTCCGCTCCTGCTGGAGCTTCCGCCGCCGCTACCACCACCGGCCATCGCCGCCGCCTCCGCTTCTACCACCGTGCTGTAAAGAAGGTAATGCAATTTGAACGAAATTTAAACCTAATTTTACATTCCCGATGTCTAATTTTTTTGATTGCTTGATTGATTTGGAAGTCTTTCATTTCATGAACTGGTTTCTTCAATTTTATTCGACGTCTTTTTCTCATTTTTCTTCGTGTAATTTTTCTTTCTTTGATAATAACCAAGCGGAGAGGGCACATTTCGTGTAACTCACACGAGATTAATTTCGTGTAAGTCACACGAGATTCATTTCGTGTAACTCACACGAAATGCATCTCGTGTAACTCACACGAAATGCATCTCGTGTGACTTACACGAAATGTGCCCAAATGGGTCGACTCTTTTCCTTTACATCGTTCATATTCGATTATAAATGCTAAATAGCTAATTTATTGTCTCTTATTTGTTTTTTTGTAGGCACGTGAACGTATGACCGCGTCAAACGAAGAGGAAGGCCGAGAGACGACGGCGGCTAAGGTAGATAAACGAAGCAAAAGTATACATGATAGGACTATCGTGCGTGGGTGCGAGCTTGAGATTCGGGAGGAGGTAGGAGATGATCATGATACGACTTTGCGGCTGAGCGGGTGTGCGGCTGAGCGGGCGAGCGGATTGATATTGATTCTGGTGATAGTGTTGAGGAGGATGGAGGAGATGATGAGGCATCTTCTGATTCTGGTGATAGTGGTGAGGAGGATGAGGAGGCGGAGGAGGAGGGTGGGGATGATGATGAGGAGGAGGAGGAGGAGGGGAGGGATGATGATGATGATGATGAGGAGGAGGAGGAGGAGGAGGAGGAGGAGGAGGAGGAGGAGATACATGATGTTAGACCTTTGAGGCATGGGAGGGGAGGGAGGGATGCGGCTAGAGGGCGGGGACGGAGAGGAGGGCGGGGGTGCGGGTGAGGTGCCACCATCATGGCAGCTTCAGAGTGACCCAGGTGGCGGCCCAGAGAATGTTTCACTTTTATACGGGTTTGGTGATCACAGAGCCCGAGAGATTTGGAGGGACTCCACTAGTGAGTCAGTGGTGACTTTTCATACGAGACTGCAGCATCTGCAAAAGTAAGATAATCATTTATGTTAATTTATTAAAATCTTGAAGTTGTTTGGCACACACTCTAAATATTCCATTAATTATACATCTCGTACTTTTCTCGATCTCGAGTATTGATTATATTTTTTGTTTGGAATAAACAGGTTCAAGCGTGCTGATCTGGAGGCTACTGATAGAGCCTGGCTGACCCTCGTTGATGCATCGGGCATCCAGCAGCTGCACGATGCCACCATTCAGAGGCCTAACCATGCGCTGATGACGGCATTTTTGGAACGGTGGTCTCCTGAGACTAACTCGTTCCACATGCCGTGGGGGGAGATGACCATTACGTTACACGACGTATCTCATATCCTGGGTATGTTGTTATATATTATCAATTTCAAGACTATATTAACTATCTACATTCATCTCTTGTACTAAAATGTGTTATTTCATCTTCAATTTACAGGTATCAGCTGTGTAGGTGCACCTGTTCGGCATCCGGATCCAGTGCCTGACCTATCCGGCATCAGTAGACACCTCGTTTTGGGCGGCACTGGATACTTATTAAAGGATGTCCGGCGTCTCTTTTCTTCCCGTATACCGCACATGACTGATGCCCAGCGTGCTTCTGCGTATATCCTGCACCTCTTGGGTTCCACGATGTTCGTGGACAAGAGTCAGGATAAGGTGCCTGCAGCCTACCTTCCTTTATGCATGGATCTTGAGAGACTCCCCACTCTCTCCTGGGGATCAGCTACATTGGCTTATTTATACCGAGAGTTGGGGAAGGCGTCCAGATCCGGATGCAAGCAGATGGGTGGTTGTGCGACACTGCTAGAGGTACATCTTACTCTACTCACTTTCTTTTTACTCTGTCGACTCCCCCCCCCTGTAATTACATGTTGCATTTGATTAGTATTTAATACTTTTTACATACATCTCAGGGGTGGATATACGAGTACTTCCCGGATTTCCGGCGACTTTCTGACCCGCACTGGCAGCAGGGGCAGCCGAGAGCCCGTAGATGGTCACGTGCTGATGCAGCTGGGAGGGCATTGGATCATCTAGTGCAGTATCGCCGCACTCTTGACAGGATGCATGTTGATAGGGTGAGTTATTCATATTAAAACTGTTTCAAATTGTTACACTCCCTCCGTTATTATGTAGACTCTGCCTAACAAAGTCTACTCACAGGTTGCTTGGACTCCTTATGGTATTGGAGCGGACTCGATTCTGCCGGTTTCACACTTCAGGGGGGTTATACGCTTTTGTGACATCACTGAGGCGTATATGCCTGATCGTGTTACCAGGCAGTTCGGGTACCAGCAGAGGATCCCCAGACGGCCCCCCGTGACTCCCACGAGATGTATTTTGTCAAAGGGTCAGAAGGGATACCAAAAGGAGTATGGTGACGGAGATGATTTTTGGGACGGGTGGGTGGAGTACGACATGCATGATTTCAGGCCCGTTCCCCGATGGGGGCCACCACTAGATACTACATCTTCTCCCGTGACTGATGATTATATGGAGTGGTTTCTGGCTAGGAGTCATGTTCGGATATCTAATCCGATACACGATCCTCCCGTTGACATTCCACCTCCCCCACCTCCCCCAGTTGATGTTCCACCGCAGCCTGGGGTTGCAGCGATCGCAGATCTCATACTTCCATTAGTGACAGATGCGAGTCTCCCCGAGTACGCCAGAGATATACTTAGACGGGCACACGAGGGTTTAGGTCGTCTCATGTAGGAGGTCGCATTTATGTATTGTTGATTATGGAGTTTTGGTATATTTGTAGTACTGATTATGGAGTTGGATTTATTTTCTGTAGGAAATGGATAGTTGTTGTTGTAATGGTATACTGATTGTATTGTTGTTGTTTATGGAGTTATGGATTTGTAGTACTGAATATGGAGTTATGGATTTGTTCTTTGTTGTTTATTTGGTGTTGTTTATTTGGTATTTACAGATGCGAGTATGAAATGGATAGTTGCCGGCCAGGTTCGATTGTGTTGTTGCTGTTGTTTATTTGGTGTCGTTGTTTACTTGGTGCTGGTGTTGTTGCTGATGTGTCTCGTGTATATCCACACGAAACACATCTCGTGTAGATCCACACGAGACACATCTCGTGTAAATCCACACGAGATGTGTCTCGTGTGGATCTACACGAGACACATCAGTAACAACAACAGCACCAAAGTCATACTGATGAAAAATTGTATACTAAATAAAAGTGTTAACAAGGATAAGCATATAATTCAAAAACCATTACACATATACTATCCCCTACGTAATCTTTCTCTTCTTGCATCGGTATCCTGATCATAGAGTTTATTAAATGCTGCTATCCTATCTCGGTATTGGAGGATCAGTTGACTTGCGCTTGGATCACAGTGTTCCCTCCAAGTGTTCGGTGGTGGTGGAATTGGGTAATCATTGCCTCGACATGTATGCGGCGAAAGTAATAACAGTTAAATACAACGAATTTAAGTAAGACACTTAAATATTACAAATATAGATGAGACAGTTAAGTATCATACCAATATAAAATGGTTTCTCACTTGTCCCACCACAACTGTGTTTATCGGTGGTCCTACTCCTGCTGGTACAGTCACTGGAAGACATAAGCTGCCGCCGCTAGCCGAGTACGAAATGAATGCCACATTAAGTATCATACCAATATAAAATGGTTTTCTGTGTCCCGATCTTGCCAAAAATGGTATACGGCTACCTCGTTTATTTTTTTTTAATTTTTTTCTAGATTCTAAATGACATTTAAAATGTTTTTCATCTACATGAGTTTCCTCAAAATCCAAATGGAGATTGAGTTACAAATATTTGCCATTATTTAGGGTTTTTAGGGTTTTACGTGTCCCGATCTTGCCAAAAATGGTATACGGCTACCTCGTTTATTTTTTTTTTATTTTTTTCTAGATTCTAAATGACATTTAAAATGTTTTTCATCTACATGAGTTTCCTCAAAATCCAAATGGATATTGAGTTACAAATTTTTGCCATTATTTAGGGTTTTTAGGGTTTTCTGTGTCCCGATCTTGCCAAAAATGGTATACGGCTACCTCGTTTATTTTTTTTTTTAATTTTTTTCTAGATTCTAAATGACATTTAAAATGTTTTTCATCTACATGAGTTTTCTCAAAATCCAAATGGAGATTGAGTTACAAATTTTTGCCGTTTTTTAGGGTTTTTAGGGTTTTCTGTGTCCCGATCTTGCCAAAAATGGTATACGGCTACCTCGTTTAATTTTTTTTTATTTTTTTCTAGATTCTAAATTACATTTAAAGTGTTTTTCATCTACATGAGTTTCCTCAAAATCCAAATGGATATTGAGTTACAAATTTTTGCCGTTTTTTAGGGTTTTTAGGGTTTTACGTGTCCCGATCTTGCCAAAAATGGTATACGCCTACCTCGTTTATTTTTTTTTAATTTTTTTCTAGATTCTAAATGACATTTAAAATGTTTTTCATCTACATGAGTTTCCTCAAAATCCAAATGGAGATTGAGTTACAAATATTTGCCATTATTTAGGGTTTTTAGGGTTTTACGTGTCCCGATCTTGCCAAAAATGGTATACGGCTACCTCGTTTATTTTTTTTTAATTTTTTTCTAGATTCTAAATGACATTTAAAATGTTTTTCATCTACATTAGTTTTCTCAAAATCCAAATGGAGATTGAGTTACAAATTTTTGCCATTATTTAGGGTTTTTAGGGTTTTCTGTGTCCCGATCTTGCCAAAAATGGTATACGGCTACCTCGTTTATTTTTTTTTAATTTTTTTCTAGATTCTAAATGACATTTAAAATGTTTTTCATCTACATGAGTTTTCTCAAAATCCAAATGGAGATTGAGTTACAAAATTTTGCCATTATTTAGGGTTTTTAGGGTTTTCGTGTCCCGATCTTGCCAAAAATGGTATACGGCTACCTCGTTTATTTTTTTTTAATTTTTTTCTAGATTCTAAATGACATTTAAAATGTTTTTCATCTACATGAGTTTCCTCAAAATCCAAATGGAGATTGAGTTACAAATATTTGCCATTATTTAGGGTTTTTAGGGTTTTACGTGTCCCGATCTTGCCAAAAATGGTATACGGCTACCTCGTTTATTTTTTTTTTATTTTTTTCTAGATTCTAAATGACATTTAAAATGTTTTTCATCTACATGAGTTTTCTCAAAATCCAAATGGAGATTGAGTTACAAATTTTTGCCGTTTTTTAGGGTTTTTAGGGTTTTCTGTGTCCCGATCTTGCCAAAAATGGTATACGGCTACCTCGTTTAATTTTTTTTAATTTTTTTCTAGATTCTAAATTACATTTAAAGTGTCTTTCATCTACATGAGTTTCCTCAAAATCCAAATGGATATTGAGTTACAAATTTTTGCCATTTTTTAGGGTTTTTAGGGTTTTCTGTGTCCCGATCTTGCCAAAAATGGTATACGGCTACCTCGTTTATTTTTTTTTAATTTTTTTCTAGATTCTAAATGACATTTAAAATGTTTTTCATCTACATGAGTTTCCTCAAAATCCAAATGGAGATTGAGTTACAAATTTTTGCCGTTTTTTAGGATTTTTAGGGTTTTCTGTGTCCCGATCTTGCCAAAAATGGTATACGGCTACCTCGTTTAATTTTTTTTTATTTTTTTCTAGATTCTAAATTACATTTAAAGTGTTTTTCATCTACATGAGTTTCCTCAAAATCCAAATGGATATTGAGTTACAAATTTTTGCCATTTTTTAGGGTTTTTAGGGTTTTCTGTGTCCCGATCTTGCCAAAAATGGTATACGCCTACCTCGTTTATTTTTTTTTAATTTTTTTCTAGATTCTAAATGACATTTAAAATGTTTTTCATCTACATGAGTTTCCTCAAAATCCAAATGGAGATTGAGTTACAAATATTTGCCATTATTTAGGGTTTTTAGGGTTTTACGTGTCCCGATCTTGCCAAAAATGGTATACAGCTACCTCGTTTATTTTTTTTTTATTTTTTTCTAGATTCTAAATGACATTTAAAATGTTTTTCATCTACATGAGTTTTCTCAAAATCCAAATGGAGATTGAGTTACAAATTTTTGCCGTTTTTTAGGGTTTTTAGGGTTTTCTGTGTCCCGATCTTGCCAAAAATGGTATACGGCTACCTCGTTTAATTTTTTTTAATTTTTTTCTAGATTCTAAATTACATTTAAAGTGTTTTTCATCTACATGAGTTTCCTCAAAATCCAAATGGATATTGAGTTACAAATTTTTGCCATTTTTTAGGGTTTTTAGGGTTTTCTGTGTCCCGATCTTGCCAAAAATGGTATACGCCTACCTCGTTTATTTTTTTTTAATTTTTTTCTAGATTCTAAATGACATTTAAAATGTTTTTCATCTACATGAGTTTCCTCAAAATCCAAATGGAGATTGAGTTACAAATTTTTGCCGTTTTTTAGGGTTTTTAGGGTTTTACGTGTCCCGATCTTGCCAAAAATGGTATACGCCTACCTCGTTTATTTTTTTATTTAAAGTGTTTTTCATCTACATGAGTTTCCTCAAAATCCAAATGGAGATTGAGTTACAAATATTTGCCAATTAAAGGGTTTTATGTGTCTCGTATGTATCCACACGAGATACATCTCGTGTTGATACACACGAAATACATCTCGTGTATATACACACGATACACATCTCGTGTGGATCTATGCGAGATGAGTGAAGAATTACGAAACCCATTACCAAAACAGCAACAACCATCATCATCATCAACACTAAACAACCGATTACCAAAACCTGAATATTCAATCAAATGAAAGGGCCCTTTTAATGGTGGACGGAGATAAATCTCGTGTAAAATCACACGAGATTATTCTCGTGTGAGTTCACACGAGATAAACTGAAAAGAGAGTTCCTCTACTGGACGCATCAATGGCGTCACTAACAATTCAAATCAGAACCTCCTTTTCCAACAATCAATGATCCAATTACTTCAAACCCTTTCAACAAAAGTGTCCTCAAATCATCTGCACGGAAAAAATTCAACTAAATCAATCACAAACGCACAGGCAAACAAAGAATCAGATTATTGGGAGTTAGGGTTACCTGATTCTCTGACGAAATCGGGTGAAAAGGGGTCGGAGGGGTGGGTGTGAATGCACTTGAAGGTGGATATTAATGTGATGGGAGAGACGAAGGGAGAACCTATCAACCATTGGAGACCTGCTTCGTTGTTCATGATGATATCGTTCGCAGTGTCCATGGTGAACGATTGAAATTTTTCTGCGAGGTGTGTCGTGTGATTCTACACGTGATAAAGGCATTGATATCGTGTAGAATCACACGAGACGGAAGGGCAAAATTGGAATATACCGTTCTCTGTATTTTTCGGGCCGTGTATTTAGTATTTACCCCAAATTAATAGTAATAGTCAAAATTAAGTCAAAGTGATAGACAAACCCTTTGTCCCCGCCCCCTTTCACCTACCCGGCGCAGACAGACAAGAGCACTAGCTGGATATTACAATGGCCATTGCCTTGAAAGCCGCTTCAATCGCTCAGCTCAAGAACAAATCCGAAACCCGTTCTTTTGTTCGTCCAATTTCACGAAGATTTGCCGTTTCATTCAAATCTGTCAAGCCTGTCATGGCCTCATCACTAGCAGCCATCCCCACCACCGTTGGACTATCTGAAACTTTTCGTAATTTGAAGCAACAAGGCAAGGTCAGTAGTATTTTCTTTCTATAAATGTGAGATAATTTTGGGTCTCATGTACGATTTTTAACCTGGGTTTTGTTTCAGATAAGATTATGTGTTTTTTTTTAATTGAATTCGATATGGTTTGTTGAAGCTGAAATGATGAGTTAATTTTGGTTTTTAATATTTTGGAAGATGATTTCAATATATTGGTCAAAGTGCAATCAAGTTGACCATATATATGTCTAATTTCAAGGGTGATGGAGGGAGTATTTTGGAAGATGATTTCATCAGTTGAGGGATTTCTGCTGTAAGAATTACCTAGCTAAGTGTTTTGGGGGGAAAATAGGGTTTTTTGTTTTTTTGATTTGACTCAACATAGAGATAAACAGACTTAAAGTTAAAAACATGCGATAGATGCAAAATTTCTTCATCGGATTATTAACTGCCTAGACAATTGCACTCATGTTCATTTTCTCAAATTTCATGTAGGAACAATGTTAGGATAGAAATTTCTATAATAACATTAGCTATGAACCTGGGGTTTTAGCTGCATTACATATTAGAAACATCCAGTCATTCAACATAAATTTTATCACCGAGCTGAAAAGGTACTTCCAGACGTAAGCTACAACGATCACATGTACTTAATGATGATTTGGAGTTCGGTTGTTCATGTAAATTTGGTTTTCTTTTGATGAGCATGCATTTTATGTGAAGGTGGCATTCATCCCATACATCACTGCTGGTGATCCTGACCTTGCAACCACAGCGGAGGCACTGAAGATGTTAGATGCTTGTGGGTGTGACATTATTGAACTCGGTGTACCTTATTCTGATCCCTTGGCAGACGGACCAGTTATCCAGGTTTGGCAGAATAACACTGATTCTTGACCTTCCGTTAACATTCTTTAATTTCTTTGGAGAGAATGTTACGGAGTAATTTTTTTTGTCCTCTCTCATCCTGCTAGGCTGCAGCCACTCGTTCGCTAGGCAGAGGAACCAATTTTGATGCAATAATCTCAATGTTGAAGGAGGTAGGACCGTAGGTCTATCCTTTTCCCCTCACTGTCTCTTCAGATGTATTATGCAATGATAAATGATTCTGTCTCTTCGTATATGAAAGAGGTGAACTTCAATGCCCTCGAACAATCTGTCTCTTAGTTGTGAACCAAGTCTAGGAGCGATTTCATGTTATTAACCGCCTATTTGAGTATACACACACACACACATATATATATATTCTTACTACTACTTATAGCTTGACTTGCCAAATGAGACTATCTTTATGGGACAGAGGGAGTATATTGTAACAACTAACAAGGGCAATGGAGATAGAATATCGTTCTAGTTATCTTTTACTGTTACTTAACTTAAAGTATGTTAGAAGGTGCCAAAAAGTCTGCATAGTAATTTGTTTTGTTCGACAATATAGTTGTAGTAACCTTTAAACCTTATTATTATTATTATTTTTGGAACCAACACCATTAAGCTCTTCATTTTATTTCCCATCATGATGATAGTGTTGCATAGTTACAGACTTACACGCGCATGGAGTAAGTGAACTCCTTTATTTCACTTTATTCTGTTTTGTTTCTTCTTAACCGTTTTTTAGTTTGGATATCTTGTCTACCTTTCATATAATTATAAACACCAACACCATCTGTGAAATCTGATATCGTGTTCTTGTCATTTTCAAACTCTAAACAGGTGTTGCCACAATTATCATGTCCAGTCGCATTATTTACATATTATAATCCAATACTTAAGCAAGGGGTTGAGAAGTTCATGACTACTGTGAAAGATGCTGGAATACATGGTAATGGTTAATATATATTGTGGTTGATTTACTGTGATAATGAATGGTATGCTTATCTGACCAAATAGACATTCATGCACAATATGATGCTCTTTGCAGAAGAACTCTTGTGATCTGAGCGATTAATATTTACTCCCAAGTTCTGCTAGAAAAGTTTTTTAAAAAGAAAATAACTTTTTTTTTTTTTATTTAGCTTCTAAATACATCCTTATTGTAGTAAACTTAAATTGAAAATTTTTGTTCTCAAAATTAAGGGTCTTTATGGCAAGTCACTTTATTTGTCTTTAAAAAGTAGGCTCTTCAATCGGAGCAGGTGAATATGTGATGAATATTATACGCACATAAGCATATTTAAGTAAACATTTTTCTTGTCCCTAGTTTTTGCCATGCATTTCAACATTGAAAAAGACTTGGAAATTTGATATGAATATTATAAAAATCTCTTATTGGGTCTCAAATTCATTTATCAACTTATACATTATAACCATCACTAGATTCTTACAAATCCAAGGAGCTGATCCTGTCAAGTGTTCTTACTCCAATGATTTCTTTTCAGGGATTGTTGTTCCAGATGTTCCTCTGGAGGAGACCAAGATCTTGAGAGAGGAAGCTGCCAAAAAGAATATCGAATTTGTTAGTTTTCCTTATTTCTTCTTTTAACTCTTTTTTTTTCCTCACATCTTTTCACGATGATGTATGATGATTCATGTTAGCCTACCCCAAATTATTTTGGGACTAAGGCTTTGTTGTTGTTGTTGTATCATTATATATTACCGGGTAGCATAATTGTGTAGAGAAAGGTAACGCAGCAGCCTTAAGCAAAAGCGGAATTCGAGTTAACTTTAATTCCCTAGAGGAAAAGGGATTTTTATTTTATTAACTCGTACATATTTTGTAATTTAGGTTTTAAGCAATGGTTATGGGACATGTTTCCATTAGAGTTTTGGTAGAAGTTGATCTAATATCACAATTATGTTTTGATTTTACATTTTCACTCTTTTTTCAGAACAAGATACTCCGTAGTAAATTGTAGAGTTTTAAATCCTTTAGTTGTTAATAACTGTATTTTTTTGGCACGCTATTTACATCTGAGAACTTGACTTATCTTGTTATGCTTTGAAGGTATTGCTAACGACTCCCACTACTCCACGAGAGAGAATGAAAGCAATTGTTGATGCTTCGGAAGGATTTGTGTACCTTGTAAGTTTGCTTCTCTTTGACAGCCGTTTTGTGGTTCGTTTATTTGTTCTTTATGGCTCCTTCTTTTGACTTCTCTCTAGCGTCCATGTTTTCTCTACTCCCCTCCGAAAAATGAATGTCCATTTTCAAGGAAAAAGAAATTGTTTCAAATTGAGTGTCCAATTTTTTTGTGAAATTACTAAATTCACCTTTGCCAGCTATCATGTCCTATTTGCACTTGCAATGTAATAACGTGACCCTTCAGGGTATTTATGTATATGTGCTAGTGTGCTACTAAAAGCGCTTAAATGTCAGCTTACTTAATTTTGCTTGAAAAAAATATGCAAAATGGACCCTCATTTTGGGACGGAGAGGTGAAAGCATTATGATGCTTCCAAGTACTTTTGATCACCACTCTCGTGGTGCTTATGATTCAATGACCTAGTTGGTGCCTGCATCAAATGAACCTATTTCCTTTTGCTTGAACGTAAGAGGTATTTTGGTGGATAGGAAGTTTGCATGTGTCACTAAGGACTCTATGCAGTGGTGGATGGGCTGGTGTGGCACAGGTGCATGAGCCCCCTAAAGTTTCAAAAAGACTAATTATTTTTACTCTTTTTATTTTTAAGGATTTAGAAAAAATATATATATATTTTAGCCTGTTCAATATAAAATATTAAACATTACTCGTAAATTTCTCTCTTTATCAGCTCAACTCCTTGTAAACGTTATCAGGATATGATAAACATCTTGAAGAAAGTATATGTTTCACTTAATTTGCTATGGTCTTGAACAAGATTGAGGAAGTTAGATATACTCGCTGTTTTCCCAAAAAGGTGTCCCTTTTGAGTGCAACACAGATTTAGGAGACTCATTTCACTCTGTTACATTCCACTTTAACCCTTGAAGCTCACTTGGAAGTTCAAAAAGATGTTTCAAAGCGATGTGAGTGGCTCCCATTTATCCCTACATGCATTCATATTTGACTTTGAGGGTAATATAAGAAAGTAGACCTTTAAGAAATTTTAGGAGCAAATACTCCCTCTGTCCCAATAATAGCTTCACCCTTTTGGGTGGGTACGCAAATTAAGGAAATTGGTAAGTGGAGAAAATGTTGTGAGTATAATAGTAAAATAGGAGAGAGAATGAGTGGAGGAAATAGTAAATTTGAAAAGTGTTGCGAGTATAAAAGTGAAATAGGAGAGAGAATGAGTGGGTGGAATAGTAAAAATTCTTTGCCATTTTAGGAAAGGTGAAGCTTCTAACGGGACGCCATTTTAGGAAATTGGTGAAGCTTTTATTGGGACGGAGGGAGCATATATTTTTAATACCCTTTACTCACTCCGTTACAAAATAAGAGTCTTGTATTCCTTGAGGGGGTGTTTCAAAAAAGTGTCCACTTTCCTTTTTAAGGTATAGAAATGATGAACTGTGTCCTCAAATTTACTAGTGGATCCACCTCCAGTTTAACTACGTCCACAAGCTTTGTTTTGTATTTTACTGGTGTAAATAGTAACAGGACACTTATTTTGTAATGGAGGGGGTAGTTTTTACCGGAGAAAGATTTTTCATGCAGCAAACAATTCTATTTAGCGAAAACTGAAGAAAGAAAAAAATAGGCCAAGGAGAAGGGCAAGTGATGGTGACATGCTTTTTCATTATATTTGCTTTCAGGTTTCGGCAACTGGGGTCACTGGTGCTCGAACTTCTGTAAGTTCTAAGGTTCAGGGTCTTCTTAAGGACATCAAAGAGGTATGTCTTTATTCATCATATTTTGTGTCTGATTTTGTCTAACACCGGCAAACAAAAAAAATCCATTTACTTGAAAGAAATTAGTTAAAGAATGACAACCAGATGATTTATTTACTATCTTTGTTTGCTTTTCCTGGTTTCAAGCTACTGTTACTTGTTCAAATTTGCATGTATGCTCTAGAAATATTTTGGCATGGCCCAATCAGTTCTTAAAATAAAAAAATTAATAATGGTAATGATAGCAAACATAAGTAAGTGTAAATTCTACCGCACATTCCTCGTATTAAGCCTCTTTGTTGCAGGACTCGAACAAACCAGTGGCAGTTGGCTTTGGCATTTCAAAACCAGAACATGTGAAGCAGGTTCTTCTCATCTCTTTTACTACTAAGCTCCATCACTATATCTTGAGGAGCGGGGTCACTCGACCCCTTTTGACTTTTGAGAAATGTCATTTTAGTACCACTAAATTTTGGAAAAAGGCAGATGGTATGCAGCTCTTGAATAATTTTGATTGCAGGTGGCTGGTTGGGGAGCTGATGGTGTTATTGTTGGGAGTGCCATGGTGAAAATTCTTGGCGAGGCAAAATCCCCCGAAGAGGGGATCAGGGAACTAAAAAGTTTTACCGAGTCTCTAATATCTGCTTTACCATAAACAAACTTGTTGTTAGATTTTTTGCACTTGTAATCTTCAGCATACATTGGAATAAAGCTCAACTTTTTATTTTTCAATAGTAATTTTCTTGGGAGCCATTTTCACACGTCACTCGAGTGTGGATTGTTTTGGGCCAAATTACAAATGGATAAATTCTAGTTGAAGCTATAAAAAGTTAGGGCTCATTTTCTTTCATACTGTTGTGCGGGTTGGGTCGAGTTGTGGCGGGTTAACAGGTTGAAATGAGTTGACCCGGTATAACCCGCTTAAATTAGCGAGCCAAATATATTAGGTTAGAACTGGTCGGGCTGGCGGATTGGAACGGGTTGACCCGTTAAATTTTTTCACCCGGGTAAACTTTATTAAGTCTGACTATATGCGTTAGCGGGTTGAAACGGCTCAGGCTGAGTTGGATCAACCCATTAAATTTAACGGGTTACAACGGGTAACCCGTTTCAATCCGATAACTTAAACGGGTTGAGTTGGATCGTGCGGGTTAGCGGGTGACATGTCAAAATTGTCGGACCTATTTTCTTCCCACGGTACCACAAGGAAGGCAATTGCCGCCCCGTGCGGCACTTATTTTTCCTGTTGTACTGCCTCTTATGGAAGTTAGATCTCAATCTAACTTTCCATGGCGGTCGTTGTATCCATTCAACATCGATTGGTATTTTTTTCTTTAATTTCGTTTCTTCTTGTTATTGTTTCTCCTTAATTTAGTCTCGAAGTGATGTGTATGCATATAACCACATATTTTTACACAACTTGTATGGACTTATTTCTTTATTATTAGCAAGTTGATTTACTCTATACTATTTAAATGAATGTTAATTTCTGCAACATTGTTGTCATTAATTACAACACAATATTAAATAAGTAAAATTACACCATTAGTTTATTTGGGGGGTTTTCTCACCAATTTATGTTCCAAGATTTATACTACTCCTATGTCTTAAGTCCACATCTATGACAAAATTAGATCTATTCCCCCGTTCCGTGTAATATTTCTTTTTTTTTTTGCCATATTGAGCATCTTATATAAGATTTTTCTTAATCTCCGTGCAAAAACCCAAATGGAAATATTACACGGGAACGGAGGAGTATATATGCTTTTTGGAAATTTGGTACCTAAATTGGATTTGACCAAAAATTCCATGATATTTCATTTTATGTAATTGAAAATAAATTAAATATTTGTAATCTATATTTGGAATAGATTAATGTGAAGTACTCCCTCCGTCCCACTATACTTGACACTTCTTTCCATTTTGGGTCGACCCACTATACTTGACACCTTCCAAAAATAACCAAGTTTTTATATTTTTATATTCACTCTACCCCAACACTCATTCTCTCTCTTCATTTTCTAACACACATTTATTCAACCAACACTACTATTTACCCCACTCATTCTCTCTCTTCATTTTTCACCACACATTTTTTTTATTTTATTCTTTTTCCTTGATTTTTGAACCCACCCCTTGGGTGTCAAGTATAGTGGGACGGAGGGAGTATTTATTTTCTCATAACCAAATTGTGGCGAATGAAAAATTAATGCTCAAAGTATGCAAGTTGAAGCGGATTTATGAATTTTTTTGTGAATATGAAAAGTCGTATTCCCTAGAAAACACAAAGTACGAGAGCATTTAAACTCATCCACTTCGAGGGATAACAATCAAGTATTATACTCCTAGATGCAATTCCTACAAATTAATTTCAGACTCATGATCTGAAATAGTTTCAGACTCATGATCTGAAATAGTTCTTCACATTTGTGTTTCCCATATGAAACTGACACTCTTGACTATTAAACAGTTTTACAACTCATTTGTTAAATCAAAACATCCAAACTATAGACTAAAACCATTTTGTGTCCATTTAAAATTAAACTGAATTAATATACAACAGCAGGGCAAAGCAAATCATACTTCCCCTTCTAATGATGTCCTATAAATTAATATCGTAATATAATTTTATCGCAAATATTACAAATGAATGTCTGTCTATGGTAAGAAAGATGTCACTGCTGAACTTTTAGACCAGATTGTAGACCCGCTTGAACTCTATTCGAGAAGAAGGCTTCCAACCTGCACAATAATCAGAAAGAATCGGTGAAATGGCAGGGCGTAATAGACTTTTGAAAACGTGGAGGAATTTTTATTTTTATTTTTGAATGAAAATGGAGGAAATATAAGCGGCTTACCTAGTGGAACATTTATAATATATGGTTTCTGGAGAGTTGTAAGTCCGTGCATTGGCAAACATTCTCTTCACATCAGCAACAAACATCTCAAATGTTACGTAGTATTGCTCCGACTCCACACGCTTTGACATAGTTTTCAGATCTGCAATGCATCAAATTCCCATTATATCCTTGCATATTTAGTAAAGGATAATTGCAAGGAGAGGACAACAATGAGAGAGATTATCAATTAATCCTTCCGTCTTATGGGTGAGAAAATGGGTGTTTCGGTTACCCAATGGGTATTGGGTGTTAAGTGTTATTAATTAAAAATATTGTCGCGTGATAAAATCTTAATGGGTATACCCATTGGTCAGAAATTGTCACCCCTACCTCCTTCCTTTTTGGTTCATCCCAAAATAAATGTCGCGTTTCCAAATAAAGAAATAGTCTTGGTACGATTTTACCATGGTATAAGCAGTGTACAAACAAGTAAGACACACTCGTTAAAAAGTTTGACAAGTCAACTGCAACAATTATTATGGGAGGAGTAGAAGTCATAACCAAGTAGAAACAAGCATTCGTCTGTTCATGTAAATGGATGAGCATGAGCTAAAGAGAACAGTTAGAACAGAGATGAAATTATTACCCATGGGATCTCTAATGATATCATAATAGTCAGGTACGTCGCGAACATCAACTGGTTCCTTGAAAGGCCACGCATCAACATGGTCATACATCGCCTGCTCATAAGAAAGTTAAGTGAGGATAGCAAACCAGTGTCTGAGATAGAAATTTAGACGAATGGAGCAAGTTACATGATTGAGTATAAATTTAGTACAAACAGAGGCAAAAATATTATGTAGTACAATTTTTTTTCCAATCAAAACGGGGGCAAAATTCATGATTTAAGTAGTAAATTAGCACACCTTCTAAATTTACAAGGGTACAAATTGACATTTTCTAAAACTAAAGGGGGGGGGGGGCAACTGCCCCCCTTATGTTACATGTGGCTCCGCCAGTGTAGCAGATGAGATTTTGAAAATGAATGAAGAGCATGTCAGGTTCATTTGTACGTGCATGCATGTGAAAAGACTGCTGAAAGAGAGGAACAGGAAGAGAACGATTTTAAGAACAAGACATAAAAAGTGCATAGCTGTAAGAGTTTGGCAATTTAAATATGTGTTCTATTAAATCTCTATGACAGCATCCTACTTGTCAGTCTTGTTTAATCCACAATAACTTTAATTTAAAACCTTGACATGCTTAATTGAACTATCTTCACAGAGTACTAACAACAATGTAAGTTCAGTTGTTAAATTCCATTTCAGAAAGCATATAACCTTTGTCTCCTGCATCATCTCTACAAATCTTACATTCACGAAACCAAGAAGAAAAGGGGAGTATTTATATTTTTTTGTAAACAGAATTACCTTTATAAGAGAACGCATGAATGCTGTCAATGATTTTTGATTTGAGGTACCATCTGTGGAAGAGCTTATTGTTTTAAACCTAGAATGGCCCCACTGATCTGGAGTCCACCCAGCCTCCCCTGCAATTGGTTGATGAAAAACTTAAACGTAGGATCTTAAATGTAGGCCACACAAAAATACAAATACATAATATTGCATTACAAAATCTTGTAGGAAAGTTAGTAGCACATAAAATTGAATACCAAACAGCAAGACACTAGAAATGGAAACTGAATTATATTTTTTTTATAAATAATAGAAACTGAATCTCCAAGTGACTAAGAAGCAAAGCAAAGAATTTACAGCTGTTGCATTTAAGCGGGTTCACAAGCGTCAGATCAGAAGTTATAGCATCGAAATCATTGGATGGACTCCCAATGAATATTAGATCATGGATAATAATAAATTAGGGGTTTTGGGGGTTATCCAGGGAATTTTAGCCTCAAAATTGTTATTATCTAAGTTTAAGACAGAAGGATCATGCATTAAATTAAACTACTAAAATAATTAGGAGTTGGAAAAACTGAGATTTGCTTCGGCGTGGCCTCCCCTATACTTTAGAAATTCGTCATGTTGTGGCATTGTTGATGCTGTGTTGTATCCAAAATACTAACTCATGACTTAGAGGTGGAGGCTGGACTGAAGCTGAAGAGAGAGAAATGGAGGGACATTGGGAGAGGCAAAAGAAGAGAAATAGGAAACACACATCATTTTTGCATGTACATAATGTTGACATAGACTGAAAAAAAAGTATGCACAAGATCAAAAAAGTATGTGAGAGAAATTAATAGATATTTGAAGGAGTGGAGCAGCTCACTTAAACCAGGAATATCCTCAACTTTAACAATTCTTTTAGGAATGCCAGCTTCTTTCTGAAAAATAAAATAAAATCGGGAGTTCGAGATCATGATTAGTTCTTATTGTGAATATATAGAACAATTAAACAAGATCAATACTTTGACAACTACACTATAGTTGTCTTCAAATGTCAACGATAGCTTCTGAGGTAGTTCCTCAAGGATCCCCATTTGCAGTGATGAAACTCAGATATGGATAGTTATCTAGTTATCTTGGCAGTCCCACGTAGGGGTGTAAACGAATCGAATCGAATATCATCGTATTCGATTCGTATTCATGAAAATATTCGAATATTCGTATTCGTATTCATATTCGTATTCGTTTGTATTCGAATATAAAAATTGATTCGTATTCGATTCGAAATTGATATTTGAATTATTCGATTCATATATATATATATATATATATATATATATTATTCGAATAATATTCACGAATACTCGAATCGAATATAGTGAGATATTATTCGAATTAGAATACTTATTGAATCAAAATAAAAATTTGAATTCGAATACGAATACGAATACCGAATATCGAATTCGAATACCGAATCGAATCAAAAAGATTCGATTCGTTTACAACCCTAGTCCCACGGTTACAACTGCTGATAATGATTCAAGTAATCTAGTTTTTATAGAATCACCACTATCTGTGATTTAGTAATCTTTCCTCTATAGATGTGCGCAGGAAACCGAAAATAAGTAATATTTTCTCTATAGATGTATACAAGGAACCAATAAAGCTCTCTTTTCTCAGCTACATGTTTCATCTTATTTACATATAAAAAACATGAAATAAGTTTCATTAACAGGGAAATTGGTGTTCAAGATGTAAAGGAGAAAAGAAATTAATAGTACTAAAATTTATAACCACCTTGGACAAAAGTCATTCATATCATAGAGTGAAAACTGATTAAATGCTTTATTATTTATTTATTTTTTGATAAGAAATGTTTTGTGAATTTTTAAGGCACGAAGTATACTCAGAAGCAAGCATGCAGAAAAAGAAACAAGAGTTATATGAAGATATACATAAATATGTGGACATGCTAAGGATGCATATCCAACAGGGCATGTGGGGTCCACTTCCTGTGGGTTAAGTGTACAACAGGATCTTCACATGTGCAGAGGAATCTCTGCAATAGAGTAATGGAACTTGGAATGCCAATCACCGAGGCATGTCCTAGTAACGAACTTTAACATATAGCAAACACTAAGGCTATGTTGTTTTTCTATACATGTTCAAACACAACCAAGTTGAATCTTTAGAGGGAGGACTCGATTTCGTTAAAAAAAAATATCAATGCCCAAAATCAAATTCGAATAATATGGAGTAGGAAGTTGTACTTACAAGAAAAGGGGGGGGGTGTAAGAAGGTAACATGAAGTCATGGGAATAAATGGAGCTTGCAGGAAGTAAATTAGCTCATGTTAGTACCTTCTGGAAATCAATTCCTTGGTAGACGATGTGGCAATTTGAGAGCTCTCTAATCTTTTCATCTATCGCCTACAAAAACAAAATTAATCATCAGTCTGATATTTCATAATACTTAACTTCCATGCTGAATCAAAAGTAACAAACCATCTAATGACTAAATTTTTTTTCAGTATTGGACTCCCTTGTATCTTTTTTTTTTTTCCCTCTTTTCTAATCTGAACCATAATATGGTTGGTCACTGTTTGAGTGAAGACTAATCCAAATTCAAAATAAGTAGGACCTATCTTCAGTTGAGAGGATACTCTAATCAACTCTTTATCTAATGCTGATTACCTTCTGCAAAAATTGCCACAAAAAGAGAAAATTTACCTGTCTCTGACTACGAATCATAGTTGATAAATCTGTGTATGGAAGCTTAGGATCAATTTTGCATTCCATAAGGATACCCCCATCATAATCCTTTATATACCTGGAAAACTAGGATATAAGTAATAATTAATAGATCCTAATGACCCTAAAGAAGAGAAGAGTAGTTATGGATGGACATATAGTTTAATCAATGCAAGAACGCTACAAGAAATTATACAAAGACAATGACATAAACTTGAGCACAGCAGCACCATGTGGCATATTAAAGCTTCAAGTTTTAGAGAGAGAGAGCTGTTGATACATACCCATGCCATCGTTCTTTTTCCAAGAAAATATCTTTTGTAAAGCCCTACAAGTTCGAAATGAAGAAGATTAATTACCTCACTGCAGCAACTAGATTATAGAGAGTGATCTATTCAGGAGTAACTTAGCGTATGGCATCAAGAAGAAACACATTTTATGCAAATCTAGATAGCATGCTTATCCTAATAAGGTCGTGGAACAATTTGAAAATAAACTTGGCCAGGCTACTCCAATACTGAAGCCCTTGAAGTCGTTGACATCACTTACAAATGGTAACGACTCATGTATGGGTTTTCAACAATCCACAACCTCCAAAGGCAATCCAGGTCTAAGGTCAAAAATAGTCAGAGAACTGAGAAGATCAAGTTTCTAAACTTACACTGCATAAGAACAGTATCATAAATATCTCCTTGGTTGAATTTTGAGCATTGCAAATGCAAAGTGATGCTCCTAAAATATAATTAACAAAATGTGCGGCAAATTCAGTGCTAGGCAGATAGCATACAAAAATAGAAAATGAAAAGAAAAGACTAAAACTTATTAAAAACATTGATTTACTAGGATTATTCCTCTACACTTAGCTTACCCGATTTCATCTCCCAACAAAAAGACACTTTTATGAAGCAAATATCCTAAGTCTCTTTGTTGATTATAGATGCAAGGGAGCAGCATATACAGCAGACATCTAACATACGGAGAGAAGCTATATATACGGGTATGATGGTGATATTATTCTTATGTGGTATAACTTTCAAACTTTGGGAACTTAGAGCATCTCTAAATATAGTAGTATAGTGAGCCTCAGGAACGCCAGCATTGTCTACAAATGATTTTGGTTGAAGGGGATATAAAGCCCGATATCTAATCGCAGGTAGAGAAGCTAAATACACAGGCATGGTAGTGTTAATTTTGATCCAGTATGAAAATGTCTAACCTGCTTATTGAAATAGCCAACAGCATTGTTGTCGGCATAAGTTAGAAAATGAGTTAGCCCATCTACATCGCGTGCATGCTGCTTTAAATGATTCATCAGCCTAGTACCATAGCCTTTTACTTGCTCATCAGCTGTTATTGCACAAAAAGCTATCTCCCCAAACTTTTGGCTACAATCATCAGAACGAAGCAAAAGTGGCACATAAAATGGATGAAATTCGACATTCCTTCAGCTTTAGAAATATAATGAAATTCAAGAGGCAGATCTATCAGCTAAACTTGAATGGAGACATTTACAACAAATCAAAAACGGTGCCCGTATATGATTACCTGAGATAAGGTCGGTATGTAATCCCGCCAACAACTAGATTGCCTCTGACAACCATTACAGATTTATGGCTTCTGCATCAATAGAAGTAAAAAAATCATGTAAGAAGTATCCCCCAGCAGGTAAAATAAGAATAATAAACTATCCTATACCTATAACAGAAATTATCAAAAGCTTAATGCCACTAGCCCAAAATCTATATATCTTTCAAAATTATCTAATAGATAATTGGGCAATGTAACTTTGAACTTGGCGTGCAAACAAAATGTCAAATTATCGAAATGGACTTTTTCCAAATATGTGCTCTCTCGTAAGAAAACGTAGTTCAATAATTTCAGGAACATCAGAATAGCTTTTATATATACAAGAATGTCAAGAGTAAGAAAGTGTTGACAAACAACACTTCACCAACAAACCTGTCCATCACAAGACGAACAATGTACTCCTTGGGCATGTTTGGTAGTTGCCTTGCAAATATATTTTTCAATCCTATGAGCCTGAGGAAGCAAAAACCAAAAGTTAAAGTCATAACAATGTTAAAAAACAAGAGTGCTTTAACGAATAATGATCTGGAATGCCTGAAAACTGGAAGCAAAATCCCAACATTGATTTCCAGCCTAATGTGTCAAGCATTAGTTGGGAGTCAAAGTTAAGATACATTGGGCTGGGGTATAGACTAAAGACAGCAATTTTTTACTCGCTACAACAATCACTCCCGACAACACGATACAGGCCATGAAACAATTTCGGTAAAAAAAAAAAACTTCCCCACATAAAATGACAAGATGGAGAAATAGGTACCAAACCATATGCTCATCAATACCGTCATTCGATGCACAGACAAATTTAAGCCTTCTTGCATCCTCCTGCATGTTTTCAAAATAAGTTACATAAAGCAACCTAAAACTCCAACCAAATTACCTGCAAAATGATGTCCAAAAAAAAATTAAAATTTGCTCTTGATCAAGAGCAAATTTGACTATTTTTTGGACATTCATTACGGGACAAAAGGGGTATTAGCTAAATCACCTCTCTCTTTAAACTCTCTTCCCTTGCACTATAAGCTCCACTAGTCTGTAAATTATCCGTAAATATGTTTTTGACGGTATCCTCCTTCACGACAATTCCCGGCATCAAACCAGCAGCAGCTGGAGCAGACGTAGCGGCCGGGCCAGCAGGTCCACCATCTTTCCCAACTTCAGAAGGCTCAACTTTAACAGAACTCTCCGTCTTAGGCTTCGTGTTCCGCACAGGGGGACCCGCATTGTTATCCAGACGAGAAGCAGTGAAGTTCCGCATGGAGGAATCATCGTATTCCTCTTCATCTTCGTCTACGACCTCCTCCGACTCGTCGTCGGAGTCGGACTCGGCTTCACCGCGGGCGCTAATGCTCTCAAGGTCATCGTTGGAGGTAATCGCTCCGTCGCGTGTGTCGGAGAAGGAAGAGGGAAACGGAGGCGCGTGGTCGTCGGGAGGGAGCTTGCGCTTGCGGATGGACGAGGTGGCGGAAGCAGAGGCGGAGTGGGAAGGGGACGGTGACTGTGAGCTGCGTGAACGGAGTGGGGCTGTCAAGTGAGACGAGTGTCCGTCCATTCAAAGATTTTACAGAATAATTGAAAAAATTAGGGTTCTTGCAAAAGGGGAAAATGTTTTAGGGCTTGTCTGATACTGAAACTGATCGATATTGATCTTTAGTTAAGGAATTTGCCCATGTTTCCCAGTTAAATTACGAAAGTAGGTATTACTCACAACTTTCAATCTGTTTATATGAGCCCCTAGTATATTTGGATGTTTCAATCTCGTCCTAACAGTTTCTAAGTCGTTTCTATTGGGCCCCTTTCGTTAGATTCTGTTAGAATATGTTAATGTTGGGTCATGTGCACATCAAATCATTTTGAGGACATGGGTCCATTTTGATCATAAATAATTGATAGTTAATTTACCTTTTATCATTCCCTTCTCATTTAATTTTGATCTCATTTATTACGGGACGGAGTGAGCAAAATTTTTAAAAATTTAATTCAGTACATATTTACAAAATCAAATACTCCCTCCGTCTCGGCCGACTTAGAATTTTTTGAAATGGCACGGGGATTAAGGAAAAGGTAAATGTTGTGAGTGTAATTAAAAATAGAAAAGAGAATGAATGCAGGGAATAGTAAATTATAATGGTGTTGTGAGTATTAAAATAATGTAGGAGAGAGAATGAGTGGAGAGAATAGTGATTTAAGGTTTCCATTTTGGGTCGTCCTAAGTCGGGTGGGACGCCCAAAATGGCAAAAAGTCCTAAGTCGGCCGGGACGAAGGGAGTACATAATATATCATAGTATATTCATGTAATCCATTGAAAAATTGTACAATAATTAATTATACAGTATGTTTTGTTTTTTTTTTTTAATTGAGAATGTATTACTAACTAATGTATTTAACATAGAATAACCTATCTCAATTAATTCACATAACCTACCCAATTATAAATCCTAACATACCTTTCTCAATTAATAACAAACCAACCTTCACCTTCAATAAAAGAAAAGAAAATTTCACTAACTAATGGTGAAAGTTAACAGCCATCCAAGTTTATGGTCATTTGCATACTTTGTGATAGTTGTATGACAAACTTGAATATTCTGAAACTTGGGTGACCTATGTAATAATGTGTCAAATTTGAGTGACCCGAATGTCATCCAAATGAGACTATTAAATTGCAGAAATATCATTTCATATAAAAGACCAAAGACCCAGAAAATAGCAGTCAAGTCCAAATGAAATTTGACTGCACAATTCTATTGAAGCAATTGTTTCTTAATACACTGCCAGAAAAAAATTATAAAGATCATACAAACAATCTGAATTGCTAAAGTTACAGCAAGCTACAGGGATACTCGTCGATAATTTTCCGCTCCCCATTCTTCCATTAAATCGTGTGCATATATATTGATTTTTGATATATTGATTTTTGACGGTCCGTTTTTTCCCAGCATGGTTTGTGTTTAAAGAAGCAGTAAGCTCGCTGAAGAGTATAGTGATAACAATTCAATAAAGACTGTAACTTTCATCTATCTACTCTGATCTTCTAAGATCTTTGTGATTGTTGTACATTGGTAAAAGGGAATGTGGACTGTTTTTCCTCCTCCCACAACACCGCCAATAAAGTACCAATATTAATGCTATCACACCAATAGGAATCGCCCACCTGTCACAATACCAGAAGATAGTACAAAATGAGAAAAACAACCATCATCCTTTGCCAGGAAAAAAAAGTCTAGACATTTTCCATAATCTTCTCAAAGAAAAACTCTAAAGATTGGCCCTGTGGTAGACCCGGAACCGTTACAACAACAACAAACTTAGTCCCAAAATGATTGGAGCTTTAACATGAACAGTTATATGTAATCGTTAAAAGGGGGGGGGGGGGGGAAGTTTTTTTTCTAAGTTAAAGATTAAAAGCTAAGAATAAATAAGGCGGAAAGACCAGGCAAGGCACTGTTCCATTAATAATAATAAAAAAACTTCTTAAAGAAAATTTACCTGTCCAAATCAAGGATAGGGCTATAGACAAGTGTTTCCCAAGTTGCTACGATGAAATGCCAAACGGGGTTATAATAAAGAGACTCAGCTGACCAAAACATCCTTGTGTAGGTCTCCAAGAAAATGAAGAGTATCCATGCCCCAATTTCAAGCAAAATGAACTTTATGATAAACCGGCCCAAAACCACCATCACAAGGGAGAATGCGACCAGCCAATTAAAAAGCCTGTGGTTATACTCCTTAATGAACAAAGATTTTGATTTGCCCAACATCTGCAGATTTTGACGATGCCCACAAATTTAGCACAAATAAATTAATAGAAGCCACAGATAAAGAAATAAGCACTGCAAAACAAAATAGTTCCAAAAGAAGATGCTAATAACTTAAATTGCTTGTTAATGAGCTCAAGATATTGGAGGCTTTAGACATTATGACCCAGTTCAGGACTTTCAACTTGGGCACTCTTTATAGATATTATAAGTTGGACAAAAAAAAACATGGGGTTTGTTTTAAAGGTACTTCACATGTACCAAGCTTGCCAACGTTGTCCTTGAGGTTTAATTCGTAATTACCTATACAATATTAATGTCTGGAGCGCTAAATAACTACTGTACCTATTTTCTCTCACTAGTCTAAATGTTGCCTAATACAGGAATACCAATTTCTAAAAAGAAGTATGATGTACAGAAAATACTTGCACGTCCAATGCATTTGCAATTTCGCATAATGCACTCTTGAAAATTTTAGATCAAGAGAGGTCAAATATTATTCGAAGCTTCTTTTTATATCGAGAGAAAAATGAGAACCTGAAAAGAACTAAGATTTGCGATTAAAAAAAATACGAAAAAAAAAATGAAAAAAAAATTGCAATATTTGCAGATATAATAAACAGAAAATATGCCAACCTTCATCATCCGTAGCTCATAATTTGCTTTCGAAGGCCCCACACATTCCTTTGCAAAACTTTGGTTACATTGGAGGAACCCAGCATTAAATTTCGCCATGGAAGGTAGCCTAAGGACTTGAAGTTGGTCCATTTTGTCCTCACATGTCGTATAGAGTGCCTCACACAACTTTGATGATCGCAATTCATTTGCTACAACAAAATTTTTGTACACCTGCAAAAAATTAACCAATAAGAAAAAGATTCAACAATATCTAGGAGACTACGATAATGCTCTTATGATTTTTACCTTCTCCATTTCTTCAGTCAGCTTTTCAGCTGATTTTTTCGCATGATGACGACCGAAATGTTGTTCGTCAAAAGCTTTCATAGATTCTCCACTTGAAGCTTCATGGAAGTTTTGTAAAGACTGCTCAGAGGTAGGCAAGACTATTTTACTCATCAGATCACTGTATAGTTTCAGGCACCGGTCGAGGATACCCTTATTGAAAACCTCCACCAGAGAGCCTGTCGTTGGAATCTCTCCTTTATTCAAAGCTTCAAGAATCTGAAAATAACAACATTTATTGTTAAAAGATATTTTTGTAGTTTTTTGTTACTAGATTGAGTTTCATTGTTAAGGATGTAGAGGTGTGAGGTGCCAAGGGAACCATTCTAACAAATCCATGTTTAAAAAATTCAAATATATGGGCTACATAAGTGTGTTTAGAAGCAACTAGTCTAACAAAAAACAATTGTCATATCCAGCTTTTTATATGCAAGCAAAGCTGGAATACCACAGAAATTACAAGCAGAATTAATGAAACACCACTCTTCAAAGGAAAGAAAGGAAAGTGACTCTTCCAGTCAAGCATAGCAGAAATTTATGACTTCAAATATAATTCCTAAATACTTGAGGGCTAAAGAAACGCACCTGTTCCAAAAAGGATACAAACTCCTTTCCATTAAGAGGTTTTCCCCGTACGATTTTTGGACGTATAACCGAAGCAACAACTTGTTTTAATTGTTCCCTCCTCTCCACATACATTGGATCAAGTTCCCCATCCTTCAAGTCACAAAGCTTTGTTCTCTGGAGATGTGGCTGTTGAAAAGTTTGGATTGCAGTATTAGATCAAAATGAAAAGTATATTTTGAGAGAATGCATTTGCTAACATACAAATGTCCAAGATGAAATAGGAAATAGAGCCTTAATTAATTCCAATATAACCTAGCATTAGTATGAAAAGGCCACTGTAAAAAAAATCTCAAGGGCAATAGCTGCACATGGAGTCATGGAATGGGACGGAGGAACAAGAAATTTTGGTAAAAGTGAAGCCTGTGAAAATGAAAATACCAAGGAGCTAAAATGTTTTGATTCACAACAGATAGGTTTTAAGAATGGAGTGGGGGTTACTTTTGCCCTTCTCATACCCCTCCCTTATTGATGAGCCTCAAACTTGCAACTACTTGCAGGGGAGATAGTGCCTTGTCAACGTGTGTCAAAAAGTCACTTCATCCATTTCAGGATGTTTCTAAAAGAAACCCATTACCCGGATGAGAACATATTTTAGCCAATTGTCTATAGTACTCTTTCAGCTGTAAGAAAAATGAAATTGAACACTGATATGACATCACTTGAGGATAAGTTGAGGGTATTATAGACAGCAAGTACAGTCTTAACATTTTCCTTCATAGGCACATAAAGTCAAGTGGGACTCTCTTTAAGGGATGGCACAAGTATAAAATTAACTGATATAAAATCTTGCATGTCATTTAATTTCCCAATAAGATAGACACCAAGAAAACTTAATAGTGGGTGTAGAGTGTTTGCTACTAAATATGAATGGAGTATATCACTTCCCCTTGGCCAAGGAACCTTTTTACTCAGCTAGATACCATTACAGGATTTCTTTGAGTTTCCAAAGACACAGCACACTTTTAATACCCTAAATAAGGAACAAAGAGGATATGGAATTCTTGGGTGAAAAATGTTAAATGATTTTTACACGGAAATTATTGATTTAACACCTTATCCTCTTCTCCCTAAAACTCTAATTCACTCTATACAGAATGTGCTCTTTCATTATTTCCTCAAAAGTACAGGGGAAGGGGGATATTGCATTTCTGAAATATTCAGGGGAAGCAATTGAGCCCCTTGCCCCGTATTTTTCTCCTAGTATCTGCGTGTCAACTTATCAAGCAAGCTAATAAGTTAAAAATTAACACTACCGTAACAACATAGCAATACAAAGTGGGAAGAGAGAGAGAGAGAGAGAGCATTCAAGCAAATCCTACTTGCGGTAGGCTGAAAGCTGTGCTGTTGTCACCCATGATGGCCAAAGAATCTCGAATCTGGTTAACCTGATTAAATTGAGCAGAAAATGTAAATTAATGTATAATAATTCACTTCTCACTGACAAGGACTCAGGAGAGAGTAGTACCTGATCAATGTTTTTATCACCTGCAAAAGATAACCACTTAAAGTCAGCATATGACTAAAAATGACAATGTACATTAGTCGTGCGGCACAAGCTAGTAAATTTAAGTTTTTTTTACTTTATCTTTATTTTGTCTTTGTGTTTTTCTTTCAATCTAGCCCTTGTTTTTTCTCTCGTGTACTATTTTTTCTATCCCTCGTGTTCTTGTTCCTCTCGTTTATCCCTTATTTTCTGCCATTCCATCACATGTTATTTTTCATTTTCATCATCCCTCTTCATCACAAATCAATTACTCCCTCTGTCCCAAAATGATAGTCTCATTTCCCCTTTTCGTTTGTCCCAAAAAGTTAGTCTCACTTCCAAAATTAAGGCTTCAAAATCACTAAATTTCTAAAACTTACAATGTAACCTTAAAATGTTTGGAAAGTCAACCATAACTATCATTTTGGGACGGAGGGAGTATAACAGAAAATTCTTGAGTACTAAAAATACTCGTATGGAATGGTCTTCTATTTTAACACACACAATAGATTGCGGATACAACTCATCCTGAATAGAGATGCGAGTAGGATGAAAAGCAAACCTTCAAAATTGGGAACATGTCTTAGAGCTTCATCTACCATTTCTTTCACAGACTTTCCCTCTGCAAGACAATGATAAAATGATATTTTAATAGCAATCAAATTAATATAGTTATGTCAAGAAATGAGCTTTGCCTAGGATATCTTTCATGTCATTTATAACTAGCCATCCTGCTAAGTTTATATGGACTTACGCAGGAAATCTCGTTGTATAAGCCAAAGGAGTTTCGCTGGTTCAAAGGCAATATCTTGCCCCTGCAAAAAACATCCAGAGTCCAACAATCATATGGCATAACTATAATTAACCTTACAGCACTGCCAATATTCTTTAGCTTCACCAAACCCTTTCTTTGAGAGATTGAGATCGAACTTCATTCCAAAATTATCTACATTAATAAATATGTTGAAGTAGCTTTAAGAATACCTTCACCCTGTTCAAACAAATCAGAGAAACAAGGTAACAAGTTAGTTTGAGGTCAAACCACGGGGGTGGATAATGTTAAAATTTGACAAAGAACGCAAGTCATTCAAATGCAAAATACATACCTCCCATAAAATTCTTCAGCAAGCTCAACTGCAAATGACAACCGCGATATGTCTGCTTCGCGTACCTAAAAGGCCACCGTATTAAAGATCTAGAAAAATCAAAAAGGAGACATTGCATTTTCCAATGCACACACTAATGCTAAACATTAATTCCAAGACCTTTTGATAAGAGAGTGCACCCATATTGGCTTACACAATGTTTCTTAAAATTTACTGAGCAACTTATGCTCAAACATATCACAGATAACATAGAGGACATTCACATGTCCAGTACACACACATTATATACTCCCTCCGTCCCAATAGTAGCTGCCCAATTTTTGGGTTGCACGCAAATTAAGAAAATGAGGGGGAAGTAAAAATGTTGTGAGTGTAATTTGAAAATAGGAGAGAGAATGAGTGGAGCGAATAGTAAATTATAATAGTGTTGTGAGTATTAAAATAATGTAGGAGAGAGAATGAGTGGAGGGAATAGTAAAGATTTCTTTGCCAAAAAAGGAAAGTGGAAGCTTTTAACGGGACACCCAAAATAGCAAAATGGGAAGCTACTATTGGGACGGAGGGAGTATATATATATATATATATATATATATATATATATATATATATATATATATATAGAGAGAGAGAGAGAGAGAGAGAGGTACAAACCGTCTCAGGCAAATTGTAGATAAGTACAGAACTAAGAACAGTTGCCAGAGCAAATATCCTGTAATAGCAAGAATAAGAATGAAGCATGCATAAATACTAACGACTGCAAAGACTGGTAAGAGAGCATAACGTGAGTTGGGGGATACCTGTCATCATAAACATTGGACTTTCCAATACTCTCAAACCCCTCTGTGTCGAGGTAAAAGACAGAAGTTTTTACTCCATCAATTTCCATTTCGATTGGAGTTCCCCACACCCATATCCCTGAAGAAAAAAAAAAACACAAATGGAGCTGTGAGTAATATCTGGGAATAGATGATTTTCTAGATCTAAAACTTCAAGGGAAATGGCGGGAATCATATTTTTCTATAAGGACAGGAGACGAGAAGAAAAAGAAAAAAAAAGAAGCATAGAAGAAGAGAGCATATTGTTCTGTGTACCTTTTGTTTTTGTGTCCCGCATGTGGCCAACACCAAAACCTGCAAATTATCAAACTTGAGAGCATAAAATACTGTCAAAGGGAATCAAACTGCATGTAGAAATTAACAATGACTTGTTTAGAGTCATGTTAAGCTGTATGATAGATGTCAGACCTTCATAGCAAGAAAGAGAGAGAAGCTGATTAAGCAGAAAAGATTTTCCAGAACGATATGGACCAATCACCTGGTAAGACACCCATAAAATGGATTTAGAAGAAATGTTGGCTGAAACATCAACAAACTAATCAACCCTATGGCGGATGATAAAGAAGTTAATTATTCTGTTTTTTGAAGAATGGATTAACTAGATAAAACAATTTCTTGTGCACCTTAAACCGGTTTCATGCTCAAATACAAAATAAACTTTAAAAGGTTTCATGTGCAAAAATTTGTAGTATGTAACCACAAATATATAGTACTCCCTCCGTCCCGGTTTAAGGTTCTTACTTTCCTTTTTAGTGTGTCCCAGTTTAAGGTTCTTAGTTGTTTTATTACTTAAAATGGACAATGGGACCCACTAGTCATCCTCACAACAAAAATTCCCTACCCACTCTCTCTCCTACTTTACTTTTCATACTCACAATATTTACTTTTTCTTAATCCTCGTGCCAAGTCAAACTAAGAACATTAAACCGGGACGGATGAAGTAACTAAAATGTATTCAAATTCCCAGCAAACAACTAGTATCTTTCCTAATATGGTACACGGATTTAAAGTTTTTTTCTTTCACATACATTAGTTTCTGCAACAAATTACTGCATCAAGACCCACAAACGAGTAGAGGACCTAGAGGTATTGAATAATGCATGTGTGCAAACAAATGTTACTAGTAGGGCATTCCAAGGGCTCAAACTTGAAACTTTACGCTATATAAAGCCCTAGGTCTACTACTGGTTAGACCCTTTACGGGTGCTGATATAATTATCGCAACTAGAAAAGGATGGCGACTTAAGCTTACAGCAACAGCTGCAATAGGCGTTGTTATTCTCTCAATCGCCTCCAATCCTTCCCTAGCAAGACGAAGCTTTGTATGACCAGGATCAGGTTCAATAATAGGGAACCTGAAAAAGAAGACCAAGCAATAGAATAATTGTTAAACCATAAGCTACAGTGTGAGATCAAGCTGTGTGACGAACACTAGACTCTAAGGGCTCTTCTGACCACTAGAAAACAGGATTCTGCAAGCAATCACTAAGAAACCTGATGAAAGGGCAGTAACAAAAATAAATAGTCCCCTCCATTCAGATCAAATAGCCCCATTGAAGGTCATACATTTTAAGTACTGAAATAGTTTTCCATAAACACCCTTAGACTCCGTTTGTTTGGGAGAAAATGTTTTTCGGAAAACGTTTTCCCCATTTTCCGATGTTTGGTAACAACGTTATAATATAGTCAACAGGAAAACGTTTTACAGTCAACTGGAAAATAAGTTAACATCTCGGGAAAACGACTTACTGACTATCGGGTCGGGAAATCATTTTTCAAAGTGAAGTCTCTCTTTCTCTCCCGTATCTCTCCAGTAGGTAACCACTCCACTCACTTTTTTCATCTCTTCTTCTCTTCCTCTTCTCTTCTTCTTTTCTCTGATTCTTTCTTCTTCTCAACCGTGTGAACGACGTCAAACTAGACCAGATGAGAGACCAACCACGTATTTTGGATTGTGATTTTTGTTTTCAGCCGATCACCCGCGATTTCCTTGCTTCTGATAGTTTGTTTTCGTCCGTGAATTTGTTAATTTCTCTTGATTTTCTCCATTTTGAGTGAATTTCGTAATGGATATCCTGAATGATTCAGTGAATTTATTGGGTTTTTGTGGATATTTTTCAATTATTGATTTTTGTGTTTGGATGAATATTGGCTGGGTTTATTTTTTGTTTTCGTTGAAGGGATTTTGGGTGTGTATGAGAATGGCGTTTTCAATTTGGGTTCTCAATTTAGGTTCTGTGTTTTGCCTTTGGAGTAATCATCAACGTAGAAGGGGTAATTTTGATTTAGGTTTTTGTTTGAGCAAGCCATGAAATCTCCTTGATGAAGATGAAGGACATGGCCTCTGCTGCTTCTTCTTCTGTAGCAAATGGGAATATTAATTTCTTTTTGGATTGGAAGTCAATTTTATGAAAATTACCAAACATCGGAAAATGTTTTCCGAAGTATTTTTCAGAAAATATTTTCCGAGAAATCATTTTCTGGAAATCGTTTTACGCTAAACAAACGAGCCTTAATCTAAGAAATAAAATATGTATCCTGATTCTCAGTTTGATGTAATAAGAGTGATGCTGGAAACTTATTTGTGTTGTTATTTCAAATAAAACTCTTAGTGAAACATCCTGCATGAGATAGGACACAGTGTAGACTGGAGGAAGCAGTAAACATAAAATAGACTTCATGCAAACTTTTGGGGTGAAAGCAAACATACAACCCACTGCATAGAATTGCGACTAGAGACTAAACGAAACTCACATTAAACACCACTACTTCTGCATAAAAGACAGTTTTTAAGCTTCCTCGCACTAACAGACAATCTAAAACTGGAAAGTAATATTATGCATGGCATTGAAGCATTCAATGAAAAGTTAGGAAAACCACATCATAATGGCTAATCTGAAGACTTTATATGAGCGGTTGGACATGTAAAATATAAGTCAAGATCCATGGGTTGCCTCACTGGTCAAGGTTAATGGGTTCATCAAGAGTTAATGCGAACCATGTGTATCTCTATCCAAAAGTGGTATAATGAATCCTTCCTGTGCATCATTATTATTTTGTTTGTGGGATCTTAAATCTTGGTTCGCTACTCTACAAATAGAACTCTAAAAATATACTCCCTCCGTCCCACTTCAAGAGTCCTACTTTCCCTTTTGATCCGTCCTAGACTAAGAGTCCCATTCCATAAATGGCAAATTTTGAACAGTGTTTCGGACATTTATACCCTTATAATGTAAATATATTTACAAAAAAACCATTCATTATGCCTTATAATGTTAACATATTTACAAAAAAACCAATCAAAAAGAGGTTTTATCATAAATGTTTTAACTTTTACATTCTCTCTCCTCTAATCTTCTATCTGAAATGGAGATGCAAGTTTTCAGTTGAAAAGAAACATACACATACTCACGTGGGATCTTAAATCTTAATTCACACATATGGATGGCTATATTGATTGCAGCATTAACCACAGGTATTTTATCTTATCCCTTTTCTGTTTGTCGAACTAATTCTGCTCTTATGCTAGGGGCACCGTATCCGTTCCAGTAACCTGGATAGTTACCACTTAACCACCGGGAGTTCGGAAATTCTTCAATACAAAAGCATATCTTTCAACTTCTTTGCTTATCTAATTTGCCTAAAAAAAATGCCAACCCACATCATGGGTAATGGCCATAACTATATTGAAACAACTTAGAGGTAGCTCTGTAAACCAAGGGACCCCAACAGGTAAAGAAAAGGTTCAACTATATGTGAACAGCAACAGCAACAGCAACAGCAACAGCAACCAGCAGATTTGAGGAGATGAAAAAATGGTCAAGAGTTACCGGCTTGTCTAAGGAAATAATGGCTACTTAAAGCTACCCTATCTTATGTTCCTATTCTTGCACGCAACCTCAATGCATCATGTGTGGAGTTTCGATTATAGTTATCCAAAATGTACCTTAATCCCAATTTAAGAATTCAAATTTTGCTCAAATGTAAACTACAAAGGGAAACGCATGGCAGTTTGTAATTATTAAAGTTTCAGAGGGTAAGTGACCATGTTCATCACCATATAGAATAGCCAAAATTCAATGGGAAAAAACTACAAATCACATTGGAAACGCAAGACAAGCACTTCACAGTTTTTTGGCATTGCGAGAAGAGATACAAAGTCACCATTAACGATTCACCAAAATGCATATCTAAAATAATCTCACACAAAACAAAACAAAAAGAACCCAAATTAAAAAAAAAACGAGAACCCATTGCAAAGTTCAACATCAATCAATTGAAAAGGGGGACTTACGCTTGATTAAAATTGTCGATTGAGGAGAACCCAGATGGGAAAAGTGCGAACAAGAGCGAGAGGGATACGACCCAACACCAAATCTTCTTCATTTGATCTGAACAAAATGGGTAGCTATTTCGCAAATGCCATGATATTCCGACCCGGATAAAGGCTAATTAAATTTGGGAGCTTGAAAGAGGGAAGGAAGGGGGGAGATCTCAAGACGCAACCATGGTTGAAGGTCCAGGTTAAGAATCGTGGGTCTTGCGTTGAATGGGGGGAGTGTGTGATTTACGTGAGGGGTAGGATTTGATTAGAGGGAAACCTCAAAAGAAGGAAAGGGTTTTAGGGGTGAATGCGAAGTATGTGATTCTTTCCTCGCCCTTGACAAACTAGCTCAATAATTTCTCTCTCCGTATGATGTGTTTTAGGAAGAGAGATTTTGTTTGGAATTCAACAGTTTGTCAACTGCAGGGAGGGTGTGGGGACATGAAAAGGTTATTTTTTAATTTTAATTAAAAATATCCTATAAGTTAGTTCTTCATTTCATGTTCGAGTAAAATATTACTCAATACTCTCTCGACCCCGCCCGAAGGAGCAAAGTTTTTGTCTTGCACGAAAATTAAGAAAAGTGATGTAGAAAAGAGAAAAAGTGTATAATAGAATAAATATTGTGAATATAAAAAATGATATAGAAAAGAGAAAGTGGGGTAGAAAATAGTTAGTGGATATTTATTATGAGTATCAGGGGTGTGCAAACCCGCCCATCAGTCCGCAAAGCCTGCAAAGCTCGCAAAAAATTCGGCCCGCGCCCACAATGTTTTCAACCCTGTTGGGCTTGACAGCTTGAAAGCCCGCGTGTTCGGGCTGAGATCGGGTTCTTATTGTTCTACAGCCCGTTAGGACCCGGCCCGGCATGTCTCTTTCAAAACTATGTCGTTTTGTAATTTATATATATAAATTACTTCCCTCATTGCAGCATGTATTAGGAATGATGCACATGGTGTAACTTTGATTACATCTTGAATTTTATTTTTTATTCGTTATGAATTGATGGGCAGAAAATAATTTATATGGCAATTCTTTTATATGATAATTCTTTTGATCTTGAATAATTGGTCTCAAACCGCGATTTAGTTTAGTTTGTTTCAATCGTTGGAAAATGTCATATCACAAACCAAACTAAAGCATCTGATTTTTAATTTTTATGATTGAACTAAACCACCCGTGCCTAGACACCAAGCTTGACGACATGGTTTGGTTCGATCAATTCAATCCCGAACCGCGGTTTGAACTGAACCGCTTACACCCCTATAAATTAGGAGAATGCCCCCATAAGTTCTAAAAAAAGTATCACAATGTCCCATAAGTTTCTTCCCATGTTGTATTATTTTGTAAAATACTGCATCACGTGACAATATATAATACTGAATGGATGGATAGTGGTAGACGGCAACCGATTTTCGGTGACCGACTAACGACGACCGGTCGGCAGCACTTGGCGGTCGGCGGCGGTGGCCGACGATGGCGGGGTAGGCGACAGTATTGATAATGTTGTATCATAATTTTTAATTACTACATATTGCAAACAGTATAATATATTATCATAAAAAAACTTGTGGGTCATTTAATTTGATAAGAAACTTTGTCCCAAAATGAACTAGTTAGTCAAGTTCCCAAGAAATTACTTCAAACAAAGTATTTATGTAAATAAGTTTTGATAGGCTAAAGTCGCACGCCTACAAATTAACCAAAGACTTGACCACAATAATGCAGCTAGAGGAAGTCTAGGATCGAACACGAAGAACGATTATAAGTTTATACAATTGTCACTTGACAAGATTGGGGGTCTGAGCTTGATTATAATTACTTTTGGATTAATTATTGTTCTCGTCTATCATTCAAATATCATCAATCAATTCTTTTCAATTTTATCATATTCACTCGATCACGTGATGTATTTCAATCTCTATCTCTTTCTTTAATATTAGTTAATAGCAGTGACACACTCACTAATAACCCTAATTAATATTCAAACCTAACTGGCACAATCTAGATTCAAAATACTAATTGATTAACGATTTAAGAGATGAAGATCAAGAACACTTTCTATTGGTATTTCAAATAGATAATTGTTTATTCTCTCATAATTCACAATCCACTATGACACATACATGGTCTATAAAGATGCTACTTGTGAAACCCTAAATCGACACAATCTTAGGGGATTCTAGCACTAAATCAATAACAATGATTTAAACAATCGGCATAATTGCAAAACCCTAGTAATCAATTTAACAATCAAGAACAAGAGTGAAAATATAAATAGGATTAAAGAGATGAAAAGAAATTAACATCAATTGAAATTAAGAACGGTTCAAATAATTAATTCCAAAGCAAGGGAGATTAGTTCTCCATGAAAGTAATAATCTCCAAGAGTTTCTAAATTCAAAAACTAAAAAGAAAACAAAAGATAACCCTAAAAGTCTACAAAAGTTCCTTTTTAGTCCTTTAATTATTTTAAATGAGACAATTTGGTCCATGAACTATTATTTGAGAGCTTTTCATCCTTCAACTAATGTTTTCAAGATTAAAAGGTCCTTCCATCCATTTTGCCGTTTACACCCGTTAAACCCTTTTATGCGCTGGCAATTTTTGTTCTTGCTGGAGATGATTTGGCCTCCACGTCGTTTAATTAAGCAAATCCTCCAAGACGCCTAGAATCCGGCCGCAATCCGCCTTCTCAATTGATCTGATTTGAATCCCAGATGAATCCCAGGCGTGCGCCTCGTCTTCATCAGGCGCTGGCCTCACACCACTTCATCAACTGAGACAACAACATACTGCCTTGGAGGCGCACGCCTCATTCATTCCCAGGCGGCCGCATCGTTGCTGCTAACATGTAATTTAATTTTACAACAAAAATTCACCCAACCTTTGCAGTTGTTCTTGAAATTCATGTATTTCACAATGAAAATGCGATGGTACTTTAATTAGGAGAACTACGGGAAATTGCCTGCCAACTGTTTGATAAATTGTCTATGTGACAGAAGTTTAGAATTTTGGATTTTATATGTGTACTGACCAAGTGCAGCTCTGTTAAGACCAAGCACCCACAACTTCACTATGAGTCTAAATTATACATGATTCTTCAGGGAGGGAGTAAGTTTCTCATCTCTGTTTATCTTTCTCCCCCATTTTGTTTGTTATTGGTCATTCAATGTGCATTGTGACTTTGAATGGAACTCATTTGGATTTTGATATGGAGTAAGCTTCTGGAGAAAGCTTCACTCAACTTTCTGGATTTTTTGAACAAAATATAATAAATCATATTACTATGTTTCCAAAAATAATGTTTGTCCAGCATTTCCTTCTTTCCAATTGCCAAATGTATGCCAATCCAAAATAAGCAAGTTGCTTTCAATTGAATAATATTGATTTGCATCGATTTTCAACTTTTGCATTTTTACTCCCTGTTGTCTTGCAAGCACAAGTTGCGCTAGCAAAATAGTGCCTCTTGAATGCTTGATAAATTGCAGATGTATTTTGTAACCAGCGAGAAAGCCAGTTGATGAAATAGCTTGAGTATATCATTATCTTTTATTGACATTTGCTTCAATTAACTGTTCAGAGGAACATTAACTTTAGCATAAAGCTTAGCTGATTTTGCACCCATTCAAGTTTGCAAGATTTTCTGTTTGATCATGTTTAGTATTTTGAGTGACATGAGATTCCCCATTTAATGTTTCTGTTTAACTCTTTTATGTATTTCATCGATTTTTTAGCCACAGATCTCATATGGTTCTGTTTTACGCTAATCATGGTATATTCAGTTGTCGCTTTACTTCAGTTTCAATTGTAATACAAACCTTATTTCACAACGAAGATCAGCATTTGAATTACAATGCAATCTAACATATGAGCAGAGGTGAATCTTTATTATCTAAACTTTGCTGCATGCTTGTGTCCCAGTTTCAGAAGAGGAATTCTACTTTACTGGTGCTCTATTAGCTTCCTTTTTTTTTTTTTTTTGTTGTTGTTGAATTAGTGCAAGGAAGATTGACAATTGATTTCTAGAATTGAAGAGATCAAGCAGGATAGTACAAGAAAGAGGGAATTATTATGGAAGAAATGTTTTGCTTACTGTTTCAAGATTTTGAGTACAAGAAAGAGGGGATTTTCACATTGGAAATGATACCTGCAATATACCAGACCAAATGATACCTGCAATATACCAGACCAACTCATGAATACTTCTGGAGTTCATCAATTCAAAGTGATATTTCTCTTTGAATCTCTCAATTTCTTCCCGGATTGCTCAATCCTTCGTCTTCATAGCTATCACTTTCTCTCTCTAACTCTGTCTAGCGTAGTGAAAGTGAATACGTGGAGGCCAAATCATCTCCAACAAGATCAAAACTGCCAGCGCATATGAGGATTTAACGGTGGTGTAAAAGGAGAGGGATGGAAGGACCTTTTAATCTTGAAAACATTAGTTGAAGGATAAAAAGCTCTCAAACAATAGTTCAAGGACCAAATTGTCTCATTTTAAAATAGTTAAAGGAATAAAAAGGGACTTTTGTCCCTAAAAGTCTTTTAAAACTTATACTTACACTAGGGAAATAATAAGAAAAACAAATAATTAATTACTTTCCTAAATTTACTCCAAAAAGCAGCCTAAAAAATCCTCTCCAACTCCAAGTTGAATTCGAGATTCCCAAAAGGTTCCTGAAGTTTTGTAAAATCCACTAAGGTCCTCCAGATTCCAGAAATACTAGAAAAGTCCATGATCTTCAGATTTGCAGTTTGGTCACTGGATTTCTCAGATTTTTACAGAACAGTCCTCAGCTTGACAATCTTGATCCATTAAGCTCTTTTTCTTCAACTTTTTAGGCTTGACTTTGGCTCCTCGAGAGTATCATATCCGGATATGAAATAAAACAATTAAAATGCTCTCGAATTACAATAACTCTCAATAAAACTTCACTTTAACATACTATTCCAAAATTACTTCAAAACTAAACTAAATACATCAAATAAAAATAATATGTCTAAGAAAATAGGGAATTATATAAAACAAAATCCACCCCATCAAGTTTACAAATTTATTATTTTATCCTTCATGAGTATTTATTTTTAATTTTCTAACCATCTTTTAAAAAAAAATTATACTAAGCTATACTCCCTCAATTCCGTAACAAGTAGATCAAAATTGAATAAAAGAGGATTAAAAAAATAGTAAAATATTCATAGCGCGTGAAATATAGGAGTATGAAAAACAAAGTAGACGAGAAAAGTAGGGTAAAAGATATTAAATTAATTATTGTTATAATTATAACAAACTAGTTTTATTGAATAAAAAATTAATACAAACTTACTATTTTAGATGTCCTTGTCATGGAAGGAGTATTATCTTAGTGTTCATTTATATTCAGAGTTTTGTTCATATTTTTTTATTTATTTAAAGTTATCATACACAAAAATTAGGGTGTGCAAACCCGCTCATCGACCCGCAAAGCCTGCAAATATTTGGCCCAAAAGGCCCACGTCCACAATGTTTTCAACCCTGCTGGGCTTGAAGACCCGAGGGCTCGGGCTAAGATCGGGCTTTTATTGTTCTACAGCCCGTTAGGGCCCGGCCCGTCTCTTTCAAAACTACGTCGTTTTGTAATTTATATATATAATAAATTTACTTCCCTCATTGCAGCATGTATTAGGAATGATGCACATGATGTAACTTTAATTACAACTTGGATTTTTTTTTATTCGTTATAGATTGATGGACTGAAAATAATTTATACGGCAATTCTTTTGATCTTGAATAATTGGGCTCCAAAAACTCCATGGCAAAATGATAAAGTAGTAATGGATTGATGGGCTGAAAATAATTTAAAGCCCAAAATGTAATATGTATAAAATTTTCAAAATACAACAGCTAATTTGTAAGCCCGTCAAGTCCGAGCCCGCTCAATGCCGGTTTAAAGCCCGCAAAAGCCCGCTACGTTGGGCTTTTGACATTGAAGTCCGCAACTAAATGGGCCCATACCGAACTTTGCCAAAGCCCGCAAACTTTAGGCCCGTGCACACCCCTAACAAAAATAATAATAAAAAATCCAATTTGGTTAACGGTTATAGTTGGGTTGAAATATATTGGGCTGGCTTATATCTAAAAGTACTTGGAATTTAAGTCCATTACTAATGTTAGCCCAAGACGAGGCTTTGGTAAGCCCAAATTAAGTTGTCCAACTGTCGGTGGGACTCTTTCTGGTCTACTATTTGACTACGGGTGCGCTCCGAGTTTTTAAATGAGAGGAAAGGAGGGAAAGGAAAGGGAAGGGAGGGGAAGGGAGGGAAGGAAATTAAATTTAAAATCTTTCCCGTGTGCTCTCGAGTTAGGAGAGAAAGGAAAGAAAACACTCAAATTTCCCTCCCCGTGCTCCCGAATTTTGGGAGGAATAGAGAGGAAATAAATATAAATTACGTTTTTACCCTTATCATGAATAAGCGAGGAATTTTTTTATTTTTTTTTACAGAACCAGGACGTCACCGGGAGTTTTTATTGATGAAAGAAAAATATTACATTCATGAGCGGGAATTAAAATGTCCAACTCCAAAACCAACGTAATTAAAAGACGAACGAAATTATCCCAAAAAGCATCCAGGCCAAATCAGGCCAAACCAAGACCAAAATGGCCGAAGCTGGCCCCAAACCTGGGCCATGTTGGCCGGCCTTAGGTGATGCGGCCGCCTGAATCAAAATGGGGCGCACGCCTCAGCAACATCAAAATTTCTAGTAACATCAGCAACATCAAATTTCCTAGATTACACACATGCCTTTCTTCCTTCCCTTTTCACTCCTACTCGTTCCTCCCCTGTTTTCCTTCAATTTTCTGAGAAAATTACAGCTTCAATTTTCTCATCATGTGGGAATCTGAGACTGAATCAGTTGGTGGTAGGGACTATGGCAATGGAGTTCAAACAACTACCAAGCACACTGTCGAGACTGATGAAGAAGGGCAGAGGAGAGCAACAATGGAGTTGGGTTTTGTGAAATTGGAAGGTTGATATAATAAAGGCTGAAAGGGTAAGATTGAAATTATGAAAAATTATCTCTTTAATCCATTTCCCTCCTTCCGTTTCCCCCCATTTTTGAGGTGATTGCTTTGGAGGGAAATGAGCCTCACCATTTCCCTCCTTCTCCTTCCCTTCCCCTCCAACCAAAACTCAGGAGCACCAGCACAACGGAAATCCTCCCCCATTTCCTCCCTTTTCCTTCACTTTCCCTGCAAAATCAAACTCGGGAGCGGACCCTACAAGTCCGGAGCAAGTTGAAAACAAGGGGTAATATTAAAGTTATAAAAAAAAATGTCATAAAATATTACTCCCTCCTCTGTCCCATTTCAAGCTTCACCTTTTGTCAAAATGGGTGTCCCGTTAAAAGCTTCACATTTCCTAAAATGGCAAAAAATCTTTATTATTTCACCCACTCATTCTCTCTCTTATTTCACTTTTATACTCGCAACACTTGTCAAATTTACTATTCTCTCCACTCATTCTCTCTTCTATTTTACTTTTACACTCACAATACTTTTTCCACTTACTTTTTTTCTTAATTTGCGTAATTTCTTAAAAGGGTGAAGCATATAATGAAACGGAGGGATAATGAAACGGAGGGAGTATGTATAATTTTGTTGATACTTTAAACTACGATGCTAAAGATTTACAATTGATACAATCAATAAAATGTCTTTTTAACACATTTTGTATCCATTTTTTATAAATTTCTTGTATTTCTAGTATTATTGCACTTTTTAAAATGAAGCATTGAATCAAATTAACGGCTGCGAAAATAATTTATACGTCAATTCTTTTATATGGCAATTCTTTTGATCTTGAATAATTGGGCTCCAAAAACTCCATGGCAAAATGATAAAGTGGTAATGGATTGATGTAACTTTTTTTATTCGTTATGGATTGATGGACTGAAAATAATTTATACGGAGGGAGTATGTATTAGGAATGATAAAGTGGTAATGGATTGATGTAACTTTTTTTTATTCGTTATGGATTGAAGCTTGAAGCATATAATGGAACGGAGGGAGTATGTATTAGGAATGATGCAAAATGTGTTAAAAAGCCCGAGCCCATTACTAATGTTAGCCCAAGACGAGGCTTATAGTTGGTTAACGGTTATAGTTGGGTAGAAATATATTGGGCTGGCTTATATCTAAAAGTACTTGGAATTTAAGTCCATTACTAATGTTAGCCCAAGATGAGGCTTTGGTAAGCCCAAATTAAGTTGTCCAACTGTCGGTGGGACTCTTTCTGGTCTACTCCCTCCGTCCCATCAACATTGATACCAAATTTTTGGGCACGCGGATTAAGGAAAAGTAAGTGAGAGAAAAAGTGAAAGAAAATGTTGTGAGTATGAAGAATTAAATAGGAGAGAGAATGAGTGGGAGGAATAGTTAGGAGAGAGAATGTTGTGAGTGTAAAAGTGAAATAGGAGAGAGAATAAGTGGGGTAAATAGTGAAGATTCCTTTGCTATTTTGGGCAGTATCAATTTTGGTGGGACGGACCAAAAAGGAAATAAGTATCAATTTTGGTGGAACGGAGGGAGTATATATTTGACTACAACTCCGGAGCAAGTTGAAAACAAGGGGTAATATTAAAGTTATAAAAAAAATGTCATAAAATAATACTCCCTCAGTCCCATAGCTTCACCTTTTGTCAAAATGGGTGTCCCGTTAAAAGCTTCACATTTCCTGAAATGACAAATAATCTTTACTATTCCACCCACTCATTCTCTCTCCTATTTCACTTTTATACTCGCAACACTTGTCAAATTTACTATTCTCTTCACTCATTCTCTTTCCTATTTTACTTTTACACTCACACTACTTTCTTCACTTACTTTTTTTCTTAATTTGCGTGATTTCTTAAAAGAGTGAAGCATATAATGGGACGGAGGGAGTATGTATAATTTTGTTGGTACTTTAAACTACAAACTACAGTGCTAAAGATTTACAATTGATACAACCAATAAAATGTCTTTTTAACACATTTTGTATCCATTTTTTATAAATTTCTTGTATTTCTAGAATTATTGCACTTTTTAAAATGAAGCAATGAATCAATTTAACGGTGCACAATTTTATAAATTTTCTTTTTTTATCCTTTAAGCATGTGGGGAGGCATAATTAGTGGTGCACGTGCGAGTATACGATAAATGGAAATAAGGTATAGACAGAGGGAAAGTTAGAAGGATGAATGTTTGTGAATGAGAAGAGGTAGGCCGATTCAGTCCAAATACAATTAGACACCCAATTGAAGAGCAAGAAGCTAATAAAGATACTCTGTATTTTTTTTTATATCCAGGTTTTCAGTTACGTCGGACTAAGTCATGGATCATCAGTCACTGGCCCCTCAGTGACTGGCGAAGGTAAATCGCGAGATATGCTCGAGATAGTCAGGGTGACAACACTCCTTATACTTCTGGTCTCAAGAGAACCCTCCTAGAACCCTCCTATATGGCTAGTATTTTTTATTTGGCCATGAAACAGCTCATATCCACTATTTTTGTACTACCACCATAGTTTACTATACATAATTATTAAAAATGTATTGAGTATAAAAAATAAAGTAGAAGAGAGAAAATTGATAGTAAGGATTGTTTGGTAGTCCTTTTTAGGCCCGAATAATATTAATATTCTAATAAATTTAATATTTGATAGATTAAATGAAATCAAAATAATAATCTTAACATTTTGTATAAGGTCTGTTATCACCTCTCCTTTATATTTATCCCAACAAGGGTAGTATAATTTATCTCTTGATTAATAATCTCCTCTTTGTTAACACTGTGATATCCTCATCCCACATCAAAAATATGTGAAAATTTAGTGTGATATATAGAAGACCCATACACTACTATTAAGCATCAAATCATCCATTGAACTTTTGGAGGCCTGTGATGGGCTGTGGTTAACCCAAATGAGGAGATGCTTAGTGGGGTCGGACTTCGGGCTCGAATATGAGTGTAGCAAATGGATCTCATTATCCATTTTAGTAATAAAGCAAACTAAGAAATTTAATATTAACGGAATAAAAAGAAATATAAAAACCTTACTCTAGGACTAAGCCAATAAGGAATAAGGAGAAGAAGTGAGTAATTAATAAGAATTGTACTCCTTTCGTTTCAAAATTAATATCAGTTTATTTTAAGTGGTCAAACTTTTATTTGAACTTGATCCAAATTTTGTGAAAAATTAATTATCTTAATAAATTTTTAAAAATTATTGTTTTTATAATATCAATAATTATTTATAAAATTTTATTAGTACTATTATATCTATAGTATAAATGAGGCATGTGTTTGCTACAGTAGAGTGAATAGTGTCAAGCGGGGAATTTTCCATTTTGCCCTTATACATTTGTCCCTTTTCCATTTTGCCCTTATAAATTTTCTTTTTTAAATAAAATAAAAAATTAAAAACAAAAAAAACACCCGTGTCCTTGGACACGAGCATTTACTAGTTTACATATATCTATGGGCCAAAATCTTGCAAAAAACTAATTTTTTCGTAACATAAGAAAAAAACTAATTTTAAAGCACTAAATCTAACTAATAAGAGTGATGAACTGTTCTGAAAACTAGTTTTTTTATAACAATTTGAAAAAAACTAATTTTTCACAAGAGTTACTCTATTTATGGTCATAGTACGATTAAATTGATAAAAAAAAAAAAGTGAAGCTATTTTTTGGAGAATAGAGAGTACAATTAAACTTTTGCTTTATTTGTACGAAATTTGATTCACTATTTTGAGTGTGTAGATAAGAATACCAAATGCATTAATTTTATGGGGATTTGGCTCTGTCATATTAATAAATGGCACATTCTTGTTATAATAAATTTCAACTAGTTGAAGAGCAAAAGTTAGGTATACGCAATTATTTTCTTGGCATAATATATCCATAAATATTAAGAAAAATTTACTACATGCTAAAATATCTTTTATTTTTCATATTTCCTCTTTCATTTTAATTTCTTTAAAGAATTTTAAAACAAATTACCAATATCCACTACTATGACATCTATCCCGATTTTTCAAATATGTACCCTAAGATGATGACACGTTACGCCTTTATGTACGAAATGTTTTGAGGACAAAAAATTGCTACTAATACCAAGTCCAATAAGAATGAATTTTTTTTCAAATAATACATTTTTAAAATTTTATTTACCAAAGTGATTTACTGTTCAAACTTTTTCCCAAAATGTCCCATTTTTTGAAAATTCGTTACACAGTGTGACGAGTTTATAATTTTTCAATTAAAATCGCTACACGGTATAGCGATTTTAAATTTGCTAAATTTTATTTAATATTTATGCTTTAAAAAAAAAATTAAATTTGAAATCGCTACAGGGTGTAGCGATTTCAACCCTGTAGCAATTTCAAATTTAAATCAAGCAACAAACAAAGTCCACCTTGTTGTACGTACGAACTATAGTACTAATAATAAGTACTTTCTCCCACTTTAAATTACAAAATAATAATATAAAAATTATGTATTAATAAAGAAAATTAAATAAAAATATTATTTTTTTTATTTCAAATAAATATTTTTAAAAAGGTACTTCTATAAAAAAAAATTCATTTCAAAAATAAATATTACTTTCGACTCAAAATAAATAACCAAAAAATAATACTACATTTTTTATTCCAAAAAAATGAGCATTACTTCCTTCATCTCAATGAATATTTTAAAAATTAATACTACTTCATTCGCCTCTAAAATTAATGTTTGTAATGTTAGTGTATTCGTCTCAAAATATGATATTAATTTTTGAGGCAAATGAAGAGTATTATTTTATAAAATATTCATTGAGACGAAGGAAGTAATGCTCATTTTTTTGAAATAAAAAATATAGTATTATTTTTTGGTTATTCATTTTGAGTAGAAAATAATATTTATTTTTGAAATGGTTTTTTTTATAGAAGTACATTTTTAAAATATTTATTTGAGATAAAAAATAATTTTTTTTTTTTATTAATACATAATTTTTATATTATTATTTTGTAATTTAAAGTGGGAGGAAGTACTTATTATTATTACTATAGTACGTACATACAACAAGGTGGACTTTGTTTGCTTGGTTTAAATTTGAAATTGCTACAGGGTTGAAATCGCTATACCCTGTAGCGATATCAAATTTAGTTTTTTTTTTAAAGCATAAATATTAAATAAAATTTAGCTAATTTAAAATCGCTACACCGTGTAGCGATTTTAATTGAAAAATTATAAACTCGCTACACGGTGTAGCGAGTTTTCAAAAAATGAGACATTTTGGGAAAAAGTTTGAACAGTAAGTCACTTTGATAAATAAAATTTTAAAAATGTATTATTTGAGAAAAAATTCAATAAGAAAGCTACCAAAAAATATTCAACTATCCTAATATCACGACACCTCATCTTCTCTCTCCATCCACTTAATCATTCAACTACTTTCTCAACTACACCCCCCACAATAAGCTAGTTTAGTTTAAAATTCATCTCCTCCCAACTCATCATTCTATACCCCACCACTTTTTATTTTATTTACAATATTTAATTTTATAATTAAAAAAATAATAAAAATAATAATAATTTATTATTAAAAAATAAATTATTAATATTTTATTTATAAATTCGAGATATTTTTTAATTTTTTTAATATTCTTAATAAATTTTTAAAAATTATTGTTTTTATAATATCAATAATTATTTATAAAATTTTATTAGTACTATTATATTTACATATATCTATGGGCCAAAATCTTGCAAAAAACTAGTTTTTTCGTAATATAAGAAAAAAACTAGTTTTAAAGCACTAAATCTAACTAATAAGAGTGATGAACTGTTCTGAAAACTAATTTTTTTATAACAATTTGAAAAAAACTAATTTTTCACAAGAGTTACTCTATTTATGGTCATAATACGATTAAATTGATAAAAAAAAAAAGTGAAGCTATTTTTTGGAGAATAGAGAGTACATGCTAAAATATCTTTTATTTTTCATATTTCCTCTTTCATTTAAATTTCTTTGAAGAATTTTAAAACAAATTACCAATATCCACTACTATGACATCTATCCCGATTTTTCTAATATGTACCCTAAGATGATGACACGTACTCCTTTATGTACGAAATGTTTTGAGGACAAAAAATTGCTACTAATACCAAGTCCAATAAGGAAGAATTTTTTCTCAAATAATACATTTTTAAAATTTTATTTATCAAAGTGACTTACTGTTCAAATTTTTTCTCAAAATGTCCCATTTTTTGAAAACTCGCTACACAGTGTGGCGAGTTTATAATTTTTCAATTGAAATCGCTACACGATGTAGCGATTTTAAATTTGCTAAATTTTATTTAATATTTATGCTTAAAAAAAAAAAAACTAAATTTGAAATCGCTACAGGGTGTAGCGATTTCAACCCCGTAGCAATTTCAAATTTAAACCAAGCAACAAACAAAGTCCACCTTGTTGTACGTACGTACTGTACTATAGTACTAATAATAAGTACTTTCTCCCACTTTAAATTACAAAATAATAATATAAAAATTATGTATTAATAAAGAAAATTAAATAAAAATATTATTTTTTTATTTCAAATAAATATTTTTAAAAATGTACTTCTATAAAAAAAAAATTCATTTCAAAAATAAATATTACTTTCGACTCAAAATAAATAACCAAAAAATAATACTACATTTTTTATTCCAAAAAAATGAGCATTACTTCCTTCATCTCAATGAATATTTTAAAAATTAATACTACTTCATTCGCCTCTAAAATTAATGTTTGTAATGTTAGTGTCTTCGTCTCAAAATATGATATTAATTTTTGAGGCAAATGAAGAGTATTATTTTATAAAATATTCATTGAGACGAAGGAAGTAATGCTCATTTTTTTGGAATAAAAAATATAGTATTATTTTTTGGTTATTCATTTTGAGTCGAAAATAATATTTATTTTTGAAATGATTTTTTTTTATAGAAGTACATTTTTAAAATATTTATTTGAGATAAAAAAATAATATTTTTATTTAATTTTTTTTATTAATACATAATTTTTATATTATTATTTTGTAATTTAAAGTGGGAGGAAGTACTTATTATTATTACTATATAGTACGTACATACAACAAGGTGGACTTTGTTTGCTTGGTTTAAATTTGAAATTGCTACAGGGTTGAAATCGCTACACCCTGTAGCGATTTCAAATTTAGTTTTTTTTTTTTTTTTAAAGCATAAATATTAAATAAAATTTAGCTAATTTAAAATCGCTACACCGTGTAGCGATTTTAATTGAAAAATTATAAACTCGCTACACCCAAAATTTAGCTAATTTAAAATCGCTACACCGTGTAGCGATTTTAATTGAAAAATTATAAACTCGCTACACGGTGTAGCGAGTTTTCAAAAAATGGGACATTTTGGGAAAAAGTTCGAACAGTAAGTCACTTTGATAAATAAAATTTCAAAAATGTATTATTTGAGAAAAAATTCAATAAGAAAGCTACCAAAAAATATTCAACTATCCTAATATCACGACACCTCATCTTCTCTCTCCATCCACTTAATCATTCAACTACTTTCTCAACTACACCCCCCCACAATAAGCTAGTTTAGTTTAAAATTCATCTCCTCCCAACTCATCATTCTATACCCCACCACTTTTATTTTATTTACAATATTTAATTTTATAATTAAAAAAATAATAAAAATAATAATAATTTATTATTAAAAAATAAATTATTAATATTTTATTTATAAATTCGAGATTTTTTTTAATTTTTTTTAATATTCTTTATTTTTCAATATAATTAATTTATATCGAAAAAATAGTGTTTTTTTATGTGTCCAAATCAAATGAAACAAGACTCTATTTGTAGATAAAAAAAATTAAGAATTTTGGTGTAAAATTTTTTTTTTTTATATAAGATAATTGCCTTTGAAAAATTCGAAGGATTTAAATCAAAAAAATAAATCAATGTCCAATCATTTAATGACAAGTGGCGTGACAGAAAAAAACAGAAAAAAAAAAGGCAAACCTTTCAGTATACACGCGCCTCTTCTGCGCGTGTGTTACACCCTCCTTCTCCGACTCAATAGGCTCGTGACACGTGGCATAGATGGGCCCCACTTTTTTTCTTCAACCCGGTTGGAAAGTTTCAACTAAACCCCCTCAACTACCCCCCTCTCAACTAGTTTAATCCCTCTCAACCCCCTCCCTCAACTACCTATTGGACTTGGTCTAATACTAATACTCGCCCAATAAAATGTTAGCCCTTATTAGAATCTGTTGTACTCATCTCCGCCATTAATTACAACTGAGCAGCAAGATTGAGAGCAGCGGCTTCAAATCTCATGACCCACCCACCGTTGGAATTTGACTCAAGTTAAAGGAGTCAACATACATTGTCTTATATGTGTCTTATTTATATAAGACACATGTCAAGTGTGTCTTGTGGTGCCAAAAAGTGGCTCCCCTTCGGGGAGAGTGAGTTGGAGAGATGTGTACATTCATGAAAAAATTGTATACTATTGTGAAAGTATTCAAGAATGTTGAGAAGAATGTGGATACCTCGATTCTTGTAATACTATTATGTTAAGTGGTGTGTGTGTTTGCGTATTTCTTGGTTAAAACTCGTAGTGTTGTAATTCCATCATAATATTGTGATAAAGTTATTGATCGGTCTGTGGACGTAGCTCATTGATGTTGGGGTAAACCACATTAAATCTTGTATTATTTATCCTTTCCATTGTATTGTTTGTGTTCAAATTAATGGTGTAACATAACCTAATTATTGCTGTTCATGATAACCGCTTTCGCCGTGCCCAACACCCACATGGACAGAAAGCATGTGTGAAGTCAGTCTGGTGCTGCGTCTGTAGGAAATCTAACTTCAAGCACAGCTGCTCTAGACATGGCCAAATCCGGCACGGCACGGTACGGTACGGCCTCGGAACCGCCGGTCACTGGCTGAAATCGAAGGAACCGTGAACCGAACCGCGAGATGCACGGATACGGGTCCACCGTTCCCACGGGTCCGACGAATACGGGTCCACGGTTCCCACGGGTCCATTTCTGTTAAAAATCTAACAGACTTTGTTTAAAAAATAACGGGTTTCGTTTTTTTTTCATTTTTTTCAAATTTAGTTGTTACCTAAAGTCAAAGAGAAATGATAATTTTATATAATGATTTAACAAAGTAATAATGTAAAAAAAAAGGATTTGAAGTTTGAATTAACAATTTTCGTTAAAGAGAGAGAGTGAGAGATAACTGATTTTTTGTGAAATAAATTATTTGGGGTGGGAAATGGTATTTATAGTTATATAATTATATTATTTATATATGGATAACAAATTTTATTTTTGAAGGACTGAAAAGAGGTCAAAAAGTCAGTCAAAAAGGTAATATTCTGACGCGTCTGACGAGTGTGACGCAGTTCCTGACACGGGTCTCACGGGTACGGTTCCACGGGTCGTAACGGGTACGGTTCCACGGGTCGGACCCGCCGGGTCACGGGTCCGAAAAATGAGGAACCGTAACCGAACCGCCAATTGTACGGGTACGGGTCCAACGGTTCACGGGTCTTACACGGTTACGGTTCTGACGGGTCAAATCCGGGTACGGTTCCACGGGTCCGCACGGGTACGGGTACGGGTACGGGTACGGGTACGGGTTGGCCATGTCTAAAAAAATCCAAATCAGATTCTAACCATTTATAAAGGTGAGTCCCATAAGAGCAACATACAAGCTTTCTATAAGACAAATCCAGGCCAGATTGTTTATCCATCATCATGTATATCATCTCCACTTTGAACCAAATATTAGGGTTCCAAAACCATTCTCTCCACGATATCGTCAGAGCACTGACGTTCTTGACCTTAGCATTGTTCTTGCTAAAGTTTTTCATCACAAAATGTTCGAGAAAAGTTTACTTGCTAGATTTTGCATGTTACAAGCCCCCCAAAAGCTACAAGTGCTCAAGAGAACTGACCGTAGAGAAAGCCAGGCGTTCTGGATTCTACTCAGAAGAGACGTTGGATTTCATGAAGAAATCTCTACAACGATCAGGGCTTGGTGACTCTACCTACATAGCGGAAGGCTTACTAAGAGAGCCTTTAAATATATGCATGGAAGATGAAAGAAGGGAAGCGGAGATGACTGTATTTGGATCGATAGATTTGGTCTTGAAAAAGACTGGTGTAGAACCAAAGGAGATAGGAATATTGGTTGTGAATTGTTGTGTTTATAACAGTGTGCCATCTATTTCTAGCTTGATAGTGAATCACTATAAGCTTAGAGATAATATTTTGACCTATAATCTTTCTGGGATGGGATGCAGTGCTGGTCTCATAGCTGTTGGCCTTACCAAACAGCTCCTCCAGGTAAATTTTGCTAACTCATCAAATCAACTACACATTTTTATACACCTATTATTGCACAAAATACATACTACTGCTCCGTCCCAAAATGAAGTTTATTTTTGTTCTTGATTAAGAACAAAAATGGACATTTTAGATCACATGATTTCTCGTTTCTTGTAAACAGATGACAATGTATTAATACTCTGAATTCTCACTAAAATTATGACAGGTTCACGAAAACTCCTACGCCCTTGTCGTGAGTACAGAGATCATTAGTGATAACTTCTACCAAGGAAATGATCGATCAAAGTTCCTAATAAACTGTCTGTTCCGTGTGGGTGGCGCTGCCATCCTCCTCTCAAACCGGCCATCTGATCAAAGATTATCAAAGTACCAGCTACTTCACACTGTACATACTCAGACTGCAAACTCCGACAGCTCATATAACTGCATTTACCTTGAAGAAGATCAGGAGGGGCATTTAGGGGTCAATATCACCAAAGATCTTTTGGCTGCAGCAGTCAAAACTATAGAATCAAATTTGACCTTACTGGGATATCTAATCCTTCCCCTATCTGAGAAAATTTATTTCGTAAAAAATTATATCTCAAGGCAACTGTTTTCTGCAAAGATCGGGCCCTACATTCCTGACTTCAACAAGGCCGTTGATCATTTTTTCCCACACGTTGGTGGGAAACCAGTCCTTGATGCACTACAAAGGAGCCTGGGTATTAGCGATGGAAACATGGAAGCTTCTAGAATGACACTGTATAGGTTTGGAAACACTTCTAGTAGTTCAATATGGTATGAACTGGCTTATGCAGAGGCCAAAGGGAGGATCAAGAAGAGTGAAAGTGTGTGGCAGATTGCATTTGGTTCAGGATTCAAATGCAGTAGTGTGATATGGAAAGCAACAAGGAATGTCAATTACGAGAAAACTAATCCATGGAGCAAGGAAATTGATATGTTTCCGGTCAACCTGGACAACAAGGGATCTATGCCCTTCTTTTTTGAACCACCCAAGTAGCTATTATCAGTGTGTTTTTCCTCATTAAAGAGTTGTACAACTGTTGCTCTATTTGTAATTTGTAAATTGAGAGAGGCGATATTTTGGTCACTGAAATTTAGACCAACTTCAAATGTCCTCATTGAACCATTTTTCTGTTTCTTGAAATGTTAGCACTGTACCTTATAATAAAATAATTGTAAGAAGTTACAGATGGAATTCATATAAATCATAAGCTCGAGTGATCTTAAAAAGTCGTAATATAACATCGGTTGGGCTAATGGAGTAAATGCACAGTATAAAACTGCCCATATGTTGGCCCATTACTATGAGCAACTAAATTAAACTTTACAACGGACTTGGACTTTTAGACTTTTAGTAGTTCAATAATAGGAGCCATTGTACCGAAAAAGGCTGAGAAACTTAGGTCCAGTCCATTACTGGTGCCAGCTAAAGATAGTACTTTGTTGAGCCCAATTTAAGAGCTCTAACTGTCAGTGGGACCAACTTAAAAAGAACCCAAATGTACATCCACCTTAAAAATATGTGTGCCTGCATCTGAACCTATCTCCTAAAGGTTTCAAGAACCTACATTAAACCCATGTAATAACTAGACAACTAGTTTACTAGTGCAGTACCACGGTCCAGGTCCAGGCCCAGCGCAGCAGGTGCAGGCAATCTTACCTGTTTGTTTCAATCTTAACGGTCTATATTCAGTGAGTTATTTGGGGTTATTTCAGATATTTCACACCTCACACAAATCTCGTCCTTCGGTCTCTATGTTGCTGCCCGACTGCTATGCAGTCGGTCAGCAGGTCCCTTTATTCCGACCTCAGTTTATGTAGAAGTACAGACTAGTAGAAGTACCTGTCATAATTCCCATGAAAAAGAGTTTAGATGATTTGGGCCAAGTTGCTAAGTGTTACTTCAAGTGGTCAGACATTTTTCCATTGAACCTTCCCTGCATGGCATAGAATGCATACTGTTAATGCAAGTATGAAATGCAACTCTAGAATGCAGAATGCCATTATGGATATATCAGAAGTATAAGGCTCCGTTTGTTTTGGGTAAAATATTTTTCGGAAAACATTTTCCTTATTTTCCGGTGTTTGTTTCGCACCAGAAAAAGGGGAAAACTTCATTTTTATCTTATTTTCCGAAAAACATTTTCATTTTCCGGAAAACATTTTGCCGGAAATCATTTTCCTGAAAATATTTTACGCTAAACAAACGGAGCCTAAGAGAATAATATGTTTACTAAACTTTCATTGCAAATAAGTACAATTTGCTTAGCCAACAACAAATTATAATGAAACAGATAATATTACAGGTAAATAAAACGGGAGGGGTGATTGCATGAAGCATTTCTCACATTTTTTGTTTTAAAAACCTGATCAACTACCCTTCAAAATCACCCACAACTAATACCACTACTCAAACATTGACTAGATGATTTATAATTAGAAATTAAAATACGTTAAAGAACACAAAAATGGAACGAATATGCACAAGCATGCATTCTGCTACTCCCCCTATCCCCAAATGAATGACAAAAGAAAAAAAATCAAATTTGCTCTTCATTAGGGTGGCAATTTCTGACCAATGAGTATACCCATTAAGATTTTATCATGCTTTAAACTATTGTACATTGTATCATGTACAATAGTTTAAAGCATGATATTTTTAATGGATAACTGAAACTCCCATTTTGCACCTCAACTCTTGACCAAGAGCAAATTTAAAAAAAAATTGGTCATTCATTCTGGGGAAGAGGAGTATTACTAATGTGCATGCGTTCAAGTGTTACTTGTGTGTGTGTGTGTACTTTCTATAGAATTAAAATGTAGACACGCCAAAAGTCAAAAAAAGATAATTTCTCAATGACAATAAACCCAGAGGTAGCCCGATTTTGTAGGTAAGGTTCTAACTTATTCAGTCCATATACAAGTACACGCCCAATTGTAGAACAGCAAGTAAAGATGCTTTATCAACTCATGGAAATACAAAGTGTAGAGCTTGCTTTGCCTTTTATAGCAAAGCACAAAGGGCACAGCCTGTTGCTTCATCAGAATTTATTTGGATGCTAACCTTAAACAATGTTTTGTACTTGAATATAAAACAGCGATACCACCAAACTAAATATTGTTGACGTGGAGGAAGGGAAGGGAAGGAGAGGGAGATGGGTGTAATTAATAAGAGTTATACCACTTTCGATCTATTTGTACAATTTCATTCAATATTTTGAGTGTGAAGAAATACAGTGATACCACCAAACGCAGTGTTGTTAAGTGAGGCAGGGAAGAAGAGGGAGAAGGGCGAGCTATTAAATTTTTACTTATATTAAAAGCTGTTCAATTGGGTGTAATTACAGAGAATTTGCAATTAGGTAATGTTGAGCTTCAGCAATAACTGACACCATACTCGTTTATATTGTATGACCTACAATTGACCCTCCATTTCAGTTGTTGCTAGATAAAAGCGTAAAGAGCTAGAATAAGCAGCTGCATAATTCATAGAATCAGACCTTATGCTCCAATAAAGTCCAATGAATAAGCACAAGAATAATGATATTCATCTCACAGATCTATCTAGCAAACAAAAACTAAAAAAACTTTACTCCAACTAGGAAATAAATCAGACCTTTTTTTTAATTACTTCTTAGCTTTCACATTTTTTGTTTCACCTATTTCATTGACGAGTTCATATGACGATTCATGTTAGCCAACCCCAAATCATTTTGGGACTAAGGCTTTGTTGTTGTTCTTCTTCTTCTTCTTCTTGAACACATACAACGTAGACCACTTAGTGCACCTGCTAGGAAGTAAGAGGGTATTAATATCAACCAACCTAGAAGTTAGGGGAAAACCAAAACTAGCATGGACAGCAATAATATGAACGAGCATGCCCTAATTAATGACCTTGCTTTGGACCTAACAGAATGGTGTAAAAAGGATTCCTGAGAAGTACTAAAAAACGTGATGGGGCCTAACCGCCTAAGCATAAGTTGAGTTAATCCATTAGAATTTGAAGTGAAAGAATACTCCCTCCGTCCCACTTTAAATTTCAAAAATTACCCAAAAGGTTGTCCCATTTTAAGCTTCAAATCCCAAAATAGAAAGTTTTTAATATTTCTTTGTTCAATGGGCCCCACATGTCATACTCACAACAACAATCCACTTACTATTCTCTACCCCACTTCCTCTCTCCTACCCAGTTTCTATACTCACAACACCTTACCCCACTTTCTATATTTTATAATAAAAACAACCCTCTCCTTAATATTTGAACCCTTTTTTTTTTAAGTTTCAAGTGGGACGGAGGGAGTAGTTTTTATGAGGGAAAAAATTTAGAATATTCAAGCTAACTTTAAAGCATCACTCTTTCTGGAGTTACAAAATTTTCTACACACACACACACACACATATTTATATTAATCTCAAACACGTGAATTGGTATGACCATAGAAGCAATATGTGCAATGTGTGTACATATGGATGCGCATTTATATGCCTATACACATAGACCTTCACATACAGTCTTCATAAGTTCTAAAATACCCTTGAAGACAATATTTCAAACTTGAAGGTGACCCTTCAATGGGAAAATATATGAAAGAAGTGACCTAGTTTAAAAATTGTAAGGCTAATAAACAATGTAAGTGCCAAAGTTCTTATGTTCATGAGGTTGTAAGATAAATATCGATATGATGTAGTAATTGCTTAAGACTTTTAAGTTTCATTGAACTGGCAATATGTTGGGTAAGCATATCAACACTAGCTGCACATGGGGAATCCCAGTACTCCATAATAAATGCATTGCTTTGCTTTTCAGCAATACAGATTGAAGAGTCGTGTAGGTCTAGCAACTACCATATGGAAGCTTGATTGCATGTATCCAACTTATTAATGAAAAAAAAATAACGCCATATCCAATGAAATTTAGCCACGACAGCCACAAGAGGAAAAGGGAAATGAGTGCAATAAGTAACAGAAGAAGTCACACTACCTAACCTGCTACAGAAAAGTTTTTAACATCTTAAATAAATAAGACTGATATTACTCTGGGTGATGGCAGATGATTAATTACAATATCTGGGACATGTCAATATAAGAAGCTCCTAATTTAAGCTTATTTTTCTTATAGTATACTTGCTACATTAAAACACTAAAAAGGCTGACAAAATTGCTTATTACAGATGTCCCAAACAGTCCTATTAGGTCTTCGTATAAACTGCGTACCACTATCGCAGAGAGGCAAATGCATTCATGGAAGAGTTCTAAAACGAATTAATGGTATGAAATCAAACTTTACAGATCTTATTAGTAAAAGGACTATGGCATCAGCAGCCTCCAAATGATGCATGCATAAGATCAATATGCCGACACTGGACGGATTCAGATCTTTCTGATGGAGTATCTGCCACTGATTTATAGTTTAAAGAAAGATATTGAACAACCAACTCAACTATTTTCCATCTAAGTCATGATATGGTACCAAGAGTGTCTAGATAGAATCGCATAAAGGGCCCTGCGTAGGGATTAGGGAATGAGCAATGCGGGGGCAGACCTACATGTAGTGCTATGGGGGCCGTGGCCCCCGTGCGTCTTAGAAAAAAAAACTAATTACTAGTGCAAATTTTGTAAAATTTAGGGGTATTAGTGCAATATATTAAACTTTGCCCTTCCGGTGAAAAAAAAATACACTAATTTTTTTTTTTTTGCTCCCTTTCACTAATAAAAATAATTTTCCCCCCTTAAAAAAATATCCTGGGTCCGCCACCACCGGAGCAATGTCTATATACCTGGTGGCTTCAAAGCTAGGTTTATAAACTCTTCACTCAATCGTATAATACCCCCTCCATTCCAGAAAAATAGTCCTACTTTTGTTTGTACCGCAATTTTTTTTCTTTTATTTGTCTTCTCTCTTGAACAACAAGATATTGCTAATATGTACACACAACAAAAGCACAATATTAAAATGTTTGACTTGTCAAATGGAACTATTTTTTGGAGCGAATATAGTATAAGGTTGCTTTCAGTGTCACATATGACTTTTCACCTTTAAATTATTTCTATTTATTTTGGGTACCAGAAATATAAAGTTAGTTTGGTAGAATTTTGATTATTTATAAAGGTGAATCCCCAGAAGAGCAAAATAGAAGCTCACTATTTTTCTAGGGATCTGAAAGATAAATCCAGCTACCCAAATCGCTTCCCTCAAGGAAGAAAAGAAAAATCACAACATTAGAATTGCATAGCTGTCTTCTTTATCCATCATGTATATCATCTTCACTTTGAAGCAAATCTTAGCATTCCAAAAACATCCTCTGCACAATATCGCCGGAGCACTTATATTCTTGACCCTATTGTTAGTTTTGCTAAGAAACATCATCACCCAAAAGCTTTGCAAAGTTTACTTGCTAGATTTTGCATGCTATAAGCCCCCGATAAGTCAAATGTGCACAAGAGAGTTAACCGTAGAGAAAGCCAAGCATTCCGGATATTTCTCAGAAGAGACACTAGACTTCATGAAGAAATCACTAGAACGATCAGGACTTGGCGACTCCACCTACTTGGCTGAGACCTTACTAAGAGAGCCTGCAGACCAATGCATGGAAGATGCAAGAAGAGAAGCAGAGATGACAGTATTTGGATCGATAGACATGCTCCTGAAAAAGACCGGTATACAAGGGAAGGACATAGGAATACTGGTTGTCAACTGTTGTATTTTTAACATGGTGCCATCTCTTTCTAGCATGATAGTGAATCACTACAAGCTTAAAGACAATATTGTGACCTACAATCTTTCTGGGATGGGATGCAGTGCTGGTCTCATAGCTATTGGCCTCGCCAAACAGCTCCTCCAGGTTAATTGCAGACTCCTCAATTACACATTTATAAACCCATTATCTTGTATTGCACCAAAAAAAATATATTATCAATTGTATGCTTTATAACCAAAAAAATCTTAAATTGTGATCCCTCCGCCCAAAAAAAAGTCTCATTTGACAAGTCCAACTTTTTTGTGAATGATGTTTTACTTGATTGTACCTTCTTCAAATTGAAATATAATTATTGTATTTTTTAAAAAATGAGACTTTTTTTTTTTTTGGGGGGGTAAACCAAAAGGAATGTGGGACTATTCTTTTGGAATGGAGAGTAGGTCCTACAAATATCGTATGAATATATTCAGATAGAAGTATTTAATTCACTACCATACAAACTCCATGAGCCCATGTATGATTATTCGTTATTTTCCAGTCACATCCTGCTAAAATAATTTGGCAATTTCGAAAATCCCATGACCGCTTCTTTGTATGCACTCACTGTGAAAAAGAACATATCATAGTTTTCACATTACACAATTAAATATAATACTCTGAATCGTAATGGAATTATGACAGGTGCACAAAAACTCCTACGCGCTTGTCATGAGTACAGAGAGCATTAGTGATAGCTGCTACAAGGGAAATGATCGCTCAAAGTTCCTAATAAACTGCCTCTTCCGAGTGGGTGGTGTCGCCATCCTCCTCTCAAACCGGCCGACTGATCAAAGACTATCAAAATACCAGCTATTTCACACCGTACATACTCACAATGCAAACTCTGACCGCTCGTATAACTGCATTTTCTTAGAAGAAGACGAGGAGGGGCATTTGGGGGTCAACGTCACTAAAGATCTTTTGGCTGCAGCAGTCAAAGCCATAGAATCCAATTTGACCTCACTGGGATATCTAATCCTTCCTCTGTCTGAGAAAATCTTTGTCCTAAAGAATTATATCTCAAGGAAACTGTTTTCTGCAAAGATCAAGCCTTACATCCCTGACTTCAACAAGGCTGTTGATCACTTTTTCCCACACGTTGGTGGAAAACCAGTTCTCGACGCACTACAAAGGAGCCTAGGTATCAGTGATGCAAACATGGAAGCTTCTAGAATGACACTATATAGGTTTGGAAACACTTCTAGTAGTTCAATATGGTATGAACTGGCTTATGCAGAGGCCAAAGGGAGGATTAAGAAGGGTGATAGTGTGTGGCAGATTGCATTTGGTTCAGGCTTCAAGTGCAGCAGTGTGATATGGAAAGCATTAAGGACTGTCAATTACGACGAAACTAATCCATGGAGCGAGGAAATTGTTATGTTTCCAGTGAACCTGGACAACATCGGATCAATGCCGTTCTTTTTTGAACCTCCCAAATAGCAAGCTATTATCAGTGTACTTTTCCTCGTATAAGCATCACGATCTGTTGTAACACAAGTACAATTAGTCAAAGTTTATTAAAAAATAACTCCCCCAATGAATAAAAGTAGTTTTTTTAAGAAAACCCTTAGCGTTGAAGGGTGTATAGTGTGGACAAGATCGTAGTTCAAGATCGACAATCAATCAGAAGAATGAAAATGATCCACTTATCAGATGTATGATATAATGACTATCCTATTCCTACGAACCTTTGATTACTATTTACTCTCTTTAATTTGTTATCCGTCCAATTCACATACATTGTAGTATGCTGGGCTTCTCTCTAATGAATTGAGCTTTGTAGACAGGTTGGTTACTAGAGATTATCAAACAATCAACTCAACACAATATATTTTGCGCATCCTAATTTACAATCAAATTGACAGCCAAAAGGTTCATGTTCCCAATTTATCAAAAAACGATAAAAGATCAATAAAGTGCGCTGATATACGGATTTCTAACAAACTTCAATATAAAATTCCATGGAATCAAGCATTTAATCTCGATGGTGTTGGTGTGAGAAAATGAAATTGAAATTGAAACTTAGAAACATAATTGCATACCTAATTCAAGGGGAAACCAGCTTGCTGGAGCCTGGTTGATCTTAGCATTCACAAACAGGGTAGATAAACCCTAGGAGTAGGGCGGTACATGATTCTGCAGTAGCTTCACGAAACTCCACCAAATCTTCAGCCGCCTCTTAATTACGTCCACCAAAATTTTAATTTGATCGAATGGAGGCGGGAAAACAACCAACATAGTTGTCAAGTTTCTAGAGGAAAAAAAATGGATTTGGGAAAACATCATCGGTCGATTTACTGGGTTGGCGCGTCAAACATTTCGTTTGCTAAATCTCGACGTCTCAGTACCAAGAACGAAGGTGATGCAACAAATTGGTAACCTGCACTGCACGGTCTTCAATCCATAAAGGGAATTTGAAGAGAGTTGTTATTTTTTTTTTTATTTTTTTTTTTTGATATTCAGGTTTCAGCTTCGTCGGATTGAACTATGACCTCCCATAAGATTCAACCCCCCACACACCCATGAATATACCCACAATCAGTGTTCTAAAAACCTCCGCCTAAGTCACAGCGCCCTCTCCAACGCCTAATTCTAAAGCTCCATCTAGCATTCCGACTAATCCCGATTAGTCTCCGCCTAAGCACTAGACCCGACTCCGCCGCCTAGCATCCGCCTAACGCTTTTTAAAACCTTGCCCACAACAACATTTAGGGTGTACTCCCTCCGTCCCACGTGAATGCAAACTTATTTTCATTTTGGCTCATTCCACGTGAATGCAAACTGCCCAAAATGAAAATAAATTTATTATTTTATATTCACCCTATCCCACCCACTCATTCTCTCTCTTCATTTTCCACCATACAATTTATTCAACCAACCTACTATTAACTCCACTCATTCTCTCTCTTCATTTCCTACCACACATTTCATTATCTTAATAATATTTCTTAATTATTGTGCCCGGAAAAATGATTCACAATGACGTGGGACGGAGGGAGTATTTGTTTGTTCTTCATTGAATGAATTTTTGAGCTTTCTTTTCTAAGGCTAATTTTAATTAAAACTCGTTCATTAATAGCAAACAAATACGGAGTACACCATATTTTTAATTTTCAGCTCTTATTTAAATTTGAATAGGTGTGGATATCAGACATAATACAATTTAGACTGATTTTTTTTCTTCATTTAAATCTGAATGCCTCTTATTTTCAACTTAATTTTCAGATGTAAACTATCACTTATTTGACTTTTAATTGATTTTTTTCATATATATCTCTTCAATAAATTCGTAATTTCAAAAATATCAAATTCAAACACTAGATCAATAATCATTATTTGTACGAACAAACTTCAAACTTTGAACCATTATTTGTAATTTGTCCTTAATTTTACTATCCACCTCGAGTTTTCGACAGGTCTTACCATCCCATTGAAATTTGGTTTAATTTTATCTCACTTTTGCTAGTTGACAATCTTCTATAAGTTGAATGCCTATTTATCCCTAAACTAGTTTTACTCCCGTGCGATGCACGGATCATTACATGTTACTCTAAGACAGAAATTAAAGAAAAATAATAAAAAAGTGAAATAGATTTATACATTATGAAAAACTTCCTTAAACACTACATTATCAGTGCATAGATAAGATTGCTAGGGCTTATCATCATTACAAATCATTATTTTAAGATCATCAGTTAGTTGCCACTCCAAATAAATCAAATCAAGGTAAAACTCCGTCTCACTTTAAATTATAAAATAATAATCATTAATAAAAAAAACTAAATAGAAATATTATTTTTCAAATCTCAAATAAATACTTTAAAAAATATACTTCTATAAAAAATTATATTATTCATTTCAAAAATAAATATTACTTTCGACGCAAAATGAATAACAAAAAAATAATACTACATTTTTTATCCAAAAAAATGAGCATTACTTCATTCATCCCAATGAATATTTTAAAAATTAATACTACTTCATTCACCACTAAAATTAATGTTTGTAATGTTAGTGTATTCGTCTCAAAATATGACATTAAGATGACATTAATTTTTTAGACGAATAAAGTAGTATTCTTTTTTTATATGTTCATTGAGACGAAGGAAACCATATTCATTTTATTTATTTTTTGACATATAAAAAAATTCTTTCAATTAAAAAATGAATATTACTTTCGTCCCAAAATTAATACTATTTTTTATATAAAAAAAAATTGATTCATTTGTCTCAATGAACATTTAAAAAAAATAACTACTTTACTTGTCTAAAAAATTAATATTCATTTTCTGAGAGAAAACACTAATATTATAAACATTAATTTTTACGCAAGAATACTACATCATCTAAAAAAATAATTTACTATCTTTGTCCCAATGAATATTTTATAAAATATTACTTCATTTGTTTATAAAATTAATGACATATATTGAAACCAAGACACTAACATTACAAACATTAATTTTTGAGGCAAATGAAGCAATATTATTTTTAAAAATATTCATTGGGATGAAGGAAGTAATGTTCATTTTTTTTTGGACAAAAAATGTAGTATTATTTTTTGATTATTCATTTTGAGTCGAAAGTAATATTTATTTTGGAAATGAGAATTATAATTTTTTATAAAAGTATATTTTTAAAAATATTTATTTGAGATAGAAAAAAATAATATTTCTATTAGTTTTTGTAGTATTATTTTTTGGTTATTCATTTTGAGTCGAAAATAATATTTATTTTTGAAATGAATAATATAATTTTTTATAGAAGTATATTTTTTAAAGTATTTATTTGAGATGGAAAAAATAATATTTTTATTTAATTTTCTTTATTAATAATTATTATTTTATAATTTAAAGTGAGACGAAATTTATACGTTTAGTTTGAATCGGTTGTGACCGGTTCGAATCAGATCGATCACACACACACTTTACCGATTTGAAGAATCGGTAATCCATGATCAACCGGTAAGAAGCCAAGCCTGTAATTGTTTGTTTATTTTTATTCTCTTTCTCTCGTTTCTCGCTTCGTCTTACTTTCTTTTCTCTTTCCTTTTTTTTTCTTTCTTTTTCTTTTTTTATTTTGATTACATTTTGATTTTCCTTCTCTTTCTCTGTTTCTGTATCTTTCTTTCTTTCTTTTCTCTTTCTTTCTTTTTTTCTTTTTCTTTTTGATTTTGACTATATTTTGAGGCGAATGAAGTAATATTAATATTTAAAATATTCATTGGGACGAAGGAAGTAATACTCATTTGTTTGGACAAAAAATATAGTATTATTTTTTGGTTATTTATTTTGAGTCGAAAGTAATATTTATTTTTGAAATGAATAATATAATTTTTTATAGAAGTATATTTTGTAAAATATTTATTTGAGATGAAAAAAATAATATTTTGTTTTCGTTTTCTTTCTTAATAATTATTATTTTGTAATTTAATGTGAGACGGAAGGATCGGTAAATTATTTATACTTGGTGACCGGTCAAGAGTGGTCAGCAAAAAAACATTTACTTGGTAGGATCGGTAAATCATTTATAGTTGGTGACCGGTCAAGAGTTTACTTGGTGACCGATCAAGATTTACATTTACTTGGCGGATTGGCCTGTTGGATCGGTCAGCAGCCAGAGATGGCAAAGACCGGCTTTATTGACCAGTAAATCAAAAGAAGATGAAACCGACTGAGCCAAAGAAGAAACTGATCAAGAGAAAATCGGTTGTCATGGAATCTCAACCGACTGATGGCAAAATTACTGATTTTTTTCTCAAATAATTTCATTCTAAACTTATAAATTCCAAAGTAACTCACATTTTAAAATTGGTTATTAATTTTGAGTCGAAAATAATATTTATTTTTGAAATGAAGTTTATAATTTTTTATAGAAGTATATTTTGTAAAGTATTTATTAGAGATGAAAAAATAATATTTCTATTTAATTTTCTTTATTAATAATTATTATTTTGTAATTTAAAGTGAGGCGAATTTGTACCTCTTGGTTTGGATCAATTGTGCCTGGTTTGGATCGGTCGGTCATCCATTTATTATTGACCGGTCACCTTGGATCGATCGGTCATCCATTTATTATTGACCGATCACCATGTCAATGATTTATCGGTCACCTTGGATCGATCGGTCATCCACTTATTATTGACCGATCACCATGTCAATGATTTATCGATCCTTGTCACAACCGATCCTTGTGACCGGTTAAACTCCTTGTGACCTGTTAAACTCGCAACATGGTATCCCAAGTCACATGCTTTGGATGGGTCAACCAAGTCACATGCTTTGGACCGATCAACCAATTTACTTGGTTTGGATCGGTCAGGAGGCATGCTTTTGATCGGTCAATCAGTTGAGTTGATTTGCCAAAATTTTATATATATAGAGAATATATAGAGATATATAGAGAGAGATAGCGATATGGGATTAATTCCTTTTGTAACAAAACGTAAGAACATTGGTTGATTTAATCCCACATCGCTATCTCTCTCTCTATATCTCTATACATTCTCTATATATATAAAAGGAATTAATGTTCTGATTCAAATTTGTTACAACTTAAGAGAGTAATTACAAAAGTGCCACTTAAATTTTGACGAAATTTTTGGCGCTTTAACTGTTCATAGGATGACCTGCTTTAATATATAGATAGATGATTATTTACTTTTCAATGCAAATTTTAAATCACATCAATATTTAGGGTTCAAATAGTTTTTAAGCTTATATAAAATTGATTAATGGGGGAAAGTGAAAAGAAACAAAACCTCAAAAAAAGGAGAGTGGGACATCCAAAACTTGGGGATGGAAAGTGAAAAAAAAAATCTCAATGAAGAGTGAAACATCCAAAACTTGGGAAGAAAAAAAAAAGGGAAGAAAAAAAAAGCAAAAAATGATTTTTTTATGCCAAAAAAAATTAGAAAGTAAAAATATATATTTATTTTTTGAAAGAAAAAGTAAAATTATTTAAGAAATCTCTAATAATTGTTAAACATTTTCCATATATTAAATTTCAATTTTTTTTCATATACAAAATCATTAACAATTTATTCTAGTTTCATATGTTAGCATTTAAAATTTATCATGATAGTTGTTAAATAAATACTACTAGTATTAAAAAAAAAAATAGTGATCAATACGTAAAAAAGTTTAAGGTTAGGTATGTGATGAATCTTGCATCTAACTCAGTTGTTAATGTTCTTTAATTTTCATTAACATTTTTAACAATTTTGATTAGCTTTACTAATAAATCAATAATACGTATGTTACATTTGTTGTTTCAATAATACGAAAGTTGATATGAAATCTCGGATAGTACGAAGGTTAGAAAAGTCGTTTACTCAAATACTCCCTCCGTCACAGAAAATGCTTCACCCTTTACCCAAAATGGCGTCCCGTTTGAAGCTTCACCTTTCCTAAAATGGAAAAGTTTTATTAATATTCTATTATACCCACTAACTATTTCCTCCATTCATTCTCTTTCCTAATTCACTATTACACTCACAACACTTTTTAAATTTACTATTTTCTCCACTAATTCTCTCTCCTATTTTTAAATTACACTCACAACATTTTTTCTTCCCACCTATTTCCTTAATTTGCGTGCCAAACCTAAAATGGTGAAGCATTTTCTGGGGCGGAGGGAGTATTATATAGAATGAACGGAGTAGTTTTTTTTTACCAATATTAATAACAGTAGTAATTGTTTGAATGCATATTAATAGCAACAACTAAAATGCAAAAAAAAAAAAAAAAATTTTTTTTTTTTTTTGCAGAAATTTAGTTGAATCTTACGCTAAAAAAGAGGGAATATTTCAAAACACGAAAATCTGTTTTCCCAGCAAAATCAAACCTCCATTTTCAGGCATCTCAAAATTTATGTGCCTATCTCTCTCTCTCAATTTGTTCTTTTCCCGCTTCCAAATTTTAGCCATTGTTGATTGCTGAAGCCCGAAGCTCGAATCTCATCTCACCTCACCTTACCTCTTCTCTCCAACTTCCCCAGTGTTTTTGCTCAACAGGGCATCTAAAATTTACGGCAAGTGTGGCTGTTTCATTGATGCACGAGAGGTGTTCGATAAAATGCCCAATAGAATTGGAGGGTCTTGGAGTCCTTTGATTACGCGATTGAACTATATTATAGCATTCAAGTTTACTGAATAATTCTTCAAGAATACTTGAAACTTCTTACATTATTAATCCTGTGATTTTGTTTTGTTCGGAGGAAATTTCAAGGTAGTTTTAACATTTCCAATGGGCAATTGATAACCTTTTTTTTGTGTGTGTGTGTGCAGGTGTGAAAATGGCAGGAAAGGCAGCCGCTGCCAACAAGGATAAGGATAACAACATGCCAGATTCCAGGGCTTCTCGAGCCGCTCTCCAGGTAATCGATTTGTTACCTGTCTCCCTGAAGTTGTGTGCGTAATTGTTTTGACTTCTGTTATGAATCAATTTGTTCTGTGACTAATTCATGCTATGTGTGCTTATGGATGGTGAACCAAAAAGAAAAAACAGTGGGAGAGTTTTCTATACCTGGATAATGTCGAAACCATTGTGCTTTATCTAAATTGTAAGGATATTTTTTGTCCTTTCCCGACCAACTGTCAACTATGGGTGTAGCATGCAATACTTTAGGGTTCATTGAAAAGGGTTCACTGACAAACAAAGAAATTATCTACCGTAATTGTTAGAGTACCATGTTGTCTGACAGATGGTGTTCCATAAACGAATGATATCTTTGAACACCTCCAGTAGAATTTGTGGTAGACTGTGGAGGCTTGGTAGTTTGGATCTTCTTTTCAAGTACTTTTGGACATGAGAACAATCTTGATTTGACATGAGTAGTAACGTGCCTCTGATGTGTTTACTTGTGCAGCTTCCTCCAAAGGCTCAACGTTCTCGCGGCTCAAGCAAATTGGCCTACACTGCGTGGACCAGCTTGCCTACAGTGCCTAAGGATTTAGCGACCCGTATTGGCTTGAACATCTTCTTTGATGGACTGAGTGGTCATGACTCGTTGCAGAGGAGCGGGGCCATCATTCAGGCTTTGAGAGAGTATTGGTGGGATACCACTCATTCATTCCATTTCAGCTAGGGAGAGCTGACAGTGACTCCCGGAGACTTTACGGCGTTGACGGTGTTTGAGGTTTGGGGAAAACCCTTGTGTTGTGATAGGGCAAAGATGGGTCAGGGCCGGAGGTAGTGACATTGATAGGCAGCATGGGCTGCTGGGCTTTCATATCTACGACATACTGCGAGGGTATGGTGTTCCAGTTGGCCATCTTCGTAAGCGATTTGATGATTTGTTGGATAGACATCGCCAAGATGAAGCTACTAATGAGCAGATGGCTCGAGCCTTTCTTTGGTACGGGCTATCTCAGACAATCTTTGCCAACGGTGGTATGAAACATCCTTCCCATGGGCATTTTTTATGGTCGCCTTCACAACTGCAATCTTCAACTCGGGATCGACCTTAACAAGTTCCAAAACTTCTTGCCCTATGAACTTAGCATCTAGGTTTTGATGATCTTCGCTAATTTCTGTTCCCAAGCAAGAATGAGAACCCTTATATTTGGTAATTTCCCAATACCCAACATTCTTCAAACTCATATTCACATAAAAATTGCACGGAAAATCTTTCACCAAACACTCAATAGTCCACTTTCGAGTTGTGCTTCGTTTTACCTTGAAGCGCTGATTTTTTTAATATGAAACATCTTTATTTTATGTTGCACCTCTGTCTTCTTTGAAAAGCGAATACCTTTGGCAATTTCATTATGTTCTGCATCCCAATCAGCAAAGTTATATTGATTATTATCATAAATCTCTGATCCTTCCCAAATATCACGATAAAATTGATAATCTGTTCTCTCGTACACATGATGTTATGGTTCTTCGTAAGCAACCAGATGTATTCCCAAATCTTCCCTCACCCCAACACCACCCTCATTATCGCTATCATCAATAGGACTACTGCAATCATCATATTCATCGTCACGATCTTCATTTAGAAGCGACCCAATATTTTCTTCATAATTTGAATCATTATCATCATCATTATACAATTCTCAACCCTCACCCTCACCCCCTCCCTCTTAGCAATCCAATTCAACATGGATTATACATTGTTATACCTATAAATACAAGTCATAATTTACATTATCGGGTACATTATCTTTTCGACTCTAAACTCTTGTCAATTGATTTATCTCTCTCACAAATCAAATACTGACTCTCACGCCGAAGCAGTGCCCGCTTAGTTTACGTGTTTGTTTCTCTGTTTTAGGCTATTCAATCGCTGAGACATAATAGTTTAAAATGGAATTTGGTTTATGAAAAAAATAAAAATAAAATGGAATTTTGCCAAAGATTGAAAGTTTGAAACCATAGGCATATCATTTGTAGGGTAAATACTAAATACAGGGAACGAAAAATTCCAACTCTGCCCTTGCCCGTCATAGCCTCTAATTACAAAGGGCTTACGGCGCCACCTCCACCACCACACCGTCATCTCACTATCACCACCACCACACTAAACACAACACCATTACAGCCGCCACAATCACCACCAAACATCATTGCTTTAGCTACTACATTTCATGGATGGAGTAGATTATCTCAGCACACAATGAGATTACTTAAAGTTCACAGCCCAACATCCCCAATCAAAACTTAATTAAAGAATGGGTACTGGATATTCTTTTCGAGGATCATAATCATCATGTGAAGGCTTTATATTCGAAATCTATTATGTGAAATCGACCTTGTTTATTGGTGACCTCCTACCTAGATCGTAGGAAAACGACAAGGCTTTCTGGAAAAAAATAAAAAATAAAATGAAATGCAGATTGTTCAACTTGGTGATCCGGATTGGTGGTCCAATCCAAGATTGTGATCCAATTCTTGCCACATGTCCACCAACCATTGGTTGGTGGATTGTAATAATAATTAAATATGAAATTTCAATTTATGTATTTTAATTTTATTTTTGTGATGTATTTATAAAAAGTGAATTTGAATTTCAAATGTAACTTCATTTTTATATTTTTTATATATCGTATTTTTGTATAATAAATATATAAATTTAGTAATATAAAATATTTTATAAATTTATTACAAGACAAAAAATAAGAAAAATGAGGTTAATAATATATGTAATAAAAATAAAGAATAATTGATATTTGAATTGGGTTGGTTGGTTGGATTGGATTGTGAATAAAGTTAAAAAATGAAGAAGATTGGTTTGAATTGTAAATGATATATGTGGAAGAGAGAGAAATAATATTATATTGTTGAATTGGATTGGATTGGGTTGTTGATAAAGGAGGTCTCAGATCTGATTTCAAATACATATTTGGTTCAAGAAAAATAATCAAATCTAAACTTACAGTTTACTAGTAGAAAAACACGTACATTATAAGTTTGTTTGAACCGTCGTCGACGGTGACCGATGACTCATCTGAGAAGAAAACAACGGTGAGTGAGACTTGCCGGAGGCGAAGACAGATCCGGCGAGGGGAGGAAGTTGGATCCGACGGCTGGGATTAGTCGAAGAAGAAAGCAAAATCTGGCAACTTGGGCGTGAATCTGGACGAGGAATTGGGAAAAAATTACTCCCTCCGTCCCGCTAATATTAGCACACTTTTCTTTTTGGGCGTCCCGCTAATATCCGCACACTCCCAAAAAGGAAACTTTATATTAATAAAATATTCACCCAACCCCACTCATTCTCTCTCCTACATTATTTTAATACTCACAACACCATTATAATTTATTACACCCTCCACTCATTCTCTCTCCACTCATTCTTTTACACTCACAACATTTTATTAAAATATCATATTCCTTAATTCCCGCGCAAACAGTGTTTGTGCTAATATTAGCGGGACGGAGAGAGTATATAAATGGATATTTTGATAATTTTGTTGATTTTCTGTATTTATTGTTCCATGTATTTAACCGTATCCCATCTGTAGTCGAGAAGTCAAAAAATCTGGTGCAGGGGTACATAAAAAAAATTTGGGAGATTCAAAGGCCAATTTTGGACAAGAAGGGGGAAATTTCGAAACACCAAAATCTGTTTTCCCACCAAAAATCGAACCGCCATTACATATATCGTCATACCTACGATTTCCTCTTCTGCTTTCTCTTTCACCCCTTCCCCTACCTCTCTTTCAATTTCATCCCTCTCGCTTCCAAATCTTTACTCAGGTACCTCTCTCTTTATCCCTTTCGATCTTATTTTTGTATAGATCTGATTTCCCTTTTGTTGATTTGTTCTATGGTGTTCAATTTGTTGAACTGTGCTCTCGATTGACTTCTTCCCCGGAGTCAATCATGTACAGATCTGAGTTGTTCTTTGTTTTCTGATTTTTCTTGGTCCTGGGTTTCCTAGTTAACAGCTTTAATTTTGTTTATTTGGTGAAGATTTCAAGGTATTTTTGGTATTTTCAATGGTTTTATGGATTTTTACGAACAGGCTCGAAAATGGCAGGAAAGGGAGGCAAGGGGCTTTTAGCTGCAAAGACTACTGCGGCTGCAGCAGCAGCTTCTGCTAACAAGGATAAGGATAAGGATAAGAAGAGGCCAGTTTCCAGGTCTTCTCGAGCCGGACTCCAGGTAATAGATTTGCTCCTTGACCCCTTGAATTATGTTTGTACTTGTTTTGACATGTGTTTTGAATGGATTCGTTCCCCGGGTAAAATGTTTAGACAGATGTTTGTTAGCTAAATTTTAAGCATATTTCTTGTTCCATGACCAACTTTAACTATGCTTAGCATGTACTCCCTCCATCCCAAAATAAAAATAAATGTCTAAACATTGGTATTCCATAAGCAAATGAGACCCTTAAACATTTCTGGCAGAATTTGTGGTTGACTCTATGAAGACTTGGTAGTCTGGACCTTCTTTTCAAACACTGTAGACATTAGAAAGATCTTGCTTGAGTAATCCCCATATTCCCTTTTTATGAAGTGACTACGAGAATAGCCAGATAACGAAGTGTTCACATTTAATAATGCCTTTGAAATGGAAGTCCCAAATGATCCCACTTTTCTTAAAAGGAGTATTACTAAAAGTACTTGGAAAGTAAAGGGATATAAAAGCCTTAGCATTAGGTGCCATAGCTTGGTTGGTGTGTGTCAGCTTGATTGATCTAACTCTGCCATAACTAGCGACTCCCCTGACAAGTTATAATAGTTACTCCATCCGTCCCAAAATGAATGTCAAAAAAAATATCAAATTTGTTCTTGATCAAGAGCAAATTTGAGATTTTTTTGGACATTCATGTTGGGACAGAGGGAGTATGTTAGATCATATTTATCAGTTTACACAACTTGATCCAATTTGAGTTGTTTTTTTCTATTTCTCCTTTAGAAGAATGTAAATTAAATTGATTGCTCTAGCCATGATGTTGAAACTACTAAAGTAGAGTTGGTTGGGAATAACTCCGTTGAACAAGTTGTTTGCAATGAATAAGCTGGAGGTACTGGTGTGTATTACATTATTATCTAAGTGCACTTGGGTGCATCTGTTGAGATGAGACAAAAAGTTAGAAATTTAAGCAATGGATTTAATTTTTGAAGGATTCTTTTTATAACTTTCTCCTTAATATGTACTGTTGCTTGATACATACAAATGGTTACATTTTGTTTCTGAATGGCCAAGCGTGTTGCAGTTTTGACATCTGTAAATACATTAGATGCTGTGATTGCGTTGGGATTTGACCTTTGGTAATGGATTTTTCATCAAATTTACACTGTGCAAACTGGATTTATGTTAACTGTGATTCATAACTAGCAGGAGACCATGAGTACTTGTTGCAAGTTATAAGAGCTTTGTTAGACTATACTGCCATTTTCACTATTTGATTTCCCTTTGTTTTCTATTTTCTACTTTAGAAGTATGTAATGTTATTGTACTTGCAATGGTGTCAAAAGGGCTAAAGTCATTGTATGACTTGAGACAAGTACAAAGAGGACATCAAAGGTTTGATTGTGTGGATTTAAACAAGAGTGACTACATCTCTTTGTTAATTAAATCCAAAAACAATATGTTAACTAAGGAAAATTCTAGTCAATTTGATCTGTTGATTCAAATTCAAGAAAAACTAATGGACTCATTGTTGAACAAGTCATTAGATGGATATTCTTGGAATTTTTGAAATGATCAATATGGAAAAGCTAGGATTTAAATGAATTTGAGTTAACACTTATTAAATGGATAAAGCTTGTATTAGCAAGATGGTATATTGCTAAAGTCAATTTATGATTGAAAAGACATATAGCAATATGTGTAATGGTAGTCTAGACATATATGTCTAAGACATAATACCATTAGAGAACTACTTTCAATTAATTTGACTATGTGAGGTCAAATGATAAACGGATCCGTTAACCAAAGGGTTAAATTGAGAGTTAGTTGTAAATTCGGAGGGAAATGAGACTTAAGCCTCTTAAAAGTTAAACACAGCGGAAAATCCAATCTAGATGACTGGAGATCCCAAGAACTAGATTCAATGGGACCACCTGACTGTTAAAAGACTTGTAGCGTCACTGTGAGGGAATTAACCCTAAGTCTATTCCTATTGGTGACATCCCGAAAGGACAAGGATAAGCCTATGTCTTTTAACGATTCTTACGCGTCGAAAATTCGAGCGGGGTAATACGGGTTACCTTTAAGAAATCACCTATGTGAGAGAGAAGTGGGGCCACTTCGAGGAGAATTGTGTTGATGCTCAATTCTTAGACCCTCTCGCAACTGTGCGTATGTTCAGTGGCCGCGATTGAACATAGCTATGAGAATTGAAGTATGTTAGACGTTACTTGTGTCAAGCATACGACCTGGCTACACAAAAACATAACGATTCAAGGACATCAAGGCGTCTATCAATTTGCGAGCAGAGTAAATATGCTTGTACGAGCGAAGATTCAATGGGCATTCCCACATCTTCGTATGCAAGTTTTCGTCTGCCGGACTTTATCACCATTTCCTCATTATTTCCTTCATGTGGGGGATTGTTGGAAAAATATGTGTGTTTGAAGGAAATAATGTATTATTTCCTAAATGAGTTATTTGTTAAATGACCAAATTGATTGTTGGGTTGTGTTCTACTCCATGAGAACGTTGAAATCATATACTCATTTGTCCAAAATGGTTGAGGGATGAATGAGATATTAAGGCTCAAAGTAAATGGGTTGAAAGTGGGAAATGTGGTTATCCCACATTGGAAAGGAATGTAAAATGATATCAGTGTATATACTCCTACACTTTAGTAGGGAGTAAGATTGTGGAGCATAGAGGCAATATAGCTCCAAAGTGGCCTACTCGCGCTAGCCCACTTTCTACATTCTTTTAACTCGACCTATCAGAATCGGACACCAAAGCTGCGTGGACACCACAGAGCTCGGACACCAGCCAGCTGCTCCGAGGACCAAGATCGCGGGCACCACCAGCCAGCGCCCGAGGACCGCAGCTGCTGGCACCGGGCAAAGACTGGGCACCAAGAGCCGCCACCGATGATTTCAATGTACTCGGTAATCGCCGCAATAAATACAGTGATTAAGGAAATTAAAAAGGATTTTAATTTTCTAGCAGTTTTGATTTCCTTGGCTACTATACAAAGGGAAGAACAACAAACACAAGACACACTGATTTCCATAATCTCAACACTCCATTTAGCAGCATATTGAGTAGTCTTTTCTTTGGCCTCTTGCATTACATCAGTGGTGATATTGTCCCAGCATCTAACTTAAGTTCGCCGGAGGTACTATTGTGCAGCCACCGTCCGGTCAATCCGTTTCATCCTGGGAGGCAATCGTCCCGTTCAATCTCAAGCACAACTCGGTGAGGGGGCGAATTTGTCTTTAGGAGAGTGTGTCACGCACGACTCGGATAACATCAAGAAGATCATCAAACGATTTTTCTCCTACGGTTTCTCCTCGTTTAATTTTTTGTTGTAATGTGTATTTCAATATATATATTGTTCCTACGGTTTCTCCTCGTTTAATTTTTTGTTGTAATGTGTATTTCAATATATATATTGTAATTCTTTACTTATTTTGTGCTTATTATAAGATTTTGTCTAACACTAACTGATGGTTACATTTTGTTACAATTGGTCAAGTGTCTTTCGAAATTTTTAAGTGCTACACTTTTATCTTAACTTTAATCAGCCTACTGCTCAATGAAATTTAAGCTTTGGCGATTGTGCTTACTGGGTTTATGTCAACTGCATGCATTGATGACTATGGAGTCTGCATGTGGTATTCTGTACCCTCGTGACTGATAGTATCTATCGTGCTTTATTTTCTCTAACGTAGACACAAGGTTAATTCTTTCATTCATACAATGCACCATAATATAGTTAACTGTGCTATTGGAGCATTCGTGGATCATTAATATCATATACTTAAGAGCAAATTTGATTTTGTTGGGACACTCATTTTGGGATAGAGTACTAGTTTAACTGCTAGGTTATGTTTAAGTTGTTTTCAACTATTGCGGAGGACTTTATTTATTTATTTTATGCGACTTGATATAGTTTCCGGTTGGGAGGATTCATTGTTCTCGCGGATCAAGCAAATTGGCCTACACTGCGTGGACCAGCTTGCCTACAGTGCCTAAGGATTTAGTGACCCGTACCGGCTTGAACATCTTCTTTGATGGACTGAGTGGTCATGACTCGTTGCAGAGGAGCGGGGCCAGGAGCGGGGCCATTATTCAGGCTTTGAGAGAGTATTGGTGGGATACTACTCATTCATTCCATTTCAGCTGGGGAGAGCTGACAGTGACTCCTGGAGACTTTACGGCGTTGACAGGTTTGAGGATTGCGGGAAAACCCTTGTGTTGTGATAATACCTTGATTGGTGACATGGATAGGCAGCATGGGCTGCTGGGCTTTCATATCTACGACATACTGCAGGGGTATGGTGTTCGGGTTGGCCGTCTTCGTAAGCGATTTGATGATTTGTTGGATAGACATCGCCAAGGTGAAGCTACTAATGAGCAGGTGGCTCGAGCCTTTCTTTGGTACGGGTTATCTCAGACAATCTTTGCCAACGGTGGGACCAATGCGATGATCCCGCTTCTTGGAGCACTTGAGGACCTTTCCGTTGTGGGTGACTATGCTTGGGGTGCAGCTGGTTTGGCAGAGTTGTACCGGGCTTTAGATCACTGTTGCAGGAACTCGGCAAGCTCCTTTGACTGCTTTGGGTTTGTGTTAGAGGTACACCCTTTCCCTTTTTCTCCCTCAAGTTTTAGCATTCTCCTGGTTTATTATTACTACCTATGTCCCAAAATGAATGACCAAACAATCTTCAAGTTTACTCCTAATCAAGAGCAAATTTAAATTTGAAACTTTTTTGGTCATTCATTTTGGGATGGAGGGAGTATGTTTTATGCTGCCTTGTCCTCAGGCATGGGCTTTTGAGGTGCTTGGTCTCTGCAATTTCACCACCACTCTCCCTAGCAACACCTTCCCAGCCATGCTTCGCTGGGCATCTGATGCGCGAAGGAGACCTTCAAAGAGGACCCGGATGGTTTTTGAGTACTCTCAGCTGAAGACTATCCTAGGTGGAGAGTTCCGCACTGAGTATCACGTCTTCCCTTGGAATGACATTGTGAATGACGTGATGAGGGATGCCCTTAAAGCTACGGCACAGCGGAGGTTGCTGATAGGTCTGAGCGGTGATGCTTTGTACTTGGGGGAGAGAGTATTTAGGCAGCACAATGCCCATGGGATGTCTTGGGTCCCACATGATCCGCCCCACCACATGTTGTCTCCAGATAAACTAGAGGGTAGGGATCACCTGTTAAATGGGATTGATGCCATGGACCTTATTGACATGGGCGAGGTTCATGATGATTTCACTTCACAGGGCTTTGGTGGTTCGCGAGATCAGGATCAGGGTGAACAGGTGGATGAGCAGGCAGAATTGAAGGAGGCTCCTAGAACTCCTCCACCTTGTGCTAGCAGCATCTACAATCCAGTTATTGAGAATCGGACTTATACATATGTTGATCAGGATTTTGAGATCAGAACAGGTGTGATTGATGTGCCGGAGGAGCTCCCTGATCGATACCGGGTTCCCCCGAGTGCTACATCGGTATAGATTTCATTTCTGTTGCGTTGTTTCTTCCATTTTGTCCCTTTTGGTTCTTTGGCTGGCATACCTTTTTTTTACGTACAGGTTTCTATTGGGGCTTATGAGGAGGTGGTGAGGCAGAACATTGGCTTGCGGGGCGTTATTAAGAAGTTGCATAAGGACCTTGCCAAGCTCAGGCTCGCATCTTCTACATGCCGCAGCAGCCCTCCCCGGAAAAGGCATGGGGGTGGGTCTTCGTCTTCACGACCATCTGGTTAGGCTAGGTGAGAGAGAGATTGTAGGTTGATGGTTTCCAGGACGGGGTACTTACACTTTGGTTATTGAATTTTCATCAATTTACATTACGTGTACTGGATTTGGCAGGAGGAGTCCAAAAACCTTCAATATGATCCCAAGTGAAGAAAGGTTAATTCTTCGAAATGTATGATCAGAATTTTTTGATTCATTCTACGAATGATTGTAAACAAAAGCCATTTTTCCCGCTCTCAAACCGCATCCGCTTTGTTGGGGATGCTCAAAACAATTCAAAAAAGTCACAGAAGGCAACCAATGTGCTTCTAGTTTAGCCCAATTGAAGTTTGAGGCTTCGCGGACAACAAGATAGCGGGAAAGTTTGGAGTGAATCGGAATAAGCAGTCTCACAAAGATAGTCAATCAATCTGATCTACCCGTTCAATGATGTTCTCCGGGAAGGTGCTAAAGGCCCTACTGAAGATTCAAAGGGCGACCGGGCCAGGCCGAGTCAGAAAGGCTATTTAAGGATCTATCTTTCATTGCAAAGTTATATGGCAAGTCGGTCTTTTTATCGGATAACTACATCCTCGAGCTCGAAGTTGGAATCTCTTCAGGCTAGTACCCTTGTTGACTTCAGCTTGACTAATGAATAAATTTTCGTTCAACTATTAAGGATCGCATCCGGCGTATATAGCTTCTGCTTCTGGGAGATCAAACGGAGCTCGATTAGTTTCTGCTAGACAAGAAATAAAGAACATAACCATAAGTTAACCGTGATTCCTTAATCAGTTTGTAATTTGCTTTCTTTTTCCTGCTTTAGCATACTCCCTTTGTCCCAAAATACTTCCTACTTTTTTTGTTTACTTTTTTTTTTTTTTTTTCTGTTAATGGAAACATTACAATATACTATAAGAGCAACTGCACTCCAACTTTAATTTAACTGTAATTTAACATAATCAGGAAATCGTTTAAAAGTTAACAGAGGACCTGGTTGCATTTTAACTTCACAAGCTTATTCCTGACAAAAAATTGCTCCCTGGCTAAGTTCCTCACTTGTCTTATATACACTTCAAATGTCAATACTCCTTTTCCAACAGCTTTATCCAATGCATCAATCAAATCTTCTATAGCCAAATCTTCTGCATTTCCATCCAAAAACAATTTTGAATCCTTACCCTCAACTTCAAATATATCTTCAATTTCATCCTTTAACATGATAATATCATTACAACTTCTATCATGAACTCTTAGCCAATTCATCAACACATCAGCGTGCTCGGTTAATTCACTCACTCTTTCCTTTAGATTTGTTCTCTCGTGCTCTAGTCCGATGATTATGCTCGTTGTCATGTCAACTCGGTTGACCATTTCAGCTTGAAGGACCGATAAGTCTTCTATTTCATCTGCAGTGTTTTGCATTGAGGCCGTCATATCATAGTGAAGCGTGCAAGTAAGGCGGTCCATGGCCTCTAATTTTGAAACTAGAGAAGGATGAGTTGAACTAGATTGTTTAGTGCTATAAAAAGGGTGGTTATGAGAAAATAACTTGATCAAGTTATGAACAAGGCTAGATAAGTTGCATCGTGAGTGGTCCCACATGATCAGATATGGGGATACAACTGCACCAGAAGAATCAACAAATGGATAGTCATGAGGAATTGGATAGTCAGGGTAATTTGATGAGATGTGTACCATGGGGCCTACAAGTGGGAAATTTTCATGGAGCCAAATTTGAATTGGGATCGGAGGCGAGGAGTGGGAAACATGAAGGGTACCATTTGCATTGAGAAGGTAGACCGTGGTGCCATCGTCGTGAGTAAAGATGTCCATAGATGGATGAAGGGTGGGAAATTCTTGAACAAGTTGTATAAGTTGTTGTCGTATTAGCCATTTCTGGTCACGATTCGAGTAAGAAAGCTCGAAAGGGGTAGTGCTAAATAAAGCGGTATCGACGAATTGGACCGAGGGATTTGATACCATTGTTTGGGAAATTTGAACAACCAGAAAGTTTGAATGTACATACTGCAACATGTTAGGTTTATATCTAGATTTATCAATTGGTTAAAGAAAGACTTTAGGGAGATAAGGTCAAGTTTTAGAAAGTTATTAATAGGATTTTTGCATTTTGGACATTTCTGGGAAAGTTTCTAACTTTCCTTCAAATTAATAAACCAAATTAGTCAATTGAATTAGATAATTTGTAATTTTATACTACAATTAGGTGGATTATTGATTTGCTGACCTGTAGTATAGTTGAGGAATCCCCATCAAGACTTTTCAGTTTATATTCATGTATTTTGCTAGTAATATTTACTCCCTGATATTAAATTAATTTCTTTATTTATAAACATGACACTTGGGCTCCCTTTGTTTCACGGAAAATAACTCTCGAAAAATGATTTCTTGAAAAATATTTTTCGAAAAATGAAAATGTTTTCCGGAAAACATTTTCCGATGTTTGGTAGTTTCATTAAAGTAACTATCTAAAGGTAAAATCAATACAAACAAAGAAAAATGAGGAAAATGTTTTCCGGAAAACAACTTCCTTAGGTAGAGGTAAGGAAGTCATTTTCCTTAGAAATCAAGCTCATTTTTCATATGTTTTTCGTTGACTTCATTTTCCAGTGTTTACTAAACACCAAAAAATAGAAAAAATATTTTTCGAAAAATATTTTCCCCCAAACAAACGGAGCCTTATTTAAAGGTGGATCAGAAAAAAACGCAACACTTGATATATCTAGTAGTTGAGAAATAACATCAAGAATTTTCAATTTATAATCATGCATATTCATAGTTATATTTGTTCCCTCCGTCTTGTTGTAGTTGTCAGGCCCGATTTTGAGGATGTGCGAGGAGCCCAATTGCACATGACTCATAATTTTATGGGGCCTCATATTTTCCTCTATTCCTTAAACCTAGCCCAAAGATGCTAGTACTAAATATATAAATTTTGATGTGATACCATGGCAAGTATTGTTGCTAGTTTGGTTGAATCATTTTCATTATATATATACTCCCTCCGTCCCGCTCCAAATGTCTCAATTTTTTATTTTGGACGGCCCATTTAAAATGTCTCAACCCAAAAAAGGAAAGTTTTTATTACTATCCCACCCACTCGTTCTCTCTCCTATTTTACTTTTACACTCACAACATTTTCTCTCCTAACTATTCCTTCCACTCATTCTCTCTTCTATTTAATTTTTCATACTCACAATATTTAAACTTTTTCTCTTTCTTACATCACTTTCCTTAATTTACGAGCCAAACTCATTTTGAAACTTTTTGGTCGGGACGGAGGGAGTATACATTAAGGGTCTTACATTTAATTTAGCACGGAGCCCCTATAATCATTGTTATTGAGACGAACGCGTAGTGGTATTGCCAATATTCATTAGGAATGCGTTATTTGTTTATAAGTAGCTTATATCACAATAAAAATATGACCAGTGGTATGTTGGTGGCCTCCCGAAGGGGAGGTCACCGGTTCAATTTTTCTCAAAGGGTATCTCTGTGGTTTAATTTCTATCTTGGATTTCAGGGGTCCTTTGGAGCCTTCCGGGGCACATCCGTGCAGTTAAGGAAGCAGCATTGCTGGGCTTGTATCTTCAGTGTGGGGAGTTCGAATCTTGGCGAGGCAGTGGAGCGGCGGTGTGTTGTAAGAGTGATGCAATTGCCTCGGCGGGAAGCATGGAGCAATCGGTGGTGATGTAAGAGTGATGTAAATGCCTTGTAGGAGGGCTCCCTTGGGGCTCTGTAGTATAAGGGGTACTGCCACCCTGGCTGCATAGGGCACATCCCGCGATTTACCTCCATCAGCATACTGAGGGACAGGTACCTGGTGGTCCAGGATTAGTCCGGCAAAACTGGAACCTGGATATAAAAAAAAAAAAATATGACAATTTTCTTATTTAGGGATGACCTAGCGGTCACAGTGAACTACAAAGTCAACACAAATAAATCAATACTTTTCACTCTGTAATCTTATTATCTCATAAACTTTTCTACCGACATAAATACATGGTCTCAGTGGGGAATCCATAAATATTTGTAAAAGGGTAAAAAAAAATTGAAATTTTTTTTATACTTATCATATAAAAATTTGGAATAAAAGAGTGTCAAAATGAGATTATAGTACAAATTTTACCTAAATTAAGGCTCCGTTTATTTGTCGTAAAATGCTTTTCGGAAAACGTTTTCCACATTTTTCGATGTTTGGTAAGCATCGAAAAATGGGAAACCAAACACTGAAAAATGGGAAAAAAGTTTTCCCCCTTTCCGTCGTAAAATGACTTACGATTTTTTCCTAAATAAAATATTTTCCGAAAAACGGTAACACTCTCACACACCTAACTTTTCATACATAAAACATTTTTCGAAAAATGTTTTCCCACCCACGGGTCAAGTTTTTTTTGATCATTTAAAATTTATTTTTAACAACTCCCCACCCTACTCCACTCACCATCACCCCCCCACGTCGGTTCAAAAAAATAATTAATCATTTAAAATTGATTTTTAACAACTCCACACCCACTCCACTCCACTCCACTCCACTCACCACCACCATCCCTGCCCCCCACCCCTCATCGGGTAAAAAAAAAATTAATCATTTAAAAATTATTTTTAACAACTCCCCACCCCACTCTACTCACCACCACACCCATGCCCCCCTCACAACCATCACTCAAATTATCTCAAATTGTGTTTTTATTGAAAAATATTTCATTAAACACATGAAATTTTTTTCGGAAAACATTTTCCTTACCAAACAGCCGAAAACATGTTTATCTCATTTTTCGGAAAACATTTTACAGGAAATTCATTTTTCGAAAAACATTTTACAGGAAATTATTTTCCGCATGTTATGTTACGCAAAACAAACGAAGCTTGAATACGGGGTCGAAATAGATAAAAGTAACATATTTATTGACATTTTTCAAAATTTAGAGATAAATGACATTTCTCAAAAATATAAGGAAATAGATAAAAGTAACATATTTATTGACATTTTTCAAAATTTAGAGATAACTGACATTTCTCAAAAATAAAAGGGCAAGTGACCCGGTGCCTCTCAGGCGGCTTCGCCACTACATGGCCTTATTCAATATTCAATGATTAAACAAACAAAGAAACCAACTTTATTATACATTAAAAAAAATAAAATTAACTACTCCATTAATTATAGTAATGGCAGAATATTAGTACTAAGGTTTGTCTTCTTGAATAACAGAAGCCAGACCAGTTACCATTTTCACTATACCCCCACTGTCCAAGAAGTCCTTCAGTTTGATATCCAGTGGTTCTCATTCTTTAACCACCAAACTTATCTTCCCTTATTCTTTGGAATTGTTATCATGCATATTTCTTGTCAAATTTATCGTTTTGTAATTTTTCGAGATACTGGATGCATCGGTTGTAGTGGTGATGGTGATATTGGTGGCGACAATGGGTGGGGAGGGGTAGGAGTGGCGGTGATGGCCGGGTGGTGACAACGTTGATTATTGATTGTATGTGAGTCGTTAAAATTTGGACATTCCCATGTATCTTATGACGAGTAGGGACATCTTGGGAGTTTTGTCCGGATCTACCGGAGATGTCACAGTGAGGGGATGTTGACCACAAGAAAGATTTTCTCTATTCCCCTGACAATCACGCCTGTCAACCTGACTCTGCCCTACAAGGGAATTTTCAGTCCTCGTAGACCTCATGAATCCAACCAGAGAATGTTCAGGATCTAATTGTAGCAAGACATTTTGCATTTTATAAATGCATTGCAAAGTTTTCATCTGTTGATACAGTAGAGTTCTGTGATCAACATGTGGGAGGGGGGGGGGAAGCCCCAATTCCCCATGGGCGGTGTTCCTCCCCGTCTGGCTGCCTGCAGGTCTCCCTCGACGCCGATGACGAGGAGGGTTTGGCAGCGTTCCCTTAGTTATTGGTTGTCCCCTATAAAGTAGATTCATTAATAGGGTTGACAGCCCATTAATCAATGGCAGAGGAGGAGACAGTTCCCCATTGGGAAAAGGAAAAGCAGTCATAGTGTTGCCTTGAGTCTCCTCCATATGAATATTATCCGGATCAGGAGTAACACTAGTGGTATGTCCGTCTTCCATTATGATTAGAAGAGTAGAGCAAAAATTTTCAAGCTATTCAATGGGTGTTTCGAATCGCTTCCCGACAATGGAACAAACTAATGTTGCCAAAAACGTTTGGATCAGTCCAAATTCAGTCCAAATTCAGTGACAGGTTGTATCCTGTATGATTGAATTGCCTGAAAAAGAAGAACAAACACGTAAATTAAGTCGGGCTTCACCGGCGAAGGCCCTCCGGCGTGAGAGTAAGTATTTTTGTTTAGAGAGAGAAATCAATTGACAATAGTTTAGAGTCAAAAATAGATTAACCCTATAATGTGAATTATGAGTTGTATTTATAGGCATAGCATTGTATAATCCATATTGTATAAGAAAGTGTGTGAGATATTAGATAAGGTTATAATCCTATGAGGATTATAACTGTTCACAATCCTTATTTGAGTAGGATTGATTAATAGCAATCTACTTTAAATTTCAAAAAATTACCCAAAAAGGTTGTCCCATTTTAAGCTTCAAATCCCAAAATAGAAAGTTTTTAATATTTCTTTGTTCAATGGGCCCCACATGTCATACTCACAACAACAATCCACTTACTATTCTCTACCCCACTTCCTCTCTCCTACCCACTTTCTATACTCACAACACCTTACCCCACTTTCTATATTTTATAATAAAAACAACCCTCTCCTTAATATTTGAACCCTTTTTTTTTAAGTTTCAAGTGGGACGGAGGGAGTAGTTTTTATGAGGGAAAAAATTTAGAATATTCAAGCTAACTTTAAAGCATCACTCTTTCTGGAGTTACAAAATTTCCCACACACACACACACATTTATATTAATCTCAAACACATGAATTGGTATGACCATAGAAGCAATATGTGCAATGTGTGTACATATGGATGCGCATTTATATGCCTATACACACAGACCTTCACATACAGTCTTCATAAGTTCTAAAATACCCTTGAAGACAATATTTCAAACTTGAAGGTGACCCTTCAATGGGAAAATATATGAAAGAAGTGACCTAGTTTAAAAATTGTAAGGCTAATAAACAATGTAAGTGCCAAAGTTCTTATGTTCATGAGGTTGTTAGATAAATATCGATACGATGTAGTAATTGCTTAAGACTTTTAAGTTTCATTGAACTGGCAATATGTTGGGTAAGCATATCAACACTAGCTGCACATGGGGAATCCCAGTACTCCATAATAAATGCATTGCTTTGTTTTTCAGCAATACAGATTGAAGAGTCGTGTAGGTCTAGCAACTACCATATGGAAGCTTGATTGCATGTATCCAACTTATTAATGAAAAAAAATAACGCCATATCCAATGAAATTTAGCCACGACAGCCACAAGAGGAAAAGGGAAATGAGTGCAATAAGTAACAGAAGAAGTCAAACTACCTAACCTGCTACAGAAAAGTTTTTAACATCTTAAATAAATAAGACTGATATTACTCTGGGTGATGGCAGATGATTAATTACAATATCTGGGACATGTCAATATAAGAAGCTCCTAATTTAAGCTTATTTTTCTTATAGTATACTTGCTACTTTAAAACACTAAAAAGGCTGACAAAATTGCTTAATACAGATGTCCCAAACAGTCCTATTAGGTCTTCGTACAAACTGCGTACCACTATCGCAGAGAGGCAAATGCATTCATGGAGTTCTAAAACGAATTAATGGTATGAAATCAAACTTTACAGATCTTATTAGTAAAAGGACTATGGCATCAGCAGCCTCCAAATGATGCATGCATAAGATCAATATGCCGACACTGGACGGATTCAGATCCTTCTGATGGAGTATCTGCCACTGATTTATAGTTTAAAGAAAGATATTGAACAACCAACACAACTATTTTCCATCTAAGTCATGATATGGTACCAAGAGTGTCTAGATAGAATCGCATAAAGGGCCCCTGCGTAGGGATTAGGGAATGAGCAATGCGGGGGCGGACCTACATGTAGTGCTACGGGGGCCGTGGCTCCCGTTCATCTTTAAAAAAAAACAAATTACTAGTGCAATTTTTGTAAAATTTAGGGGTATTAGTGCAATATATTAAACTTTGCCTCCCTTCAAGTGAAGAAAAAAATACACTATATTTATTTTTGCCCCCTTTCACTAATAAAAATAATTTTGCCCCCCCCCCCTTAAAAAAACATCCTGGGTCCGCCACCGGAGCAATGTCTATATACCTGGTGGCTTCAAAGCTAGGTTTATAAACTCTTCACTCAATCGTATAATACCCCCTCCATTCCAGAAAAATAGTCCTACTTTTGTTTGTACCGCAATTTTTTTTCTTTTATTTGTCTTCTCTCTTGAACAACAAGATATTGCTAATATGTACACACAACAAAAGCACAATATTAAAATGTTTGACTTGTCAAATGGAACTATTTTTTGGAGCGAATATAGTATAAGGTTGCTTTCAGTGTCACATATGACTTTTCACCTTTAAATTATTTCTATTTATTTTGGGTACCAGAAATATAAAGTTAGTTTGGTAGAATTTTGATTATTTATAAAGGTGAATCCCCAGAAGAGCAAAATAGAAGCTCACTATTTTTCTAGGGATCTGAAAGATAAATCCAGCTACCCAAATCGCTTCCCTCAAGGAAGAAAAGAAAAATCACAACATTAGAATTGCATAGCTGTCTTCTTTATCCATCATGTATATCATCTTCACTTTGAAGCAAATCTTAGCATTCCAAAAACATCCTCTGCACAATATCGCCGGAGCACTTATATTCTTGACCCTATTGTTAGTTTTGCTAAGAAACATCATCACCCAAAAGCTTTGCAAAGTTTACTTGCTAGATTTTGCATGCTATAAGCCCCCGATAAGTCAAATGTGCACAAGAGAGTTAACCGTAGAGAAAGCCAAGCATTCCGGATATTTCTCAGAAGAGACACTAGACTTCATGAAGAAATCACTAGAACGATCAGGACTTGGCGACTCCACCTACTTGGCTGAGACCTTACTAAGAGAGCCTGCAGACCAATGCATGGAAGATGCAAGAAGAGAAGCAGAGATGACAGTATTTGGATCGATAGACATGCTCCTGAAAAAGACCGGTATACAAGGGAAGGACATAGGAATACTGGTTGTCAACTGTTGTATTTTTAACATGGTGCCATCTCTTTCTAGCATGATAGTGAATCACTACAAGCTTAAAGACAATATTGTGACCTACAATCTTTCTGGGATGGGATGCAGTGCTGGTCTCATAGCTATTGGCCTCGCCAAACAGCTCCTCCAGGTTAATTGCTGACTCCTCAATTACACATTTATAAACCCATTATCTTGTATTGCACCAAAAAAAATATATTATCAATTGTATGCTTTATAACCAAAAAAATCTTAAATTGTGATCCCTCCGCCCAAAAAAAAGTCTCATTTGACAAGTCCAACTTTTTTGTGAATGATGTTTTACTTGATTGTACCTTCTTCAAATTGAAATATAATTATTGTATTTTTTAAAAAATGAGACTTTTTTTTTTTTGGGGGGGTAAACCAAAAGGAATGTGGGATTATTCTTTTGGAATGGAGAGTAGGTCCTACAAATATCGTATAATATATTCAGATAGAAGTATTTAATTCACTACCATACAAACTCCATGAGCCCATGTATGATTATTCATTATTTTCCAGTCACATCCTGCTAAAATAATTTGGCAATTTCGAAAATCCCATGACCGCTTCTTTGTATACACTCACTGTGAAAAAGAACATATCATAGTTTTCACATTACACAATTAAATATAATACTCTGAATCGTAATGGAATTATGACAGGTGCACAAAAACTCCTACGCGCTTGTCATGAGTACAGAGAGCATTAGTGATAGCTGCTACAAGGGAAATGATCGCTCAAAGTTCCTAATAAACTGCCTCTTCCGAGTGGGTGGTGTCGCCATCCTCCTCTCAAACCGGCCGACTGATCAAAGACTATCAAAATACCAGCTATTTCACACCGTACATACTCACAATGCAAACTCTGACCGCTCGTATAACTGCATTTTCTTAGAAGAAGACGAGGAGGGGCATTTGGGGGTCAACGTCACTAAAGATCTTTTGGCTGCAGCAGTCAAAGCCATAGAATCCAATTTGACCTCACTGGGATATCTAATCCTTCCTCTGTCTGAGAAAATCTTTGTCCTAAAGAATTATATCTCAAGGAAACTGTTTTCTGCAAAGATCAAGCCTTACATCCCTGACTTCAACAAGGCTGTTGATCACTTTTTCCCACACGTTGGTGGAAAACCAGTTCTCGACGCACTACAAAGGAGCCTAGGTATCAGTGATGCAAACATGGAAGCTTCTAGAATGACACTATATAGGTTTGGAAACACTTCTAGTAGTTCAATATGGTATGAACTGGCTTATGCAGAGGCCAAAGGGAGGATTAAGAAGGGTGATAGTGTGTGGCAGATTGCATTTGGTTCAGGCTTCAAGTGCAGCAGTGTGATATGGAAAGCATTAAGGACTGTCAATTACGACGAAACTAATCCATGGAGCGAGGAAATTGTTATGTTTCCAGTGAACCTGGACAACATCGGATCAATGCCGTTCTTTTTTGAACCTCCCAAATAGCAAGCTATTATCAGTGTACTTTTCCTCGTATAAGCATCACGATCTGTTGTAACACAAGTACAATTAGTCAAAGTTTATTAAAAAATAACTCCCCCAATAAATAAAAGTAGTGTTTTTCAAGAAAACACTTAGCGTTGAAGGGTGTATAGTGTATACAAGATCGTAGTTCAAGATCGACAATCAATCAGAAGAATGAAAATGATCCTCTTATCAGATGTATGATATAATGACTATCCTATTCCTACGAACCATTGATTACTATTTACTCTCTTTAATTTGTTATCCGTCCAATTCACATACATTGTAGTATGCTGGGCTTCTCTCTAATAAATTGAGCTTCGTAGACAGGTTGGTTACTAGAGATTATCAAACAATCAACTCAACACAATATATTTTGCGCATCCTGATTTACAATCAAATTGACAGCCAAAAGGTTCATGTTCCCAATTTATCAAAAAACGATAAAAGATCAATAAAGTGCGCTGATATACGGATTTCTAACAAACTTCCATGGAATCAAGCATTTAATCTCGATGGTGCTGGTGTGAGAAAATGAAATTGAAATTGAAGCTTAGAAACATAATTGCATACCTAATTCAAGGGGAAACCAGCTTGCTGGAGCCTGGTTGATCTTAGCATTCACAAACAGGGTAGATAAACCCTAGGAGTAGGGCGGTACATGATTCTGCAGTAGCTTCACGAAACTCCACCAAATCTTCAGCCGCCTCTTAATTACGTCCACCAAAATTTTAATTTGATCGAATGGAGGCGGGAAAACAACCAACATAGTTGTCAAGTTTCTAGAGGAAAAAAAATGGATTTGGGAAAACATCATCGGTCGATTTACTGGGTTGGCGCGTCAAACATTTCGTTTGCTAAATCTCGACGTCTCAGTACCAAGAACGAAGGTGATGCAACAAATTGGTAACCTGCACTGCACGGTCTTCAATCCATAAAGGGAATTTGAAGAGAGTTGTTATTTTTTTTTATTTTTTTTGATATTCAGGTTTCAGCTTCGTCGGATTGAACTATGACCTCCCATAAGATTCAACCCCCCCCCCCACACACCCATGAATATACCCACAATCAGTGTTCTAAAAAAACCTCCGCCTAAGCGCTAGGCCCCTCTCCAACGCCTAATTCTAAGCCCCATCTAGATTCCGACTAATCCCGATTAGTCTCCGCCTAAGCACTAGACCCGACTCCGCCGCCTAGCATCCGCCTAACGCTTTTTAAAACCTTGCCCACAACAACATTTAGGGTGTACTCCCTCCGTCCCACGTGAATGCAAACTTATTTTCATTTTGGCTCATTCCACGTGAATGCAAACTGCCCAAAATGAAAATAAATTTATTATTTTATATTCACCCTATCCCACCCACTCATTCTCTCTCTTCATTTTCCACCATACAATTTATTCAACCAACCTACTATTAACTCCACTCATTCTCTCTCTTCATTTCCTACCACACATTTCATTATCTTAATAATATTTCTTAATTATTGTGCCCGGAAAAATGATTCACAATGACGTGGGACGGAGGGAGTATTTGTTTGTTCTTCATTGAATGAATTTTTGAGCTTTCTTTTCTAAGGCTAATTTTAATTAAAACTCGTTCATTAATAGCAAACAAATACACCATATTTTTTATTTTCAGCTCTTATTTAAATTTGAATAGATGTGTATTAGACATAATACAATTTAGACTGATTTTTTTTCTGTATTTAAATCTGAATGCCTCTCATTTTCAACTTAATTTTCAGAGATAAAACTATCACTTATTTGACTTTTAATTAATTTTTTTTTTCATATATATCTCTTCAATAAACTAATAATTTCAAAAATATCAAACCCAAACACTAGATTAATAATCATTATTTGTACGAACAAACTTCAAACTTTGAACCATTATTTGTAATTTGTCCTTAATTTTACTATCCACCTAGAGTTTCCGACAGGTCTTACCATCCCATTGAAATTTGGTTTAATTTTATCTCACTTTTGCTAGTTGACAATCTTCTATAAGTTGAATGCCTATTTATCCCTAAACTAGTTTTACTCTCGTGCGATGCACGAATCATTACATGTTACTCTAAGACAGAAATTAAAGAAAAATAAAGAAAAAGTGAAATAGATTTATACATTATGAAAAACTTTCTTAAACACTACATTATCAGTGCATAGATAAGATTGCTAGGGCTTATCATCATTACAAATCATTATTTTAAGATCATCAGTTAGTTGCCACTCCAAATAAATCAAATCAAGGTAAAACTCCGTCTCACTTTAAATTATAAAATAATAATCATTAATAAAAAACTAAATAGAAATATTATTTTTCAAATCTCAAATAAATACTTTAAAAAATATACTTCTATAAAAAATTATATTATTCATTTCAAAAATAAATATTACTTTCGACGCAAAATGAATAACAAAAAAATAATACTACATTTTTTATCCAAAAAAATGAGCATTACTTCATTCATCCCAATGAATATTTTAAAAATTAATACTACTTCATTCACCACTAAAATTAATGTTTGTAATGTTAGTGTATTCGTCTCAAAATATGACATTAAGATGACATTAATTTTTTAGACGAATAAAGTAGTATTCTTTTTTTATATGTTCATTGAGACGAAGGAAACCATATTCATTTTATTTATTTTTTGACATATAAAAAAATTCTTTCAATTAAAAAATGAATATTACTTTCGTCCCAAAATTAATACTATTTTTTATATAAAAAAAAATTGATTCATTTGTCTCAATGAACATTTAAAAAAAATAACTACTTTACTTGTCTAAAAAATTAATATTCATTTTCTGAGAGAAAACACTAATATTATAAACATTAATTTTTACGCAAGAATACTACATCATCTAAAAAAATAATTTACTATCTTTGTCCCAATGAATATTTTATAAAATATTACTTCATTTGTTTATAAAATTAATGACATATATTGAAACCAAGACACTAACATTACAAACATTAATTTTTGAGGCAAATGAAGCAATATTATTTTTAAAAATATTCATTGGGATGAAGGAAGTAATGTTCATTTTTTTGGACAAAAATGTAGTATTATTTTTTGGTTATTCATTTTGAGTTGAAAGTAATATTTATTTTTGAAATGAAAATTATAATTTTTTATAAAAGTATATTTTTAAAAATATTTATTTGAGATAGAAAAAAATAATATTTCTATTAGTTTTTGTAGTATTATTTTTTGGTTATTCATTTTGAGTCGAAAATAATATTTATTTTTGAAATGAATAATATAATTTTTTATAGAAGTATATTTTTTAAAGTATTTATTTGAGATGGGAAAAATAATATTTCTATTTAATTTTCTTTATTAATAATTATTATTTTATAATTTAAAGTGAGACGAAATTTGTACGTTTAGTTTGAATCGATTGTGACCGGTTTGGATCGGATCGGTCACACACACACTTTACCGATTTGAAGAATCGATAATCCATGTTGGTCAACCGGTAAGAAGCCAAGCCTGTAATTGTTTGTTTATTTTTATTCTCTTTCTCTGTTTCTGCTTCTGTCTTACTTTCTTTTCTCTTTCCTTTTTTTTCTTTCTTTTTCTTTTTTATTTTGATTACATTTTGATTTTCCTTCTCTTTCTCTGTTTCTGTATCTTTCTTTCTTTCTTTTCTCTTTCTTTCTTTTTTTCTTTTTCTTTTTGATTTTGACTATATTTTGAGGCGAATGAAGTAATATTAATATTTAAAATATTCATTGGGACGAAGGAAGTAATACTCATTTGTTTGGACAAAAAATATAGTATTATTTTTTGGTTATTTATTTTGAGTCGAAAGTAATATTTATTTTTGAAATGAATAATATAATTTTTTATAGAAGTATATTTTGTAAAATATTTATTTGAGATGAAAAAAATAATATTTTGTTTTCGTTTTCTTTCTTAATAATTATTATTTTGTAATTTAATGTGAGACGGAAGGATCGGTAAATTATTTATACTTGGTGACCGGTCAAGAGTGGTCAGCAAAAAAACATTTACTTGGTAGGATCGGTAAATCATTTATAGTTGGTGACCGGTCAAGAGTTTACTTGGTGACCGATCAAGATTTACATTTACTTGGCGGATTGGCCTGTTGGATCGGTCAGCAGCCAGAGATGGCAAAGACCGGCTTTATTGACCAGTAAATCAAAAGAAGATGAAACCGACTGAGCCAAAGAAGAAACTGATCAAGAGAAAATCGGTTGTCATGGAATCTCAACCGACTGATGGCAAAATTACTGATTTTTTTCTCAAATAATTTCATTCTAAACTTATAAATTCCAAAGTAACTCACATTTTAAAATTGGTTATTAATTTTGAGTCGAAAATAATATTTATTTTTGAAATGAAGTTTATAATTTTTTATAGAAGTATATTTTGTAAAGTATTTATTAGAGATGAAAAAATAATATTTCTATTTAATTTTCTTTATTAATAATTATTATTTTGTAATTTAAAGTGAGGCGAATTTGTACCTCTTGGTTTGGATCAATTGTGCCTGGTTTGGATCGGTCGGTCATCCATTTATTATTGACCGGTCACCTTGGATCGATCGGTCATCCATTTATTATTGACCGATCACCATGTCAATGATTTATCGGTCACCTTGGATCGATCGGTCATCCACTTATTATTGACCGATCACCATGTCAATGATTTATCGATCCTTGTCACAACCGATCCTTGTGACCGGTTAAACTCCTTGTGACCTGTTAAACTCGCAACATGGTATCCCAAGTCACATGCTTTGGATGGGTCAACCAAGTCACATGCTTTGGACCGATCAACCAATTTACTTGGTTTGGATCGGTCAGAGGCATGCTTTTGATCGGTCAATCAGTTGAGTTGATTTGCCAAAATTTTATATATATAGAGAATATATAGAGATATATAGAGAGAGATAGCGATATGGGATTAATTCCTTTTGTAACAAAACGTAAGAACATTGGTTGATTTAATCCCACATCGCTATCTCTCTCTCTATATCTCTATACATTCTCTATATATATAAAAGGAATTAATGTTCTGATTCAAATTTGTTACAACTTAAGAGAGTAATTACAAAAGTGCCACTTAAATTTTGACGAAATTTTTGGCGCTTTAACTGTTCATAGGATGACCTGCTTTAATATATAGATAGATGATTATTTACTTTTCAATGCAAATTTTAAATCACATCAATATTCAGGGTTCAAATAGTTTTTAAGCTTATATAAAATTGATTAATGGGGGAAAGTGAAAAGAAACAAAACCTCAAAAAAGAAGAGTGGGACATCCAAAACTTGGGGTTGGAAAATGAAAAAAAAAAATCTCAATGAATGAAGAGTGAAACATCCAAAACTTGGGAAGAAAAAAAAAAGGGAAGAAAAAAAAAAGCAAAAAATGATTTTTTTATGCCAAAAAGAAAAAATTAGAAAGTAAAAATATATATTTATTTTTTGAAAGAAAAAGTAAAATTATTTAAGAAATCTCTAATAATTGTTAAACATTTTCCATATATTATATTTCAAAAAAAAATTCATATACAAAATCATTAACAATTTATTATAGTTTCATATGTTAGCATTTAAAATTTATCATGATAGTTGTTAAATAAATACTACTAGTATTAAAAAAAAAAATAGTGATCAATACGTAAAAAAGTTTAAGGTTAGGTATGTGATGAATCTTGCATCTAACTCAGTTGTTAATGTTCTTTAATTTTCATTAACATTTTTAACAATTTTGATTAGCTTTACTAATAAATCAATAATACGTATGTTACATTTGTTGTTTCAATAATACGAAAGTTGATATGAAATCTCGGATAGTACGAAGGTTAGAAAAGTCGTTTACTCAAATACTCCCTCCGTCACAGAAAATGCTTCACCCTTTACCCAAAATGGCGTCCCGTTTGAAGCTTCACCTTTCCTAAAATGGAAAAGTTTTATTAATATTCTATTATACCCACTAACTATTTCCTCCATTCATTCTCTTTCCTAATTCACTATTACACTCACAACACTTTTTAAATTTACTATTTTCTCCACTAATTCTCTCTCCTATTTTTAAATTACACTCACAACATTTTTTCTTCCCACCTATTTCCTTAATTTGCGTGCCAAACCTAAAATGGTGAAGCATTTTCTGGGGCGGAGGGAGTATTATATAGAATGAACGGAGTAGTTTTTTTTTACCAATATTAATAACAGTAGTAATTGTTTGAATGCATATTAATAGCAACAACTAAAATGCAAAAAAAAAAAAAAAATTTTTTTTTTTTTTTTGCAGAATTTAGTTGAATCTTACACTAAAAAAGAGGGAATATTTCAAAACACGAAAATCTGTTTTCCCAGCAAAATCAAACCTCCATTTTCAGGCATCTCAAAATTTCTGTGCCTATCTCTCTCTCTCTCTCAATTTGTTCATCTCCCGCTTCCAAATTTTAGCCATTGTTGATTGTTGAAGCCCGAAGCTCGAATCGAATCTCACCTCACCTCACATCTTCTCTCCAACTTGCCCAGTGTTTTTGCTCAACAGGGCATCTAAAATTTACGGCAAGTGTGGCTGTTTGATTGATGCACGAGAGGTGTTCGATAAAATGCCTAATAGAGATGGAGGGTCTTGTAGTCCTTTGATTACGCGATTGAACTATATTACAGCATTCAAGTTTACTGAATAATTCTTCAAGAATACTTGAAACTTCTTACATTATTAATCCTGTGATTTTGTTTTGTTCGGAGGAAATTTCAAGGTAGTTTTAACATTTCCAATGGGCAATTGATAACCTTTTTTTTTTTGTGTGTGTGTGTGCAGGTGTGAAAATGGCAGGAAAGGCAGCCGCTGCCAACAAGGATAAGGATAACAACATGCCAGATTCCTGGGCTTCTCGAGCCGCTCTCCAGGTAATCGATTTGTTACCTGTCTCCCTGAAGTTGTGTGCGTAATTGTTTTGACTTCTGTTATGAATCAATTTGTTCTGTGACTAATTCATGCTATGTGTGCTTATGGATGGTGAACCAAAAAGAAAAAACAGTGGGAGAGTTTTCTATACCTGGATAATGTCGAAACCATTGTGCTTTATCTAAATTGTAAGGATATTTTTTGTCCTTTCCCGACCAACTGTCAACTATGGGTGTAGCATGCAATACTTTAGGGTTCATTGAAAAGGGTTCACTGACAAACAAAGAAATTATCTACCGTAATTGTTAGAGTACCATGTTGTCTGACAGATGGTGTTCCATAAACGAATGATATCTTTGAACACCTCCAGTAGAATTTGTGGTAGACTGTGGAGGCTTGGTAGTTTGGATCTTCTTTTCAAGTACTTTTGGACATGAGAACAATCTTGATTTGACATGAGTAGTAACGTGCCTCTGATGTGTTTACTTGTGCAGCTTCCTCCAAAGGCTCAACGTTCTCGCGGCTCAAGCAAATTGGCCTACACTGCGTGGACCAGCTTGCCTACAGTGCCTAAGGATTTAGCGACCCGTATTGGCTTGAACATCTTCTTTGATGGACTGAGTGGTCATGACTCGTTGCAGAGGAGCGGGGCCATCATTCAGGCTTTGAGAGAGTATTGGTGGGATACCACTCATTCATTCCATTTCAGCTGGGGAGAGCTGACAGTGACTCCCGGAGACTTTACGGCGTTGACAGGTTTGAGGTTTGGGGGAAAACCCTTGTGTTGTGATAGGCAGCATGGGCTGCTGGACTGGTGACATTGATAGGCAGCATGGGCTGCTGGGCTTTCATATCTACGACATACTGCGAGGGTATGGTGTTCCAGTTGGCCATCTTCGTAAGCGATTTGATGATTTGTTGGATAGACATCGCCAAGATGAAGCTACTAATGAGCAGATGGCTCGAGCCTTTCTTTGGTACGGGCTATCTCAGACAATCTTTGCCAACGGTGGTATGAAACATCCTTCCCATGGGCATTTTTTATGGTCGCCTTCACAACTGCAATCTTCAACTCGGGATCGACCTTAACAAGTTCCAAAACTTCTTGCCCTATGAACTTAGCATCTAGGTTTTGATGATCTTCGCTAATTTCTGTTCCCAAGCAAGAATGAGAACCCTTATATTTGGTAATTTCCCAATACCCAACATTCTTCAAACTCATATTCACATAAAAATTGCACGGAAAATCTTTCACCAAACACTCAATAGTCCACTTTCGAGTTGTGCTTCGTTTTACCTTGAAGCGCTGATTTTTTTAATATGAAACATCTTTATTTTATGTTGCACCTCTGTCTTCTTTGAAAAGCGAATACCTTTGGCAATTTCATTATGTTCTGCATCCCAATCAGCAAAGTTATATTGATTATTATCATAAATCTCTGATCCTTCCCAAATATCACGATAAAATTGATAATCTGTTCTCTCGTACACATGATGTTATGGTTCTTCGTAAGCAACCAGATGTATTCCCAAATCTTCCCTCACCCCAACACCACCCTCATTATCGCTATCATCAATAGGACTACTGCAATCATCATATTCATCGTCACGATCTTCATTTAGAAGCGACCCAATATTTTCTTCATAATTTGAATCATTATCATCATCATTATACAATTCTCAACCCTCACCCTCACCCCCTCCCTCTTAGCAATCCAATTCAACATGGATTATACATTGTTATACCTATAAATACAAGTCATAATTTACATTATTGGGTACATTATCTTTTGACTCTAAACTCTTGTCAATTGATTTATCTCTCTCACAAATCAAATACTTACTCTCACGCCGAAGAAGTGCCCGCTTAGTTTACGTGTTTGTTTCTCTGTTTTAGGCTATTCAATCGCTGAGACATAATAGTTTAAAATGGAATTTGGTTTATGAAAAAAATAAAAATAAAATGGAATTTTGCCAAAGATTGAAAGTTTGAAACCATAGGCATATCATTTGTAGGGTAAATACTAAATACAGGGAACGAAAAATTCCAACTCTGCCCTTGCCCGTTTGCAGCTCTAATTACAGGCTTACAGCCGCCACCTCCACCACCACACCGTCATCTCACTATCACCACCACCACACTAAACACAACACCATTACAGCCGCCACAATCACCACCAAACATCATTGCTTTAGCTACTACATTTCATGGATGGAGTAGATTATCTCAGCACACAATGAGATTACTTAAAGTTCACAGCCAAACATCCCCAATCAAAACTTAATTAAAGAATGGGTACTGGATATTCTTTTGAGGATCATAATCATTGTGAAGGCTTTATATTCTGAAATCTATTATGTGAAATCAGACCTTGTTTATTGGTGACCTCCTACCTAGATCGTAGGAAAACGACAAGGCTTTTGGAAAAAAAATAAAAAATAAAATGAAATGCAGATTGTTCAACTTGGTGATCCGGATTGGTGGTCCAATCCAAGATTGTGATCCAATTCTTGTCACATGTCCACCAACCATTGGTTGGTGGATTGTAATAATAATTAAATATGAAATTTCAATTTATGTATTTTAATTTTATTTTTGTGATGTATTTATAAAAAGTGAATTTGAATTTCAAATGTAACTTCATTTTTATATTTTTTATATATCGTATTTTTGTATAATAAATATATAAATTTAGTAATATAAAATATTTTATAAATTTATTACAAGACAAAAAATAAGAAAAATGAGGTTAATAATATATGTAATAAAAATAAAGAATAATTGATATTTGAATTGGGTTGGTTGGTTGGATTGGATTGTGAATAAAGTTAAAAAATGAAGAAGATTGGTTTGGATTGTAAATGATATATGTGGAAGAGAGAGAAATAATATTATATTGTTGAATTGGATTGGATTGGGTTGTTGATAAAGGAGGTCTCAGATCTGATTTCAAATACATATTTGGTTCAAGAAAAATAATCAAATCTAAACTTACAGTTTACTAGTAGAAAAAACACAGACATTATAAGTTTGTTTGAACCGTCGTCGACGGTGACCGATGACTCATCTGAGAAGAAAACAACGGTGAGTGAGACTTGCCGGAGGCGAAGACAGATCCGGCGAGGGGAGGAAGTTGGATCCGACGGCTGGGATTAGTCGAAGAAGAAAGCAAAATCTGGCAACTTGGGCGTGAATCTGGACGAGGAATTGGGAAAAAATTACTCCCTCCGTCCCGCTAATATTAGCACACTTTTCTTTTTGGGCGTCCCGCTAATATCCGCACACTCCCAAAAAGGAAACTTTATATTAATAAAATATTCACCCAACCCCACTCATTCTCTCTCCTACATTATTTTAATACTCACAACACCATTATAATTTATTACACCCTCCACTCATTCTCTCTCCACTCATTCTTTTACACTCACAACATTTTATTAAAATATCATATTCCTTAATTCCCGCGCAAACAGTGTTTGTGCTAATATTAGCGGGACGGAGAGAGTATATAAATGGATATTTTGATAATTTTGTTGATTTTCTGTATTTATTGTTCCATGTATTTAACCGTATCCCATCTGTAGTCGAGAAGTCAAAAAATCTGGTGCAGGGGTACATAAAAAAAATTTGGGAGATTCAAAGGCCAATTTTGGACAAGAAGGGGGAAATTTCGAAACACCAAAATCTGTTTTCCCACCAAAAATCGAACCGCCATTACATATATCGTCATACCTACGATTTCCTCTTCTGCTTTCTCTTTCACCCCTTCCCCTACCTCTCTTTCAATTTCATCCCTCTCGCTTCCAAATCTTTACTCAGGTACCTCTCTCTTTATCCCTTTCGATCTTATTTTGTATAGATCTGATTTCCCTTTTGTTGATTTGTTCTATGGTGTTCAATTTGTTGAACTGTGCTCTCGATTGACTTCTTCCCCGGAGTCAATCATGTACAGATCTGAGTTGTTCTTTGTTTTCTGATTTTTCTTGGTCCTGGGTTTCCTAGTTAACAGCTTTAATTTTGTTTATTTGGTGAAGATTTCAAGGTATTTTTGGTATTTTCAATGGTTTTATGGATTTTTACGAACAGGCTCGAAAATGGCAGGAAAGGGAGGCAAGGGGCTTTTAGCTGCAAAGACTACTGCGGCTGCAGCAGCAGCTTCTGCTAACAAGGATAAGGATAAGGATAAGAAGAGGCCAGTTTCCAGGTCTTCTCGAGCCGGACTCCAGGTAATAGATTTGCTCCTTGACCCCTTGAATTATGTTTGTACTTGTTTTGACATGTGTTTTGAATGGATTCGTTCCCCGGGTAAAATGTTTAGACAGATGTTTGTTAGCTAAATTTTAAGCATATTTCTTGTTCCATGACCAACTTTAACTATGCTTAGCATGTACTCCCTCCATCCCAAAATAAAAATAAATGTCTAAACATTGGTATTCCATAAGCAAATGAGACCCTTAAACATTTCTGGCAGAATTTGTGGTTGACTCTATGAAGACTTGGTAGTCTGGACCTTCTTTTCAAACACTGTAGACATTAGAAAGATCTTGCTTGAGTAATCCCCATATTCCCTTTTTATGAAGTGACTACGAGAATAGCCAGATAACGAAGTGTTCACATTTAATAATGCCTTTGAAATGGAAGTCCCAAATGATCCCACTTTTCTTAAAAGGAGTATTACTAAAAGTACTTGGAAAGTAAAGGGATATAAAAGCCTTAGCATTAGGTGCCATAGCTTGGTTGGTGTGTGTCAGCTTGATTGATCTAACTCTGCCATAACTAGCGACTCCCCTGACAAGTTATAATAGTTACTCCATCCGTCCCAAAATGAATGTCAAAAAAAATATCAAATTTGTTCTTGATCAAGAGCAAATTTGAGATTTTTTTGGACATTCATGTTGGGACAGAGGGAGTATGTTAGATCATATTGATCAGTTTACACAACTTGATCCAATTTGAGTTGTTTTTTTTCTATTTCTCCTTTAGAAGAATGTAAATTAAATTGATTGCTCTAGCCATGATGTTGAAACTACTAAAGTAGAGTTGGTTGGGAATAACTCCGTTGAACAAGTTGTTTGCAATGAATAAGCTGGAGGTACTGGTGTGTATTACATTATTATCTAAGTGCACTTGGGTGCATCTGTTGAGATGAGACAAAAAGTTAGAAATTTAAGCAATGGATTTAATTTTTGAAGGATTCTTTTTATAACTTTCTCCTTAATATGTACTGTTGCTTGATACATACAAATGGTTACATTTTGTTTCTGAATGGCCAAGCGTGTTGCAGTTTTGACATCTGTAAATACATTAGATGCTGTGATTGCGTTGGGATTTGACCTTTGGTAATGGATTTTTCATCAAATTTACACTGTGCAAACTGGATTTATGTTAACTGTGATTCATAACTAGCAGGAGACCATGAGTACTTGTTGCAAGTTATAAGAGCTTTGTTAGACTATACTCGTCATTTTCACTATTTGATTTCCCCTTTGTTTTCTATTTTCTACTTTAGAAGTATGTAATGTTATTGTACTTGCAATGGTGTCAAAAGGGCTAAAGTCATTGTATGACTTGAGACAAGTACAAAGAGGACATCAAAGGTTTGATTGTGTGGATTTAAACAAGAGTGACTACATCTCTTTGTTAATTAAATCCAAAAACAATATGTTAACTAAGGAAAATTCTAGTCAATTTGATCTGTTGATTCAAATTCAAGAAAAACTAATGGACTCATTGTTGAACAAGTCATTAGATGGATATTCTTGGAATTTTTGAAATGATCAATATGGAAAAGCTAGGATTTAAATGAATTTGAGTTAACACTTATTAAATGGATAAAGCTTGTATTAGCAAGATGGTATATTGCTAAAGTCAATTTATGATTGAAAAGACATATAGCAATATGTGTAATGGTAGTCTAGACATATATGTCTAAGACATAATACCATTAGAGAACTACTTTCAATTAATTTGACTATGTGAGGTCAAATGATAAACGGATCCGTTAACCAAAGGGTTAAATTGAGAGTTAGTTGTAAATTCGGAGGGGAATGAGACTTAAGCCTCTTAAAAGTTAAACACAGCGGAAAATCCAATCTAGATGACTGGAGATCCCAAGAACTAGATTCAATGGGACCACCTGACTGTTAAAAGACTTGTAGCGTCACTGTGAGGGAATTAACCCTAAGTCTATTCCTATTGGTGACATCCCGAAAGGACAAGGATAAGCCTATGTCTTTTAACGATTCTTACGCGTCGAAAATTCGAGCGGGGTAATACGGGTTACCTTTAAGAAATCACCTATGTGAGAGAGAAGTGGGGCCACTTCGAGGAGAATTGTGTTGATGCTCAATTCTTAGACCCTCTCGCAGAACCAGGCATATGTTCAGGGCCATGATTGAACATAGCTATGAGAATTGAAGTATGTTAGGACGTTACTTGTGTCAAGCATATGACCGGCTACACAAAAAACATAACGATTCAAGGACATTGCGTCTATCAATTTGCGAGTAGAGTAAATATGCTTGTACGAGCGAAGATTCAATGGGCATTCCCACATCTTCGTATGCAAGTTTTCGTCTGCCGGACTTTATCACCATTTCCTCATTATTTCCTTCATGTGGGGGATTGTTGGAAAAATATGTGTGTTTGAAGGAAATAATGTATTATTTCCTAAATGAGTTATTTGTTAAATGACCAAATTGATTGTTGGGTTGTGTTCTACTCCATGAGAACGTTGAAATCATATACTCATTTGTCCAAAATGGTTGAGGGATGAATGAGATATTAAGGCTCAAAGTAAATGGGTTGAAAGTGGGAAATGTGGTTATCCCACATTGGAAAGGAATGTAAAATGATATCAGTGTATATACTCCTACACTTTAGTAGGGAGTAAGATTGTGGAGCATAGAGGCAATATAGCTCCAAAGTGGCCTACTCGCGCTAGCCCACTTTCTACATTCTTTTTTAACTTGACCCATTGTAACTGGACACCAGCAGTGCGTGGACACCAGCAGAGCCTGGACACCAGCAGTGTCTGAGGACCAGCATCGTGGGCACCACCAGCAGTGCCCGAGGACCAGTAGCGTGGGCACCGGCAGCACCTGGGCACCAGCAGCGCCACTGATGATTTCAACAGCCTGGTAACTGCCGCAATAAATACAGTGATTAAGGAAATTAAAAAGGATTTTAATTTTCTAGCAGTTTTGATTTCCTTGGCTACTATACAAAGGGAAGAACAACAAACACAAGACACACTGATTTCCATAATCTCAACACTCCATTTAGCAGCATATTGAGTAGTCTTTTCTTTGGCCTCTTGCATTACATCAGTGGTGATATTGTCCCAGCATCTAACTTCAGTTCGCCGGAGGTACTATTGTGCAACCACCGTCCGGTCAATCCGTTTCATCCTGGGAGGCAATCGTCCCGTTCAATCTCAAGCACAACTCGGTGAGGGGGCGAATTTGTCTTTAGGAGAGTGTGTCACGCACGACTCGGATAACATCAAGAAGATCATCAAACGATTTTTCTCCTACGGTTTCTCCTCGTTTAATTTTTTGTTGTAATGTGTATTTCAATATATATATTGTTCCTACGGTTTCTCCTCGTTTAATTTTTTGTTGTAATGTGTATTTCAATATATATATTGTAATTCTTTTCTTATTTTGTGCTTATTATAAGATTTTGTCTAACACTAACTGATGGTTACATTTTGTTACAATTGGTCAAGTGTCTTTCGAAATTTTTAAGTGCTACACTTTTATCTTAACTTTAATCAGCCTACTGCTCAATGAAATTTAAGCTTTGGCGATTGTGCTTACTGGGTTTATGTCAACTGCATGCATTGATGACTATGGAGTCTGCATGTGGTATTCTGTACCCTCGTGACTGATAGTATCTATCGTGCTTTATTTTCTCTAACGTAGACACAAGGTTAATTCTTTCATTCATACAATGCACCATAATATAGTTAACTGTGCTATTGGAGCATTCGTGGATCATTAATATCATATACTTAAGAGCAAATTTGATTTTGTTGGGACACTCATTTTGGGATAGAGTACTAGTTTAACTGCTAGGTTATGTTTAAGTTGTTTTCAACTATTGCGGAGGACTTTATTTATTTATTTTATGCGACTTGATATAGTTTCCGGTTGGGAGGATTCATTGTTCTCGCGGATCAAGCAAATTGGCCTACACTGCGTGGACCAGCTTGCCTACAGTGCCTAAGGATTTAGTGACCCGTACCGGCTTGAACATCTTCTTTGATGGACTGAGTGGTCATGACTCGTTGCAGAGGAGCGGGGCCAGGAGCGGGGCCATTATTCAGGCTTTGAGAGAGTATTGGTGGGATACTACTCATTCATTCCATTTCAGTTGGGGAGAGGCGCGGTGACTCTGGAGACTTTACGGCGTTGACAGGTTTGAGGATTGCGGGAAAACCCTTGTGTTGTGATAATACCTTGATTGGTGACATGGATAGGCAGCATGGGCTGCTGGGCTTTCATATCTACGACATACTGCAGGGGTATGGTGTTCGGGTTGGCCGTCTTCGTAAGCGATTTGATGATTTGTTGGATAGACATCGCCAAGGTGAAGCTACTAATGAGCAGGTGGCTCGAGCCTTTCTTTGGTACGGGTTATCTCAGACAATCTTTGCCAACGGTGGGACCAATGCGATGATCCCGCTTCTTGGAGCACTTGAGGACCTTTCCGTTGTGGGTGACTATGCTTGGGGTGCAGCTGGTTTGGCAGAGTTGTACCGGGCTTTAGATCACTGTTGCAGGAACTCGGCAAGCTCCTTTGACTGCTTTGGGTTTGTGTTAGAGGTACACCCTTTCCCTTTTTCTCCCTCAAGTTTTAGCATTCTCCTGGTTTATTATTACTACCTATGTCCCAAAATGAATGACCAAAAAAACTTCAAGTTTACTCCTAATCAAGAGCAAATTTAAATTTGAAACTTTTTTGGTCATTCATTTTGGGATGGAGGGAGTATGTTTTATGCTGCCTTGTCCTCAGGCATGGGCTTTTGAGGTGCTTGGTCTCTGCAATTTCACCACCACTCTCCCTAGCAACACCTTCCCAGCCATGCTTCGCTGGGCATCTGATGCGCGAAGGAGACCTTCAAAGAGGACCCGGATGGTTTTTGAGTACTCTCAGCTGAAGACTATCCTAGGTGGAGAGTTCCGCACTGAGTATCACGTCTTCCCTTGGAATGACATTGTGAATGACGTGATGAGGGATGCCCTTAAAGCTACGGCACAGCGGAGGTTGCTGATAGGTCTGAGCGGTGATGCTTTGTACTTGGGGGAGAGAGTATTTAGGCAGCACAATGCCCATGGGATGTCTTGGGTCCCACATGATCCGCCCCACCACATGTTGTCTCCAGATAAACTAGAGGGTAGGGATCACCTGTTAAATGGGATTGATGCCATGGACCTTATTGACATGGGCGAGGTTCATGATGATTTCACTTCACAGGGCTTTGGTGGTTCGCGAGATCAGGATCAGGGTGAACAGGCGGATGAGCAGGCAGAATTGAAGGAGGCTCCTAGAACTCCTCCACCTTGTGCTAGCAGCATCTACAATCCAGTTATTGAGAATCGGACTTATACATATGTTGATCAGGATTTTGAGATCAGAACAGGTGTGATTGATGTGCCGGAGGAGCTCCCTGATCGATACCGGGTTCCCCCGAGTGCTACATCGGTATAGATTTCATTTCTGTTGCGTTGTTTCTTCCATTTTGTCCCTTTTGGTTCTTTGGCTGGCATACCTTTTTTTTTCACGTACAGGTTTCTATTGGGGCTTATGAGGAGGTGGTGAGGCAGAACATTGGCTTGCGGGGCGTTATTAAGAAGTTGCATAAGGACCTTGCCAAGCTCAGGCTCGCATCTTCTACATGCCGCAGCAGCCCTCCCCGGAAAAGGCATGGGGGTGGGTCTTCGTCTTCACGACCATCTGGTTAGGCTAGGTGAGAGAGAGATTGTAGGTTGATGGTTTCCAGGACGGGGTACTTACACTTTGGTTATTGAATTTTCATCAATTTACATTACGTGTACTGGATTTGGCAGGAAGAGTCCAAAAACCTTCAATATGATCCCAAGTGAAGAAAGGTTAATTCTTCGAAATGTATGATCAGAATTTTTTGATTCATTCTACGAATGATTGTAAACAAAAGCCATTTTTCCCGCTCTCGGAACCGCATCCGCTTTGTTGGGGATGCTCAAAACAATTCAAAAAAGTCACAGAAGGCAACCAATGTGCTTCTAGTTTAAGCCCAATTGAAGTTTGAGGCTTCGCGGACAACAAGATAGCGGGAAAGTTTGGGGTGAATCGGAATAAGCAGTCTCACAAAGATAGTCAATCAATCTGATCTACCCGTTCAACGACCTTCTCTCTCTGGGAAGGTGCTAAAGGCCCTACTGAAGATTCAAAGGGCGACCGGGCCAGGCCGAGTCAGAAAGGCTATTTAAGGATCTATCTTTCATTGCAAAGTTATATGGCAAGTCGGTCTTTTTATCGGATAACTACATCCTCGAGCTCGAAGTTGGAATCTCTTCAGGCTAGTACCCTTGTTGACTTCAGCTTGACTAATGAATAAATTTTCGTTCAACTATTAAGGATCGCATCCGGCGTATATAGCTTCTGCTTCTGGGAGATCAACCGGAGCTCGATTAGTTTCTGCTAGACAAGAAATAAGGAACATAACCATAAGTTAACCGTGATTCCTTAATCAGTTTGTAATTTGCTTTCTTTTTCCTGCTTTAGCATACTCCCTTTGTCCCAAAATACTTCCTACTTTTGTTGTTTACTTTTTTTTTTTTTTTTCTGTTAATGGAAACATTACAATTATACTATAAGAGCAACTGCACTCCAACTTTAATTTAACTGTAATTTAACATAATCAGGAAATCGTTTAAAAGTTAACAGAGGACCTGGTTGCATTTTAACTTCACAAGCTTATTCCTAACAAAAAATTGCTCCCTGGCTAAGTTCCTCACTTGTCTTATATACACTTCAAATGTCAATACTCCTTTCCCAACAGCTTTATCCAACGCATCAATCATATCTTCTATAGCCAAATCTTCTGCATTTCCATCCAAAAACAATTTTGAATCCTTACCCTCAACTTCAAATATATCTTCAATTTCATCCTTTAACATGATAATATCATTACAACTTCTATCATGAACTCTTAGCCAATTCATCAACACATCAGCGTGCTCGGTTAATTCACTCACTCTTTCCTTTAGATTCATTCTCTCGTGCTCTAGTCCGATGATTATGCTCGTTGTCATGTCAACTCGGTTGACCATTTCAGCTTGAAGGACCGATAAGTCTTCTATTTCATCTGCAGTCTTTTGCATTGAGGTCGTCATATCATAGTGAAGCGTGCAAGTAAGGCGGTCCATGGCCTCTAATTTTGAAACTAGAGAAGGATGAGTTGAACTAGATTGTTTAGTGCTATAAAAAGGGTGGTTATGAGAAAATAACTTGATCAAGTTATGAACAAGGCTAGATAAGTTGCATCGTGAGTGGTCCCACATGATCAGATATGGGGATACAACTGCACCAGAAGAATCAACAAATGGATGGTCACGAGGAATTGGATAGTCAGGGTAATTTGATGAGATGTGTACCATGGGGCCTACAAGTGGGAAATTTTCATGGAGCCAAATTTGAATTGGGATCGGAGGCGAGGAGTGGGAAACATGAAGGGTACCATTTGCATTGAGAAGGTAGACCGTGGTGCCATCGTCGTGAGTAAAGATGTCCATAGATGGATGAAGGGTGGGAAATTCTTGAACAAGTTGTATAAGTTGTTGTCGTATTAGCCATTTCTGGTCACGATTCGAGTAAGAAAGCTCGAAAGGGGTAGTGCTAAATAAAGCGGTATCGACGAATTGGACCGAGGGATTTGATACCATTGTTTGGGAAATTTGAAAAACCAGAAAGTTTGAATGTACATACTGCAACATGTTAGGTTTATATCTAGATTCATCAATTGGTTAAAGAAAGACTTTAGGGAGATAAGGTCAAGTTTTAGAAAGTTATTAATAGGATTTTTGTATTTTGGACATTTCTGGGAAAGTTTCTAACTTTCCTTCAAATTAATAAACCAAATTAGTCAATTGAATAAGATAATTTGTAATTTTATACTACAATTAGGTGGATTATTGATATGCTGACCTGTAGTATAGTTGAGGAATCCCCATCAAGGCTTTTCAGTTTATATTCATGTATTTTGCTAGTAATATTTACTCCCTGATATTAAATTAATTTCTTTATTTATAAACATGACACTTGGGCTCCGTTTGTTTCACGGAAAATAACTCTCGAAAAATGATTTCTTGAAAAATATTTTTCGAAAAATGAAAATGCTTTTCGGAAAACATTTTTCGATGTTTGGTAGTTTCATTAAAGTAGCTTTCTAAAGGTAAAATCATTACAAACAAAGAAAAATGAGAAAAATGTTTTTCGAAAAGCAACTTCTTTAGGTAGAGGTAAGGAAGTCATTTTTCTTAGAAATCAAGCTCATTTTCCATATGTTTTTCGTTGACTTCATTTTTCAGTGTTTACCAAACACCAAAAAATAGAAAAAATATTTTTCGAAAAATATTTTTCCCAAAAAATATTTTTCCCCAAACAAACACAGAGCCTTTATTTAAAGGTGGATCAGAAAAAAACGCAACACTTGATATATCTATTATATAGTTGAGGAGTAACATCAAGATTTTTCAATTTATAATCATGTATATTCATAGTTATATTTGTTCCCTCCGTCTTGTTGTAATTGTCAGCCCGATTTTGAGGGTGCGTAAGGAGCTTAATTGCACATGACTCATAATTTTATGGGGCCTCATATTTTCCTCCATTCCTTAAACCTAGCCCAAAGATGCTAGTACTAAATAGGCCAATCAGACTTTTAAACCCTTGTACTATTATGAAGCTGCTGTTTTAACCATCGTTGTTTTTTTTTGGCAATTTTAACCACCCTTCTAATATTACGCAGTCATATTAACCTTATTCCCAAACTCCGTTAAAAAATCTAACTTTCGTTTAATAATTTAACAAAACATAACAAGATTATAACCTAGATGATGACTTGGTTATAATTTTATGCATGTATCGCGGACATATATTTACGTCAGAGGAAAAAAAAGCCCTAAAAACGATAAGAGCGCAACATAGAGTGAGAAACTAGGGGCTTTTTTTAACGGAGTAAATATATGTCCGCGATACATGCATAAAATTATAATCAAGTCATCATCTAGGTTATAATCTTGTTATGTTTCGTTAAATTATTTAACGAAAGTTAGATTTTTTTAACGGAGTTTGGGAATAAGGTTAATATGACTGTATAATATTAGAAGGATGGTTAAAATTGTCAAAAATAAACAACGATGGTTAAAATCGCAGCTTCATAATAGTACAAGGGTTTAAAAGTCTGATTGGCCGTACTAAATATATAAATTTTGATGTGATACCATGGCAAGTATTGTTGCTAGTTTGGTTGAATAATTTTCATTATATATATACTCCCTCCGTCCCGCTCCAAATGTCTCAACTTTTCATTTTGGGCGTCCCATTTAAAATGTCTCAATCCAAAAAAGGAAAGTTTTTATTACTATTTCACCCACTCGTTCTCTCTCCCACTTTACTTTTACACTCACAACATTTTCTCTCTTAACTATTCCTCCCACTCATTCTCTCTTTTATTTAATTTTTTATACTCACAACATTTAAACTTTTTCTCTTTCTTACATCACTTTCCTTAATTTTCGAGCCGAACTCATTTTGAAACATTTTGGCCGAGACGGAGGGAGTATACATTAAGGGTCCTATATTTAATTTAGCACGGAGCCCCTATAATTATTGAGACGAACGCGTAGTTGTATTGCCAATATTCATTAGGAATGCGTTATTTGTTTATAAGTAGCTTATATCACAATAAAAATATGACCAGTGGTATGTTGGTGGCCTCCCGAAGGGGAGGTCACCGGTTCGATTTTCCTCAAGGGGAATCTCTGTGGTTTAATTTCTATCTTGGGTTTCAGGGTCTTTTGGAGCCTTCCGGAGCATATCCGTGCAGTTAAGGAAGCAGCATTGCTGGGCTTGTATCCTCAGTGTGGGGAGTTCGAATCTTGGCAGGAGCAGCTGGAGCAGCCAATTGTGTTGTAAGAGTGATGCAATTGCCTCGACGGGAGAGCAATGGAGCGATCGGTGGTGATGTAAGAGTGATGTAAATGCCTTGTAGGAGGGCTCCCTTGGGGCTCTGGAGTATAAGGGGTACTGCCACCCTGGCTGCATAGGGCACATCCCGTGATTTACCTCCATCAGCATACTGAGGGACCGGTACCTGGTAGTCCAGGATTAGTCCGACGAAACTGGAAACATGGGTATAAAAAAAAAAAAAAATGACAATTTTCTTATTTAGGGATGACCTAGAGGTCACAGTTAACTACAAAGTCAACACAAATAAATCAATACTTTTCACTCTGTAATCTTATTATCTCATAAACTTTTCTACCGACATAAATACATGTTCTCAGTGGCGAATCCATAAATATTTGTAAAAGGGTAAAAAAAAAATTGAATTTTTCTTTTTACTTATCATATAAAAATTTGGAATAAAAGAGTGTCAAAATGAGATTATAGTACAAATTTTACCTAAATTAAGGCTCCGTTTATTTGTCGTAAAATACTTTTCGGAAAACGTTTTTCACATTTTTCGATGTTTGGTAAGCATCGAAAAATGGGGAACCAAACACCGAAAAATGGGGAAAAAGTTTTCCGAAAAATGTTTTCCCCCTTTCCGCCGTAAAATGACTTAAGATTTTTTCCTAAATAAAACATTTTTCGAAAAACAGTAACACTCTCACACACCTAACTTTTCATACATAAAACATTTTTCGAAAAATGTTTTCCCACCCACGGGTCAAGTTTTTTTTGATCATTTAAAATTTATTTTTAACAACTCCCTACCCTACTCCACTCACCATCACCCCCCCGTCGGTTCAAAAAAATAATTAATCATTTAAAATTGATTTTTAACAACTCCACACCCACTCCACTCCACTCACCACCACCATCCCTGCCCCCCACCCCACCCCACCCCTCATCGGGTAAAAAAAAAATTAATCATTTAAAAATTATTTTTAACAACTCCCCACCCCACTCTACTCACCACCCCACCCATGCCCCCCCCCCCTCACAAACATCACTCAAATTATCTCAAATTGTGTTTTTATTGAAAAATATTTCATTAAACACATGAAATTTTTTTCGAAAAACATTTTCCTTACCAAACAGCCGAAAATATGTTTATCTCATTTTTCGGAAAACATTTTACTGGAAATTCATTTTTCGAAAAACATTTTACAGGAAATTATTTTCCGCATGTTATGTTACGCAAAACAAACGAAGCTTGAATACGGGGTCGAAATAGATAAAAGTAACATATTTATTGACATTTTTCAAAATTTAGAGATAAATGACATTTCTAAAAAATAAAAGGAAATAGATAAAAGTAACATATTTATTGACATTTTTCAAAATTTAGAGATAAATGACATTTCTCAAAAATAAAAGGGCAAGTGACCCGGTGCCTCTCAGGCTGCTTCGCCACTACATGGCCTTATTCAATATTCAATGATTAAACAAACAAAGAAACCAACTTTATTATACATTAAAAAAAAAAAAAATTAACTACTCCATTAATTATAGTAATGGCAGAATATTAGTACTAAGGTTTGTCTTCTTGAATAACAGAAGCCAGACCAGTTACCATTTTCACTATACCCCCACTGTCCAAGAAGCCCTTCAGTTTGATCTCCAGTGGTTCTCACACCAAACTTATCTTCCCTTATTCTTTGGAATTGTTATCATGCATATTTCGTGTCAAATTTATCGTTTTGTAATTTTTCGAGATACTGGATGCATCGGTTGTAGTGGTGATGGTGATATTGGTGGCGACAATGGGTGGGGAGGGGTAGGAGTGGCGGTGATGGCCGGGTGGTGACAACGTTGATTATTGATTGTATGTGAGTCGTTAAAATTTGGACATTCCCACGTGTCTTATGACGAGTAGGGACATCTTGGGAGTTTTGTCCGGATCTACCAGAGATGCCATGGTGAGGGAATGTTGGCCACAAGAAAGATTTTCTCTATTTCCCTGACAATCACGCCTGCCAACCTGACTCTGCCCTACAAGGGAATTTTCAGTCCTCGTAGACCTCATGAATTCAGCCAAAGAATGTTCAGGATCTAATTGTAGCAAGACATTTTGCATTTTATAAATGCATTGCAAAGTTTTCATCATTGATCTGGTAGAGTTACGTGATCAACATGTGGGAGGGGGGGGGGAAGCCCCAATTCCCCCCTGGGCGGTGTTCCTCCCCGTCTGGCTGCCTGCAGGTCTCCCTCGACGCCGACGACGAGGAGGGTTTGGCAGCGTTCCCTCAGTTATTGGTTGTCCCCTATAACGCAGATTCATTAATAGGGTTGACAGCCCATTATCAATGGCGGAGGAGGAGACAGTTCCCCATTGGGAAAAGGAAAAGCAGTCATAGTGTTGCCTTGAGTCTCCTCCATATGAATATTATCCGGATCAGGAGTAACACTAGCGGTATGTCCGTCTTCCTTTATGATTAGAAGAGTAGAGCAAAAATTTTCAAGCTATTCAATGGGTGTTTCGAATCGCTTCCCGACAATGGAACAAACTAATGTTGCCAAAAACGTTTGGATCAGTCCAAATTCAGCGAAATGCTGTATCCTGTATGATTGAATTGCCTGAAAAAGAAGAACAAACACGTAAACTAAGTCGGGGCTTCACCGGAGAAGGCCCTCCGGCGTGAGAGTAAGGCTCCGTTTGTTTCGGGGAAAATAACTTCCGGAAAATGATTTCCTGGAAAATGTTTTCCGGAAAAGGAAAATGTTTTCCGAAAATGTGGAAAACGTTTTCCGGAAAATGAGGAAAATATTTTCCTGGAAAACAACTTCCTTAGGAAAATGGGGAAAATGGGGAAAATGGGGAAAACGTTTTCCGGAAAATGAAGATATTTTTTGGAAAATTATTATTATTATTACTATTATTATTTTATTATTATTTTATTATTATTATTACTATTATTATTATTTTATTATTATTTTATTATTATTTTATTATTATTTTATTATTATTTTATTATTATTTTATTATTATTATTATTATTATTATTATTATTATTATTATTATTACTATACGTATGGGGTTTGGTGGACTTTTATTATTATTTTATTATTATTTTATTTTTATTATTATTATTATTTTATTATTATTATTTTATTATTATTTTATTTTTATTATTATTTTTATTATTATTATTATTATTATTATTAAAATATTATCCATCCACTTTTTTTACACCATTTTCCGGAAAACAACTTCCTTAGGAAAAATCCGGAAAACGTTTTCCTTAGAAACGGCGGAAAATGTTTTCCGAAACTCATTTTCTCCATTTTCCGGAAAACTACCAAACACCGGAAAATGGGGAAAACGTTTTCCCCATTTTCAGGAAAACAAACATGTTTCGGGGAAAATTCCGGAAAACGTTTTCCGGGGAATTACCAAACACCGGAAAATGGGAAAACGTTTTCCGGAAAACGTTTTCCTCCCATTTTCCGGTAAACAAACGGGGCCTAAGTATTTTTGTTTAGAGAGAGAAATCAATTGACAATAGTTTAGAGTCAAAAATAGATTAACCCTATAATGTGAATTATAATTGTATTTATAGGCATAGTATTGTATAATCCATATTGTATAAGAAAGCGTGTGAGATATCAGATAAGGTTATAATCCTATGAGGATTATAACTGTTCACAATCCTTATTTGAGTAGGATTGATTAATAGCAATCTGTACGTAGGCCTTTGGATGCGGGCCTCCTCATCATGGCCTGGTCGGCCTACAATGAATCGAGGAAGAGAATTATAAAGAAGGTGAAGCCCATTTCCTGGTTATATGGAGACCGAGGAGGTCTCCTCGTATTCAAAAGAGCCCTTGTTTGGCCTTGTTGGATACCTTGCTCGGTATAATTGCTGGATCTTGGTCATTATTCGCTCTGCTATTTATAGTCGAAATATTGAGAATGACGAGAAAGTAAGACGAACAAAGGTAGGAAGAATCAATTCCCTTTGTCGCAAACAGGTCTTGTGTATGGATTAATGTTTTGGGTCCAATTCATTGAGTCTTGCCCGACCATAGATCCACATCCGTACCTCGCTTTATGCTGTTCAATATACTCATAATGGTTTAAAATGGAATTTGGTTTATAAAAAAAATAAAAATAAAATGGAATTTTGCCAAAGATTGAAAACCATAGGCATATCATTTGTCAGACGACTCAGACGAGAAGTCAAAATCTGGTGCGGACTGCGGGGTACCTAAAAAAAATTGGGAGATTCAAAGGCCAATTTCGGACAAGAAGGGGGAAATTTCGAAACACAAAAATCTGTTTTCCCACCAAAAATCGAACCGCCATTTTCACGGATCTCAAACTTCAAATATTATAGCGAGAGAGTGTGACGTAAAAGGTAAGGCATTAAATATATCGTCATACCTACGATTTCCCTTTCTGCTTTCTCTTTCACCCCTTCCCCTACCTCTCTCTCAATTTCACCCCTCTCGCTTCCAAATCTTTACTCAGGTACCTCTCTCTTTTCATTTCGTTCTTATTTTGTATAGATCTGATTTCCCTTTTGTTGATTTGAAATATCGTGTTCAATTTTTTGAACTGTGCTCTCGATTGACTTCTTCCCCCGAGTCAATCATGTACAGATCTGAGTTGTTCTTTTTGTTTTCTGATTTTTCTTGGTCCTGGGTTTCCTAGTTAACAACTTTAATTTTGTTTATTTGGTGAAGATTTCAAGGTATTTTTGGTATTTTCAATGGTTTTATGGATTTTTATGAACAGGCTCGAAAATGGCAGGAAAGGGAGGCAAGGGGCTTTTAGCTGCAAAGACTACTGCGGCTGCAGCAGCAGCTGCGGCTAACAAGGATAAGGATAAGGATAAGAAGAGGCCAGTTTCCAGGTCTTCTCGAGCCGGACTCCAGGTAATAGATTTGCTCCTTGGCCCCTTGAAATATGTTTGTACTTGTTTTGCCATGTGTTTTGAATGGATTCGTTCCCCGGATAAAATGTTTAGACAGATGTTTGTTAGCTAAATTTTAAGCATATTTCTTGTTCCATGACCAACTTTAACTATGCTTAGCATGTACTCCCTCCATCCCAAAATAAAAATAAATGTCTAAACATTGGTATTCCATAAGCAAATGAGACCCTTAAACATTTCTGGCAGAATTTGTGGTAGACTCTATGAAGACTTGGTAGTCTAGACCTTCTTTTCAAACACTGTAGACATTAGAAAGATCTTGCTTGAGCAATCCCCATATTCCCTTTTTATTAGGGGTGTGCATGGTTTGGTTTGGTTCGGTGTTAGGTCGAAACCGAACCGACCCAAAGGATATTGGTTTTTGGTGTTTTGAAACCAATAAGTTTCGGTTTTTTAATGGTTTGGTGTTTTCGGTTTCGGTTTGATATTGGATTGGTTCGGTGTAATTTGTAACCATGAAAATCTAGTGAACTATTGGGCTATGTAGCCCAAGTTGGCAAGTTGCAATTAATAATATGTCCAAAACATCGTCCAAATAAATATAAAAGCATACTTGGACCAATATATTTGTCTTCAATAAATGGCATACTTCAAATGCAAAATTTACATAATCAGTTGTGTAAGTGCAATTTTGTGTATTTTGGCACTAAGTTATAACATAGTTCAGAGTGCCACTAATCTTTAATCTATACACAAACCCTACACTAGACATCAGCAAGTTTAACTCATAATACCTTTAAATTCAAAACACTAAACTGCAAATGTTATATCAGCTATATGCCTGTTGCAAGAATTACCACTGCAGAAACTCTTTTAACCTGAATTTCACACACACTTCCCTCGGTTCGATTTCTTATTTGTTTTAAACTGGGGGAAAGGGACAGAGACAGAGGTCAATGATTTTGAAAATGGTGACATAAGTATACCTTCATATGACTTACATGGGATATTATGTGTTTTACAGCATTCAGCATATCTATACATATAAGTATGTTTTAGTAGCTTATCGGTTCGGTTTTTTAATGGTTTTTTATACTTTGAAGTGGAACCGAACCGAAATATTAGGTTTTCTATTTTTAATGGACCGCTCCAAACCAATAGCTTATTGGTTCGGTTTTTGGGTCCCGGTTTTTTGGTTTTTTTCGGTGTTAATGTTTTTTTTGGTTTTTCTGCTCGCCCCTACTTTTTATGAAGTGACTACGAGAATAGCCAGATAACGAAGTGTTCTCATTTAATTATGCCTTTGAAATGGAAGTCCCAAATGATCCCACTTTTCTTAAAAGGTGTATTACTAAAAGTACTTGGAAAGTAAAGGGATATAAAAGCCTTAGCATTAGGTGCCATAGCTTGGTTGGTGTGTGTCAGCTTGATTGATCTAACTCTGCCATAACTAGCTTGACTTCCCTGAAAAGTTACAATAGTTACTCCCTCCGTCCCAAAATGAATGTAAAAAAATATCAAATTTGTTCTTGATCAAGAGCAAATTTGAGAATTTTTTGGACATTCATGTTGGGACAGAGGGAGTATGTTAGACCATACCCTCCGTCCCATTAAGCTTAAGAAGATTCCATTTTGCGCGGGAATTAAGGAATATTATTATAGTATTAGGAGAGAGAATGAGTGGAAGAAGTGTTGTGAGTGTGAAAAATTAAATAGGAGAGAGAATGAGTGGAGGGAATAGTAAATTATAATGTGTTGTGAGTATTAAAATAATGTAGGAGAGAGAATGAGTGGAGAGAATAGTGATTTAAGGTTTCCTTTTTGGGATTTCTTAAGAGTTATGGGACGCCCAAAATAGAAAGTTTTCTTAAGACTTATGGGACAGAGGGAGTATTTATCAGTTTACACAACTTGATCCAATTTGAGTTATTTGTTTCTATTTCTCCTTTAGAAGGATGTAAATTAAATTGATTTCTCTAGCAATGATGTTGAAACTACTATAGTAGAGTTGGTTGGGAATAACTCCGTTGAACAAGTTGTTTGCAAAGAATAAGCTGGAGGCACTGGTGTGTATTACATTATTATCTAAGTGCACTTGGGTGCATATGTTGATATGAGACAAAAAGTTAGAAATTTAAGCAATGGATATAATTTTTGAAGGATTCTTTTTGTAACTTTCTCCTTAATATGTACTGTTGCTTGATACATACAAATGGTTACATTTTGTTCTGAATGGTCAAGTGTGTTGCAGTTTTGACATCTGTAAATACATTAGATGCTGTGATTGCGTTGGGATTTGACCTTTGGTAATGGATTTTTCATCAAATTTACACTGCAAACTGGATTTATGTTAACTGTGATTCATAACTAGCAGGAGACCATGAGTACTTGTTGCAAGTTATAAGAGCTTTGTTAGACAATACTCCCTCCGTCCCGGCTCACTTGACACTTATTTCCATTTTGGTCCGTCCCAGCTCACTTGACACTTCCCAAAATAGCCTACTTTTTATAATTTTATATTCACTCTACCCCACCACTCATTCTCTCTCTTCATTTTCCACCGCTCAATTTATTCAACCAACACTACTATTTACCCCACTCATTCTCTCTCTTCATTTTCTACCACACATTTTTTTTATTTTATTCTTTTTTCTTAGTTCTTGTGCCCACCTCTTGGTTGTCAAGTGAGGTGGGGCGGAGGGAGTACTTGTCATTTTCACTATTTGATTTCCCCTTTGTTTTCTATTTTCTACTTTAGAAGTATGTAATGTTACTGTACTTGCAATGGTGTCAAAAGGGCTAATGTAGAATTGGCTGGGAGAAAATGGTAGTGAACAAGTGGCTTGCTATGAATAGCTGGGGCTTGTGATGTTGTATCACAGTACTCTTTTAAGTGCAGGCTGGTGCAGAGTTTGGTATGTGACAAGAAGTTATAAAGTCAAGTAATGAATATTCTTTTTATAACCTTGTCCATATTTTCATCTATCCGACATGGTACATACTGATGGTTACATTTTGTTACAATTGGTCAAGTCTCTTTCGAAATTTTCAAGTGCTACGCTTTTATCTTAACTTTAATCAGCCTACCTCATTGAAATTTAAGCTTTGGCGATTGTGCTTATTGGGTTTATGTCAACTGCATGCATTGATGACTATGGAGTCTGCATGTGGTATTCTGTACACTCGTGACTGATAGTATCAAACATGCTTTATTTTCTCTAACGTAGACACAAGGTTAATTCTTTCATTCATACAATGCACCACATAATATACTTAACTGTGCTATTGGAGCATACCTGGATCATTAATATCATATACTTGAGAGCAAATTTGATTTTGTTGGGACATTCATTTTGGGATAGAGTACTAGTTTAACTGCTAGGCTATGTTTAAGTTGTTTTCAACTATCGCGGTTGACTTTATTTATTTATTTTATGCAACTTGATATAGTTTCCGGTTGGGAGGATTCATCGTCACCTCAAAACAAGGACTTCAGCCAACGGACGAGTTGGAGCCACAGCAGCTGTTTACTCAGCTGCCATCCTAGAATACCTGACAGCTGAAGTTCTTGAGTTGGCTGGAAACGCTAGCAAAGATCTGAAGGTGAAGAGAATCACTCCTAGACATTTGCAACTAGCCATTCGAGGAGATGAGGAGCTTGATACTCTCATCAAAGGTACCATAGCAGGTGGTGGTGTCATCCCTCACATTCACAAATCCCTCATCAACAAAACCACCAAGGAGTAGAGATTGTTATTTATGCCAAGCTCCCTAATCTTGGGTTTAGTTTAAGAACATTGTGTTTAATTTATTGTGACTGTTTTTGTGGACTGGGGCTTGTTTTAAATGTAGTGTTTGCTTAGAGAATTTTAGGATTGCTGTACATGAATTGCTATCTGGGATTATCATGTTAGACTGTTCGCTTTTTTTTCTTCTTTTCTGAACTAATATCATTAGATGGTAAATTGCTTGTCTTATTGTTTGTCTCTCTCTCTCTCTTTTTTTTTTCCTTTATAATTGATTTTTTTTTTTGTTATAATTTGATGGTGATTTATACAAGTGAATAACTAACCGCGTTTCTTTTTTCCTACTACCCTCTCACATAATGGTCAAGAAAGGCACTTGTCGCATGCTGATTATTGAATCTCTTGATCGGCTTGGTTTTTGGCATGTTGATTTGAGAAAAGAATTGGAGTGCTAATTTATTGAATCTCTAGATCAGCTCGGATTTTAGCATGTTGACATGATTTAAAAAAAAAGAATTAGTTACCTAGTGTCCAACGAAATTAGAAACCACAATAAGCCGGCAATATCAAGACAAAGATCAGCCAATTGAGAAGAAACAAAATGGCAAATACTAGCTAAGATTACCTGTACCATTTTTATGTATCGTAATGTGTATCACAATTGATCTAACCGTCATATATCAATGATAATGCCACGATGACGTTAGCTACAATAATTCAAAATCGTTTAATCAGGTACACAATATAGTGCATAAAAGTTGTACATGTGATGTCCGCCTCGACAAATACAAGAACACAAAAGGATGATTACGCATAGCCATTTTCTCGTTATTTTAATCATATATATATATATATATATATATATATATATATATATATATATATATATATATATATATATATATATGCGAAAGATTCAAGATTCATTGACACACGATCCATATTCATCTATGATTATGTTCTCATGAGTTTCTTTTTTATTTTCCACTTATTTTTGGGTACTTTGAAGAGTCAGTCTCAAAAGGACACGACTATTCCTTTCAAAAAATTAAACTTTTGGCATAATAAGCATACGTAATTTAGGCAATTCAGGCCCTCTTTAGTTGAGAACTTGAGGTTCTATGCAGTGGTGTACGAGTAATACTCAATTAATAAGAAATGCTCATAAAATTTTGGTCACAAATACAATTGGAATTTAATGATTTATAAATACAGTTGAAATTTAATGATTTATTTTGTTTTTGTGATCCCACTGCTCATTAAATCAATATCTAATCAATAATTGATATAGCTGTTTATTGTGGCAAAATTTTGTGATTTTTTTTTTTTTTTTATGTCCTTAGCATTTGCTTGTGGTGTACTCTACACTCTACGCAGTGTACTCTACGGAGTTACTGCAATTGAAGTTATATGCAATAGTGTAGCCTGAGATTAGATTACGCCACATCATTAAATGAGTTGATCGAAGGGTTAAGACTTAAGATTAATATGTCATATTTACAATGTCCATTTTGAGCAAAGAATGTGTTAGACCGTCCAATCAACTTATTCAACGACATGATGTAACCTTAAAACGTACTACACTAACTTTGCTACATGGAACTTCGACTCATTTATTGATTGAATATTCACTATTAAAACCTTTATAATGTGGTATGGATAAGTAAAATATCATTATCACATATTAAAAATTTCACTAAAGAATGTAAAATATCTGTAGTAATTGTGATGAAAAATATTTAAAATTTACGATAAGACTATCGTAAATAAGAGTGGAGCAGTTCGAAATTCCTAGTAAGCAGACTTCTTCGCTAAATGGAACCTCAACTAGATATGGCCGGCTCTATATTACGTCAACAGCTAAAATTGATTTGACGCAAGCTGCAAAACAAGGGTGACCATACAAAACATTCTTACATGGCATCTCATAAGAAGAGTTTCGTAAATATTCTCCAATTCTTTCTTTTGTTGTTATATACCACAAACTCAAATCTTATCATGCTTAAATTCACCCAAGTAAAATATTACACCTTTCAAAGGTGAAGTCTCTCTCTCTCTCCATCACACACACACACAAAAAAAAAAAACACACTTTGGACATGGAAGCAAAGAGTCTATTACAGAGACGGAGCCCATTCACCACCCAGTTGGCTCGCCGGAGAGACATTCAAAAGCTGAAATATCGTTCTCCGAGCATCGTTGCTGTGTTGGCAAGGTCTACAACGAGTACGGATAATGTAGATAGAACAATATCAACCTCAAACAAGACTACCTATAACGATAACTGGTTCGACCTTTTATCCATTAACTATCTCTCCCAAGCTGTCCAACAAACTACAGGTTCTTTCTTTCTCTCTTTACTGAACTCCATAGCTTAAACTCAATCCCATTCCTATAAGGATTTTCTATCTTCTTATTCCAAGAATCCAAATTAGAATATCCATTATAAGGAATTTCTGTCTTCCCTCCCTCTATGTTCATTTAGGGTCTGTTTGCGTTTGGCAACCCAATACCCAGTCAAAACATTGGAATTGGAAGAATAATTTATCTTCTTCCATTTCCAATATCAAGACTTGAAATTGAGGTTGCCAAACACGCCATTAGAGGAAATGGAAAATGACACGAAATAATTATGCAGGGTTGAGAAATGAGAAGAGTGGGTATGAGAGCTTGGTGGAGGCAACCAAAGCCTTATCTCGGAGCGTCAACCTGACCCAACAGAGAGAACTGGTTATTCAAGCTCTTGAGAAAGCTTTCCCTAAGCCTATCCTATCCCTGGCAAGTCCTCAAACTTTGTTATCATCTCCAAAAGTATATAATTATATATATAATATATATATATATATATACTCCCTCCGTCCGACGATAATACACACATTTTTGCTTGGCACAAGAATTAAGGTATTAAGTGAAAAATGTGATGTGTTGTGAGTGTAGATGGTTGGGTAGGAGAGAGAAAGTGAAGTAAGTGGATAATTGTTGTGAGTAGAGACAAGTGGGTCCCATTTTCATTTTGAAATATTGCAGATTATTGTGGGACGATCAAAAGGTGTCTTTTTGCGTATTATCATGGGACGGGGAGAGAGTAAATATTACAACATGTATTTGCTCTTGTTATAGCTGTCAGATATTTTATTGTTGGTCGGCATTTTGTTTTTATTTATTCATTGGTCGTTTTGCTGTGTGCAATGACATTTTATGTACTGACATCTGAGACATATTGGATTAACACACTTGGCATGATCAGAACCTACAATTTTATTTTCACTTTAACTTTCTAGTTTCTACCATAGAAATGCCCCAGAATCTCGCACCTCACAACTTGGTTGTATCCAATAACTCAGAAGTCGTTCAAGTTAATATTCATGCAAATTAAAAAAATAATATATATATATATTTATGTAGTATATTTATATGCTCCCTCCGTCCCAAAATGTTTGTCCCATTTGACTTTTTTTGTTGAACTTTGACCACAAATTTATGAGAGATTAATCATGTTCATGAAATTCTAAAAGTTGTTGTTGATAATATTATTAATGGTGAATCAATAGGAATTTTTAGAATTTCATGAACATAATTAAATTGTCATATATTTGTGGTCAAAGTTCAACTAAAAAGTCAAATGGGACAAACATTTTGGGACGGAGGAAGTATAAAAATAAAAATATAAATAAATTTTAGTTTTGTGCGTTATGCAATGTAATAGACATCTCGGGACTTGAAGTATGGTTACCTGTCTTCATAATTCATTGTTGTGCTGCTGGCAAAGAAATGTAACCACTAAACATTATGCAATGGATCTCTATAGCTCGTGAAGTATGGTGCATATTAACCCATAAACAACAAATCGACAACAACACCTGTTGGTGGCAGTAGGGGTGTCAAAAGACGACCCTACCCTTGATACCAAATCCAACATGTAGTCCAATGACATGGGCCTTTGGAGCCACATGCCCAGAGGTTGAGGAGTAGAAAAGCCTTCTCACTGGTCCATTTACCGGTACCAAATCATGAGAGAATGTGAGACAAAACCATAAACTACTATACTTAATAAGAAAAGCAAAAGTTTTGAACTGATGCTAAAAGCTCATGATTATCAAGAGATCATCTTCTTTTATGGTGTCTCCACCCCCCTCTCTCTCTCTCTCTCACACTCACACACACACACACACACACACACCATAGTGAACCTACTTAATGCCTTTATTAATGTAGAACATATTTTAATAATGCAGATCAGGCTGCTGATGCCACCGTCTAAATTCTCAAGGGAGTATTTCGCACTCTTCACCACCATCTTTTTTCCTTGGCTAGTTGGTCCCTGTGAGGTATGTACAAAGTCCATGCATCCACTCAAATTACTCCCTCCGTCCCAAAATGAATGTCCAATTTTTTTCAAATTTGCTCTTGATCAATAGCAAATTTGAATTTATTTTGTTTGCACAGTCATTTTGGGATGAAAGGAGTAGTACATTTTATCTCAGGGCTCTATTAGAGTTATATCCAAACCTAGCATCGGAAAGTAAAATCCCCATTTACGAAAATAGCTATGCTTCACTAATAACATTTCCCTCGTCATAATCGCACTTTTCCTTAGCCAGGTGTACATAACATGTCTTTTACATTTGTTCATAGAGTTTTAAACTGTGTATAAACTAAGTGTCAACAGGACAGGTCAACTTAAACCCAACAAGTCACACGCCCCAATAACCAATATGATTCGAGAATGATGAATATTTTTGGATGATAGGTAAGAGAGTCCGAGTTCAATGGAAGAAGAGAGAAAAATGTTGTCTACATAAAGAAATGCAGGTAATTTCAAAATTCACTCAGTTGAAAGTCTAAAAAAGACATAGTTGCAAGTATCTAACAGCATCTGCTAGCTCAAAATTTCTCTTTTCTACAGCATTCTACTCCACTAATGATGTTGTTCCATTACTGATTACTAATATGCATATATGGGTTACAATCATTCCGTGTTTCCGTAGAACACTGAAAAGGAAACCGCAATGATAGTTTTGTCTAATTAGTGATAATTACGCCTATGTGTACATTATTAATCAAGAACTACTATTAATCAAAAGTGTTTAATGTCACGTTCTAACATTATTTGGGTAAACTCAGGTTTTTGGAGGAGAGTAATTGCATTGGGATGTGTACCAACCTATGTAAGATGCCTTCACAGGCATTCATCAAGGACTCTTTTGGAATGCCATTCAACATGGTTCCTAGTAAGTGCAGAATAATAGTAAATGCAAAATTTTGACAGTCTCCAGCATAGTATCAAGATCAGTCATTTACGTGTTTTTATTATGAATTCAGAAATGATACATTTACACAGATTTATAAAAATAATCTATTTTGACGGCTTCTGTTTAAAATCTAATATGCACAAGATTATAGACTCATAGTTTCGATCCCTTTATATGGTCGTTCAAGTATCATAATATACTTTTCACACCAATTTACTATTATTCTGCACTTACTAGGAACCAATACTAAAGGATAAACTGTGAAGTAATGTAAATTGCTTATTGCTTTCTGTATCATATACAGAGAACCAATTTACATCAACAAAAATAACAATGTATGGATCAAACGATGAAACAAGTTGTCGGTATGCTTATAAATTCAAAGTTTGTTTTAAAATCTTGAATTTCCCAACTTTACAAATTTGGTGCACCTGAATAGCTTAAAGTACGAAAACGAAAAAAGGAATCATACCTGGAAAAGCAACAGTGCATGCACTAAAAAGTGGAGGCTTCACCCATCAATGGAGGGGGCCCATGCGTATACCACTCAGGGTGCACCACTGCAAGTAGGATCTTGAACAGTCAGATTAAAACTCTAGCAAGCAATGTAATAAAGGCACTTAATTTACAACAATCATTCAAATCAATGATCGGGTAAAATTTATTTCATCATCTTTAATTATGGTTCTCATATGGAAAGTCAAGTGTTTTTGCTTTCTGATTTGCAGATTTTGATGATATGAGCTGTGAGATGATATTTGGACAGGATCCTCCAGCACAAAGTGATGATCCAGCATTTAAGCAACCGTGCTACAAACTATGTAACTATTTAATACAATCTTTTTCATATCTCTATTTACTTGCAAAATTTTACAATAAGCTTGGAACATGAAAGAACATCACAATAACAAACATGAATAGAACACACATCTTTGAGTAAATACATCGAATTCTCATGCTTCTCAATCTTAATCTATGCAGGCACCGCAAAACAAAAGCACACAACGAAATGCATCAGCTAAGTTTGGAGGAGAAGGCCTTCAGACTAAAGATTATCTCCAGTTATACCATTTTAATCTTTTTCTTTTTCTTTTTAATGCTCTGATCAAATAATTCTTTTCTTTTTAGTGGGATCAGAGATTTTTTTTTTTTTATACAAATCTTTCTATATGAAAAGTAAATAGATCTGCAGCAACAATCTTCCACTCTTGGATAAATAATACCCAGAAAGAATATGCTATATCAAACAGATGGATTTCATCCCATTTTTTTTTAAAGAAAATATACAGTGACTTGGCAAGCAACTATACTAATTTTACAGTTTCATCTGCTTTTAACATTCTGAAATTATAACATTAAGGGTCTATGCAAAAACACTGTTCAACGCACTAAGCATACAATGCTCTGCACTAAAAATATGTTCTCAAGTCACAGATGCACCAACAAATTACAATCTACAAAACAACAGTAAGATGTTGCACTATGAGTTTATGACAGAAATGATGGTTGAACAGTGTGGCACATTTCATTGTTGGAGCAACTGGAACACGAGTGATGAAAGACTACTGGTAATACAACAACCCTTATTTTAATAGATTTAAATTTAAAAAGTGATTTTCCAAGTTTCATTTTAATATTGATCCTACTCAAATTGTTTACCCCAATGGTCAAGCCAATTAGATTGCGTGACTAGAAAAGTGTTTGTTTGGAAAATAGTAGTGCAGGGTAGGCTTAGTAGGGGTGGACCTAGAATGTCCTCCACTTTTACTAGATTACAAGTGAGAAGCCGTATATTCTTGCACTTTTCGATTCATCAATGAGTAGCCAAATTCAACCCACTTCAGCCAAATTTAATAGATAATGAACTGTCCAAGTGTTAAGGTGTCCAAATCTCAGACAGGAGAAAAAATTGATGACAGTTGGAGAGTGGAATTAACCTTCGTGGTAGATTATGCTTGATTTCAATTGGGATATAATGCAAGCAAATAAGTCTTGATAGTTGAGTATAATGCAAACGAGTAAACTGAGAAAGAGTATGAACGAAATTACTCGTAAATAATATGTAAGAGAGAAATGCATCACTTAGAGCATCTCCAACGGTACTCTAAAATTTCAAAATAGAGCATCATTTTGCTCCAATGGAACTCTAAACCTTGCTCTATTATGAAGCAACTCTATTTCTTGATTAGGCTAACCGAATTTCTGGCTACAAGGCCAATCAATGCCTAACAATCAAACAAATCTCCACAGCATTCGAATGTTGAATTTTTCCTAATAAGAAACAATTGTTCTATTACAGCCAATATAAATACGCTAACAAAATCATCAAAATGCACTAGCAAACACTGCAACTTCAGTCAACAAACTTACATTGTCTACTAATAAACCCTAACAAGCAATCACAATGTAATTCCAAGGAGCATGTTACATGTTCAGCCGCAACTAAATTAGCAACAATCAATGCTGGCTAAGAATACTAAAATAAATTGGGAGTAATTTTTTGAATTGAATATTTTTTTTTGGTACATTGAATTGAATCAATGAACTAAAATCAATGGCAAATTGATAGCATGAAAGGTAAAATAAGAACACTCTAATGGCTTAACAGTTATGAATCAGTACCTAAATATAATGTAAATGCATTGTCGTTAGCCGGTTCTCTCCTTGAATGCCCTAAGGACGCCGTCACGCCGGAAATAATGTTCCCAATCATGATCTGAACGCTGGCGATGGAACGCAATGCTTTCGACATAGAAATTGTGTTCGGATACAAATAGAAATGGTGCTCTCTGAACAAGAATTTTCGAAAATTACACTTTGGCCGTTCCATTTCGGTTTCTTTTCAAATAAGCCGTTTCGTTTATCTTTTTTTTCTAAATTGGTCCCTCTAACTCCTTGACATTTTTTCTGGCTAAAATTTTAGAGCACTCGTATATCTGATACTCCCTCCGTCCCAAAATGTTTTTTTTTTTTTTATCGTTAATATAAAGGTAGTTTGAACAGTAATTTTAAGATTAATTTAATTGAGACTATGCTCGATAAGTTCTAAAAAAGTTTCATAATGTCCGATAAGTTCCTTCCCCATGTTGTATTATGATGTTGTATTATATTTCGAAAATATAACATCAATTAAGGCCATAATACTGCATTCCGGCGGCCGCCGGTGACCGGAGTCTGAAGCCCATGGACCGGCGACCAGATTTCGACCTCCGACGACCGGATTCCGGCGATCGGCGGCCGAATTCCGGCCAAAATTGCCGGATTCTGGTGAAAATTGACCGGATTCCGACGAAAATTGATCGGAAGCCGACATGCGGCGATAGCAGACGGCGACGGCGGAGCTGGGCTGTGGCGGAGGCGGTGGTGCGGATGCAGTATTATGATTTTAAACTACTGCATAACTAAATGTTGTATTATACATAATATAACATGAGAACTTATGGGACATTTTAATACAATGAAGAACTTAGTGGGAAGTGATTTGTTCCAAAAGGAACTTTTGGGGCAAATTCCCAATTTAATTATCCTAATGAAAATTTAAAACTTGTTATTGATAATACATCATTATAAATACTAGTAAATAGTAATAAAGAGGTTTAGATTTAAAAAAAAATGATTAAATGAACCTAAATTCCGTGTTAAAGTACCTTCAAAATGTACTCCCTACCTCCCCTAAATCCCTCCCCTAATGAATGCTCAATTTTCATTTTAATGAACACTTTAATGGCAAAAATGAATTAATATTATTGTTATCCACTTTCTAAATATATATTTTCGATAATAAAATAAAGAGAAAAAAAATTTCAAAAAGACGTTAAGGGACAATTTTTTTTAAAAAAATATTCACTGTGAGTCAAAATTTTCTTAAATTTGGACATTCATTTAGGAAAAGAGTAAATATTTTTTTTTTAAAAAAAGTAAAACAAAATAATTAATTGAATGTAATTTGTGTTGTGGCCAATTCAATTAATTATTTTGTTTTTTCTTTTTTTTTTTAAAAAAATATTTCCTCTTTCCCTAACCATGAGAAATCAAAAAAAGGTTCAATGTAATATCACCACCTAAGAAACAATACATCTACGTCCGCTTACCAACAAGTTATCAGCTAGAAAAACCATAGTTTGTACTAAACATACCATTTAAGCAGCCGATGAACTCAAAACAGGACGAAACACCTTCGCAAACAATGCTTTGATCAAGTTCCTCCTATCTGTAGTTCGTGCCAAAACATAAGTCTCACACCCTATGTGCATGCAACTTGACATGTCCGTGATCCCCTAGGAAACATTGATATCTTGTGGAGCAATTTAAACTTCTCCACACGAGTAGTACTAGTGCTAAATGTCAACAGTTGCAAGACTTCTGCATTCTTTAGTAAGTGCCTTAACAGCTCAAGTTGATCACGACAGTCAACACCGTAGTCAAACTGAAAGAAACGGTAGTTACTCGCGAGATCAAACACTTGGGCACAGTAAGAGGCTCGGTCTACCAGGACTGCTCAGAGCATTTGCAGCTCCCTCCCTAATCGCAAAACAAGAAGCAAAAATCCACAACTTATGAACCACAAATATATAATGTAGTACTTCCTCTGTCCCAATACTAATGACCAATTTCTATTTTTTTTTTCAAATTTGCTCTTTCATTCATCTATATTACATCTATATTATAGGAAGGGCGTAGTGCCAAGACAAAGAATAGGGATTGCTTCTCAGAAAATAGATCGAACGGCCCACATCCTCCTCCCTCTTTCAACTGCCGATAACTTCCCAATAACTGTCCACCCCTCATTAGTTTCATGATTTAATTTCTTCTCCCCTTGCCTACGTATCATCTATATCTATATTACAATAGGGAAGGGCCGTAACCGCCAAGACAAAGAACGGCCAGGATTGCTTCTCAGAAAATAGATCGAACGGCCCACATCCTCCTCCCTCTTTCAACTGCCGATAACTTCCCAATAACTGTCCACCCCTCATTAGTTTCATGATTTAATTTCTTCTCCCCTTGCCTACGTATCATTTCTCCCCCTCCCCACCTCACCCATCTTCAACTACCCTCATCATCTATGATAACTTTTTCAAAGCCCCAATTCATTTCTATCCATTTTTACAGATTCTATTAGCTACAGTTTCAATTGATTCTCTCAATGGCGGATAACCAACTTGATACCCAAATGGCCCATGACGTCCACTCCCATTCCCACCTCCTGATTTCTATCCTCTTTCTTTCTCTCTCTCTCTCTCTATAACCATACAACTCACAATTTTCAGATAGATTCCCCTTTCGCTAACCTTTATTTTTTCTTGAGATATGAAAATGGCGGTGGCTATGGCTTCCTCTGGATGTAATTTGGGGTTTTGCAACAATTTGAAGGCATTTGATAAGCAACCCATGTCAAAAGTAGCTGTCTTTAGAACTTCTTTTGCCTTGGATCCCAATCCCATTCACCAATTTAGCATTCTTCATCAAACAAGGTTTGCCTCTTCTTAAAATTTAAATTATTTTTCCTCACCCCAGCATGTCTCCGTTTCCTCTATCTCCCCAATTGCAATCATCCTGATTTCTAGAAAAGTTTGTGAACCTTCACTGTGAAGGGTTTCTCTCTTGCTCTCTCTCTCTCTCTCTATCTCTACAGGTTAGTTCTCTCTTTACTGATTTGAACGACGTCTAAACCCTAGCAGCAGCAACTGCAAGAGAGCGTGAGAAAAATCCCTTCTCAAGGAGTATTCGTACGGCGAAACCCATCGGACTTTGATCGGAGAGGGAGATGGCGAAATCTCTGAGATGTAAGAGAGAGAAGAGACTGAGAGCTATTAAGAGAGAGTTAGTGGAGCCGATTTACGAGAAGAAAGAAGCCGCCAAGCAAGCCATTCTCGAAGCCGCCCTCGCCGCCCCTAAGTTACCCGATCGTTCCACCACCTCCAACAACGCCGCCGCTATCATGGATGTCACCGCCTCTTCCTCTATTATCACAAACGCCGATATGGATGTCGAGATGGCTGAAGACAATCAAATTTCAAGGGCCTTAAAGCCTATGGGGAAAAAGATGAAAAAGAGGATCCAGATTGGTAAAAAGAAATACCGTGGCAAGGGCAAAGTGAGGAGGAAGCAGAATATCTAAATTATGTTTTCTTGATTAGTCATCTTAGTTGTTTATGTTCACATTTTTTTAAACTTTGTGCAAGACTAAGAAATTCATTCTAAACATTGAAATCTCTTTACTACTGATTTGGGTTTTTTAATAGCTTTTATCAATGTTTAAGATAAGTTTAGATCTTGGCTGTTCTAATTCTTTTTGAATTTTGATGGGTTTGTTTTCAATTTTGCTCTTAGTAAGAGTTTAAGAACTTTTCTTTCGTGGGTCATGGAGTTTATTGCAAAAATTGGAGTTGATTGGGGTTTTGAAATGTTAGTTTCGTGAATTCTTTACTCAAGAACAGATAATGGATAAGAAAATTTGAATCTGAGTGAAATTAATGCTACTCGATAATCATGATTGTTTGTAATGCAATACAAGTATATAAAAATTTATGAGTTTTATTTCTTCACCAGAAATAAATAAAGCATTGCCTAAAACACAATCATACAGTAGAATTGTTTGTTCAGCAAACTCCATTAGACAAATAATCTTTTATTGGTAAATTATTTTGGGACGGAGAAATTAATAAACATGAACAAAGAATAAAAACAAATGATACTTGAAATTAAAAGAGAATTACTTACGGGAGTAAAAACAGGGTAATCATGAGCATAAACATGAGAAGAATGATGAATTGAAACATGGGAGGCAGAGGGGAATCAAAGGAGAGATTCATGCGTTTGGGTTAGGGATTTTGATTTCCCTTCTTTTTTTCTTTTTTTTTTGATTTCCCTTCTTCAATTTAACTGTACGTGGTTTGTGTGTGTGATACTGCGTGAGAGAGACAACAGAAGTTTGGGATTTTGATTTCCCTTCTTTTTTTTTTTTTTGATTTCCCTTCTTTTTTTTTGATTTTTTTTTTAATTTCCCTTCTTCTTTTTTTTTTTTTTTTTTTAATTTCCCTTCTTCAATTTAACTAATCCAGTTTTGGTTTTGGTTCGGGACTTTGGGTTTATGAAGGGGATAAGGAATATGTTAGACAAAAGGATATTATGGATCAAAATTAGTTGTGTAAGAATGAGATTTTGACATAATGTGAGGATAATATATACAAACATGTGAGGATGAGAGGCAACTGTGCCCTTAGTTTCATACAATGCATCTCTATATATGCTCTTGGGGTTTAAACTTTAACATAATTAAATTTCCAAATATAATGTAAACTTATGATTGAGCTGAAATGGATTTGGGAATGCTCTATCAAACATGGAAGGAGATGGCTGATAGATTCATTATATGTTGGAAATTGATGTAAGTAGTGTTTTCATGCTAAGCATCTGTAAGCATCTATTTAATGATGAAAGATAAGACAAACTAAGTTATTGGTGTAGTGTACCAATATAACTACTACTGCTCATTTTGGAGAAAAATAGGGGTTGATTTTGAGGGATCCAAAAAGTCCTTACTATATACATGGAATGAAGTGAGTTTTCATTTGTTCGTGGAAAGTTGAACATTGTTGTGTTTCTCAATTCAGGTTTGTAAATGTGCAGTTATTTTCATGAGAAAGGGATAGGTATTGATAGATGTGAGAATAGGTGAATGGACTGTTTAGGAGTTAATGTATCTTATGGAGTCATATGAGATAAAAGTGTCCAGAGTTAAAGTAGTTGAATGGACTTAGATATAAATGTATTTAGGTAAAAGAAATTCATAATAGATTTCTACGTAAAGGTAACCAAGGATGTAAGGCATAATTGATGTACATTGATAGTCAAGCATAAGACAACTCATGGAGTTCTGTTTTATTCTATTTATCATTTTTTCATTGCTTACCTTAGATATGCGCCATCGCAGCTGAGTACTAGTCTATATTACAATAGGGGTGAATTTCAACCATCACACAAAGAGTGGTCAAGATTTACTTTCACAAAAGACAAAGAAGGGCTGAGATTGAATTTTAAATTAGTCAACTTCCCACTCACGACAACGGTTACTACCCCTCCTCCCCCTAAACCGGTAACACATTCTGCATTTCGCCACAAAAAAATGCAAAGAAAACCCCACCTTGAATAATCACTCATGTTGCAGTTACATGATCTCCCTTTTCCAACCATATTTTTTCATACAAGGCACGGTGAATTGCTCCTTTCTTTTGTTTGATTCATGACTTAAGTCAGCATCGCTCAAATTCAGGTTTCTCAAATTCGAAATCTATGGCAATTTGAGAGAACAGTCATGGAATAAAGCAGATTTTTCATTGCCTCCGGACCAATCGCTACCATCACAGGATGTGTTCTTCACCCAGGTATTTACCTCTCTCAATTCAAAATCTACATTCTTGCTGCTTTCAATACTGTAAACGCATTAGCATTCAAGCCGAAACCTAACGGTAGAGGCACATTCTCGATACCATTGTCGACGATCTTTCCGGTCAACTTCAATTTTGACTCTAATATCTAACTGATGTTTTTAGATTTTTGCCCCAATGATAGTCTAAGTTAATAAATATTTGAGGAAAAATTTGTTGAAACGCTTTACGTAGTCTTTTCTTGCTAACATTTTCTATTGGTGTGGTTAAAATGGCTTATCAATTATCATCTTGCTTATTTTTTTGCACTTTCAGGGATTTAAATTCAGGTATTGTTTGTTTTTCTGTAGATAAGTGACATACTTTCCAATCCTAATTCCAAAGAAATCTACTTTTGCTGTTTAATTGCTTCCTATTATGTGTTTCACGATTCATTCGTTATTTTCCCTTCCATTTGAACCATCATCGTTACTCTTTCCCATCAGCATCATTCATCTTAGTTGTTGTTGATGAAATGCTTAAGGTTAGTGTTTCAACGCTTTTTGGTAGTTGTGTTTGTGTGTTTGATTATAATATAGTGGTGTCTTTATATGTGCACGCATCGACTAAATAAATTTTTAACCTCAAAACCTGATATGAATAACACATTTAAAATAATAAAAAATAAAAAATAGCACATTAAAATCCTAGACCCCTTCTCACTTTGTAACCCTTGCTTTGGAAACTTAAAACCCATGAAACTCTCCCCCTCTAGCTTTAATTATCCAGTAGATCTTTAATGGTGCACATAGTATTGACAAATGCTTAATCTACAGCAAAGGAGCCATAGGAAACTTGATCACCATCTCAGCACACCAAGTCGTTAAAATTTATAGATCTATATTGTAACATGAGAGGTTCATCACATTTTTTTCTGATTAACCATGGTAAACAAAGTTAGACATGTTGTGTTGCATAGAGACGAATTTTTCCTGAAGAGTTTCCACTATCACATGTTTTATACAACTTCTCTCGGTCATGATGATGTATCTATCCATAATCCCATTCTTTTCGTCTTTAGTGTTTTAGTGTTCTGAAAAATTATGTGGTAGAACTATTATGTCAAGTGTTTGGTATATTATATTCTGAAAATGGATAATGAGCCTCTCTTTTAGAATATTCATACGAGAAAAAGTTGTTACTCTTTTTATAATAATCTCAACAAGAATTCACACATTGTTATACTCGCCTTCCCATTTGGAGAATGTTAAATTGGTGGTTAGGATAACCTTTCTGGGTGAGAAGGTTGTTCTGAATCGAAGAAGATGGCTGCTATTGATGAAAGTCTACCATTTGAGAGAACATAAGTAGTTGGAGTTGACATAAGGGAAGAACTTAGGCCGCTGAATGAACTAAATTCAGGAGATGGTCGCGATGGTTTGAAGAAAGATGATGATATCTGCGAGGGTGTGGGTACAGATAAAATGACACTAGGGGAGTGATTTAATCATTTAGAGGTATATCTACCTAAGCAAATATATGTAGAGACTGAGGCAATGATTCTCAAAATGAGACAATAGACAGCTATATTCCACGAGTTCAGGTTGCAGCAAGAGAATGCAAGCGATAAAGGTAAAAACAAGTGGATTAAACTGGGGTTTTGTAGGATAAAGTTGAGCTATAAGGTAATTGTACTGACTTTTTAGCTTTCAATACATGTTTGTAAAAATTTGTGCATGCTTACATGCTTATGTTTATCATTTTATGTATGTTACTTTGATCATTATTACTTATAGTTGGAGTGATCAATATAAGTTATTTGAAAATTAAGTTTCACATTACTAGGATGATAGTGGCGTGTTCCTATTTTGGTTGTTAAATTAGGAAACTTTCATGATTTTATGGCCATATCAAAATGCTGATATAAAGCTTGATACTCAAAGGCTGGTTTGTTTCATCTTTTCGCCAATTAGTTGAGCTGAGCTTGCTTTACATTTTTGGTGTCTTATGCGCACAATCCATTGAATTTGACTTGGAGCTTATAAAATATAGGATAATTCTACCTCGGTTTCAGTTCAAAGGCGTGGTTTCCATGTCCTCATGAAGTAGTATATTGAGTTATTTGAAGTAGTAGGGAGTGGTCGAGGCTGTGGTGATGATCAGACACTGAAGTGGCATAGGACAACTTATAGATGGAGTGAAGTTGCTTTTTTCTAGCTATCATTTTCCCCATTTCTTCCTTTTTTGTACTGTCCCGTGCCGTTGGCACGGGCATTTGAGTACTAGTTTTGGAACAAAGGAAGTGTTATAAATGATATTACAACTCTACTAACCAACCTTAATGACAAGATGTTCCAAATTTTCCTTGCTTTCAAGAAAGCTATTGATCACAACAGACAAGTCATCGCAATAGTGATCCTCTAATTCCAGCCGCGCTAAATTGGGGAAGGTAACTGAAGAATTGTTAGCGATTGCAAATTTGATATATTTGAGATGAAGAGTATGCAGAGTAGGGAAACATACCGAGGCAGCTGCAGGGATGTTGAAATAGTGTTTTTGCTTTCCGATTTGCAGAATTTGATGATATGAACCGACAGGTTCCTCGAGCACAGAGCGATGATCCAGCATTAAAGCAACTGTGCTACAAACTGTGTAACTATTTCAAACAGCCTTTTCATATGTCCATTTACTTGCAGAAGTTTACAATAAGCTTGGAACAGGAAAGAACATCAGAATAAGTTAACAAACATGAATAATGTATTTGAAAGCTTAACACCAGAAAGTAGATTACATAGTACAATCACAAGCTGTAATTGTTTTCAGAGAAAGCATAATCTCTTAACAACTTCTGACTATAATATCTAATCCGCTTTTAGAGCATTCATTCACAATAAGACGATTGTTTAATCATGACCATCTTGAGAATGAATTCACTCCAACAAAAGCATCGAGCAATGGTAGATGCATCCGTATCCAGATCAGAAGGTTGCACAAAATTATAATGAGACATAAAGTTACAAGCACGATGACATAAACGAACAAGCATGGGGGCGAAATCAACTCGTTCTACTGCTCATCCCATTCATCATTCTTGTACGAAACCAGAGTATCAACCTTGTGTATCTGCAAAAACCAAAATGATCCAATAAGTCAACTTTATCTTCTTTTTTTTTTTTTACACCATAAGTCAACCTTATCTTAAAAACTCTTAAGAGACATTTCAACTTAAATTAGCCAATACATATGTTACCTTAGTATCAAATGAGTGCAATTTCACCATCTGGGGATTATCGATAAGTTTTGGATCACTCTCAGTCCAAGTGAATGGGACTGCTACATCAGTATCAGTGTATGCTAACACATCAAACACACCTGCGGTTTAAACAAACCAAACAAAACAGCGCATTAGTTTTTCTTTTTCTTTTTTTTTGTGTGTGTAAAACTACAGATGCCCGTCGACATTATTCGAATTTTGATTGATAAATATTGACGAGATTATTACAGGGTTCGTCAAGGCATGGTAAATAAGTAATGCTGGATGCTATCTGTCTCATGATTGCTTGAATTTCTCTCATGATTTCTTTATCACTCTTCTCCCTTGACACACTGAAAATCAAATCAAACAGAAGAGTTCATTAACGTTAACAAACAATATACTATTTGACAATGTTTATATCTGCAAAGGATAAAGAAAGTCTATCGCGAAATTTACCCTTTCTCAACAACCTCACGGTCAGTCTCTATACTGAAATTCCACCTCTCCAGGACTTCATTGGTGGACTTGCTCATTATTACCAAAACCACCCTTTGCAACTTCCCAGCTTCAAGCCACTCTATGAAAAGATAAATTATAGACACCAAGTAAGCAAACAGCCAAACAACTACAAGCATTCAACAAACACCAATTCTGTCTTTCTCATGGACACACAAGTTTTGTTATAAAGTTATTTAAAACAATCATACACAGACTACAAAATTTACCAGAAAGCTGAGCGTTAAGATTTGCAAAGAAGGTTTTGACACCCTCATCCTGAGACAACAACAAAGGAAGTCCATATTTCTTCACCTTCCCGAAACTCTCTTCGGGATAAACTCCACGATTGTACAGAATACTACACATTTTGCAATAAAAAAATCACATTTCAAGCCTAGCCAACAAACTATTCCCTCTGTCCCAAAATGAATGACCAAAAATAATAATTCATATTTGTTCCTAGTCATTCATTTTGGGACGGAGGGAATACGAAATTTAAAATTAAACTAAAACTCGTTAGGGTCCTGACCTGTTTGCAGCATATCCTGGAAAAAAGGGTTTGCATAAAAAAATTAGTCCAAGGTTCTCCAAATCCCTAAAATCCAATCAAAGATACTGAAAGATCAAATCAAATCCATACCGAAGAACTCGCTAACTATAGCCGTGGATCCACGTAGAGTGATTATGTCTTTGGTTGCGGTTCTCGAAGCCATCTATTACAAAATATATTGGGGTTCGTCTGTGACGAATTTTATCGAACAGGTTACAGGTTACATGCGGGTTCGTGAAAACGAAAATCTGGGACAAAAACGAAAATTACAAATGTGAAAAACTAGGGTTTTGCGAAATCAACGAAGCAATCAAGAAGTAGGGGCCGTCATCGGCCTTACAAACGCCTCCACCGACAGGCTAGGGTTTGAAACGGTTTGGGGGAGGAGCGGAAGAGAAGACGCATACGTGTGGGAAGGCAAGGGTGGTCTTGCCATTTACAATTATAGTAAGGTCTCTACGGGGCTATTGATTTCAACCCAGGGATCCTAAGGTAGAATATGAAATGGTGTGTTTTTATTGGTAAATTCCACACTATCTCAGGGACTTATTGGTAAAAAACCCAATTTTACTCCAATTTTATACAAATCTTTCTAGTTGAAAAGTAAATAGATCTGCAGAAGGATTGCAACAATCTTCCATGTTGGATGAATAATATAACACCCAGAAAATGCTATATCAAACATGGTGGACTTCATGCATAAAAACTGCAAAAAATTGTTTTCATAAGATCATATACATTGACTTGGCAAGCAACTATACTATTTTTACAGTTTCATCTGCTTTTGACATTCTGAACAATAACAATAATAAGGAACTATGCAAGAACACTGTTCAACACTCTAAGCATACAAAACTCTGCACTAAAAGTATGTTCTCAAGTCACAGATGCACCGATAAATTACAAGATTCAAAACAACATTAGGATGTTGCAATATGATTTCATGACATAATTGATGGTTAAACAGTGTGGCACGTTTCATTGTTGGAGCAATCGGAACACATGAGTGATGAAAAACTACTGGTAAGACAACAACCCATATTTTAATAGATTTAAATTAAAAATGTGATTTTACAAGTCTCCTTTTTAATGTTGATCCTACTCTACTTGTTTACCCCAATGGTCAAGCCAATTAGACCGCATGACTAGAAAAGTGTTTCGAATGGGAAATTGCAGTGATAGTGGCTTAGCATGGATGGACCTAGAATGTCTTCCACTTTTACTAGCTTATAAGTGAGAGGCGTATATTCTTGCACTTTTCTGTTCATCAAAGAGTGGTCAAAATCATCCCACTTCAGCCAATTGTATGGTTCATCTGATGATAGTGGATCTCATTCACTAAGCTTTTCCCAATTACTTAAATAGATAATGGACTTTCCAAGTGTTAAGGTGTCCAAATCTCAGACAGGAGCAAAATTTGAGGACAATTGGAGGGTGGATATCTCCAAAGCTGAATATCTTGAGAAAACTTTTCAAACCCAGACAACACTTAGAAATTCTCCAAATCGAACTAAACATGTAACAATTATAATAAATATATAACCATTTTAAAAATTCCTACACAATCAAGGTACAATATAACAGACCTTTAGCGGGTGCAAAATAAAACACCCTCAAGACATGTCAGTTGTTGACATTAAGTTCATAAATATACCGCCTATTCTGTTTTTCCTAACATGTTCTATAACAATCACAAAACATTTCATAATAAATGTTATGTTCCATATCGTGATTATACAATTTCAAGCTTTTGTTAGCATGTTTTTAAACTTATAGACATAAATGACTACTCCCTCCGTTCAAAAATGAATGACCAAAATTTTTGGTCATTCATATTTTGGACAGAGGTAGTATTATATAATTACGATTCTCACCTTATACCAGTACGAGAGTAATATATGATCTTGAACTCGATATACATAAATGAGAAAGAATAGCAGACAATTTGCGGGAGAATATTCATGCAAAAATTATGTGCTAAAAGCCCTACACTACTGTTTGTGACTTTGAAAAGGAATAGCAAGCAACCAACAAGATTTCCATGTTGTAAGAGAACTTTAGCAGAAAATATTATTGAGGATAATGAGCTTATCCAATGTCGTGAATATGGTCCTGCTATCTACAGCATGCATGATTCGGATATCAACGAGATTTCCGTAAATAACAATTCATTGGTAACTGACTCCTGAGGTATACAACCGAGAGTAATGGAACTCATGCATAAGTCATAGTTCCCCAGCTTATCCCTTGTATCCTAAACTTGTATAACATTAATTATCCCAAAAGCAATTTCGACCCCCTTTACAGAAATTCCTGGCTTCGTCACTGCTTCTTACCCATATTTTCAAGTGTTATATTACAGCCAATATAAATTCGCGGACAAAATCATCAAAAAAGCACTAGCAAACATTGCATCTTCAGTAAATCAGCTTCATTGGCTACAAATAAACCCTAACAAGCAATAAAAGTGACCAAATCAATCTAATTCCAAGGTGGACGCTACATAATCAATGCTGGTTAAGAATGCTGATATAAATTTTGTGAGTATATTTTGAATTGAATCATTGAGTTACAATCAATTGCAAATTGGTATCACGAAAAGGTAAAATTAACCACACTCTAATGGTTAAGAAGTTAGATATAAGTACCTATAGGTATGAATTGTTGCTAGCCGCTTCTCACCTTGAGTGCCTAAGGACGCCGGAAACCGAGAAATGTTCCAATCGTGATCTGAACGCCGGCGATGGAACGCATCGCTTCAACAGAGATATTATGTGATGCTACAAAAGTAGAGAGAATTGTTATATAAACCCGTAAAATTGTTGAGTAAACCCGTAACACACAAATTACAACTATGCCACCAAATGAAACTACTTTTCTACCCCTAATTCATACACCCATTACCCCACCTTCCCCCTCAAGCTAACCACTCTACCACCCTTCATCCCAACCCACCGTCTCTCTAGAATCCGGCCACCACCATCCCAACCGTCACCGCGCAGCTTCGACACAATCCTCCACCCACTACCATTTTTTCATTAACACTCAAACCGAAACCCGAAGAAACATAAAAGCATGCATTCTTCAAACAATGTAATTCCTGTATATAAATTTGTTAAACTTTTATTTTTCTTTCGTTTTGTAAAAATTCGGCCAGTAGTGACCGAAATTCAGTTCAGGTTCGGCCACCCCGACCGAAAATATTGAAAAAGTTCGGTCACACACCCGGCCGAAATTTTTAAAAACTAGTCTATTCTGAAAAAGTTCGGCCACCCCCGGCCGAAAATATTGAAAAAGTTCGGCCACACCCGGCCGAAATTTTTAAAAAGTTCGGCTCTGGTTTGCCGAAATTTTTAAAAAGTTCGGTTGGTAGCGGTCGAACCACCCAAATCCAGAAATTTAAATGCAATCGAACCAAAAATCGAAATTTCTCACTCTCTCTCTCTAAAAATCGTTGATTTCTTCTTCTTTTCTTTCTCTCAAATCGATTTTCTCTCTTTCTCTCTCTAAAAATGGTGGTGGGTGGTGTGGGTGAGAGAGAGTAAATGAAAGAGTTAATGGGTGTGGGTGTGGGTGTGGGTGTGTGAATGAAGTGGGGTATAAAGGGAAAAGTGGGGGGTTTGTTTTAATTTTTGGGATGGTTTTAATATTACGGGTTTACTCAACAATTTTAAGGGTTTATATAACAATTCTCGAAAGTAGAGGGTGCTACTGCTTTCCGAACAAGAATTTACGAAATTACACTTTGGCCTCTCAATTTCAGTTTGTTTTCAAATAAACCGTTTTGTTTATGGTTTTTCTAAATGGGGTCCTCTAACTCTTTGACACTTTTTTTTTTTGTTTTGGATTAGTCTCCCTAAAAACTTTTAAGCACAAGAGCGGACGGACGAATATTTGGTCACCTTGTCATTGTCTAGTCATTGCTTAGTAAGAAATAAAGCAATCGAAGGCTACAAATACAAATACTTGCTATAATGCTTATTCAAAATAGTTGTGGATGTAGTGTTTCAAGATCTTTAAATATTTTCGAGAAACTTACTTAATAAACGTACAATCCGTTCGATCATTGACATTATCTTAACATGTGTGACATTGAGATGTTTTGCTTAGCCAATGAAATCTTCCTCTTATTTGTATTGAAATTTAGCAATTCATACTAGCGATTGATGAAACAAGTTAAACTCGACTTTCAACTTATCTATAGTTATATTAAAATTGATGATTAAACATGACTCAAGACTCAAAGCTTGTATAAATGAGATTTATTAGGCTAAAAACCTTAAGTGTGGTTATGTGTAGATCTTAAACATAGGTTAATGCCACTAGTAACAAATTTTCCGACGAAGGCTATAATGTTGAGTTATTTCTACAAACATGACTATCATGTTTTAAAATAATTCAACTTTTGTTTTAGAAAGGATCAAAAATATTATCAAACAAATATTATGTATTAGATGAAAGGTATGCATAAGATCTAATATATTTTCAGGTAAATACTAAATACAGGGAACGAATTAATCGCACATTAAGTATATAAATGGGTATTTTGATAATTTACATAGTTTCCTGTATTTTTGGTTCCCTGTATTTAACCATATCCTTATTTTCACATTTGTCATCCGAATTAATCGCACATTATAATAATACAATATTTAGTGAATTAAAGAATTAGCTAAAGGATAAAAAATGTTAAATCAAAGAAATCCACTGTATATAATATATTCACAATAATGCCAAAAAAAATAAAAATTGGATATCCGTATATGATTGAAGTGGGTAGTCAATTTTTCTCCCTTGCACATTTATATTGTTGCATAAATATTCCTCCTTCTTATGTTAATACAAACCTTTTATCAGGGACGTTAAATCCACATCAATCATTGACAATCGCACAGGGATGTGTTAGGAGTACTTAAAAGATAAGGGAAAGAATGTGAAAATCGCTGGCTTTTAAGTCGATACAGAGTAAAGAGAACTACGCTATAAACTATTATCCCACATCGGCTACGAATGAGAAAAAGGGAAGTTATATATAACGCGGCCGAGCGATGATCTCTCGTCCCTTAGGGGACATCCGATAAAATTGGAACGATACAGAGAAGATTAGCATGGCCCCTGCGCAAGGATGACACGCACAAATCGAGAAATGGTCCAAATTTTTTTTGAACCTTTTTGCCCTCGCCCTTCGTCCTCCGGACCTCCTCTCAATCACCAAACCCTAGTACTGGAGATTCGGGAACTCATCAATGGCGGACTGCCTGTACGAGACACGGAGATCAGTAAGTCGATTTATGCAATTGTTCATTCTTTTCTGTTTTGATTTCTCTTTTTTTAGGTTACCAATTTTGAAGTCAAAATATGTAACTATATCTCTTCAATTGAAATGAACCACAACTGTAATTTTTCTGAAGAAGTGAGAATACCACTAGTAAAATGGTCTTGGTGAATGTGTGCTATTTAGGGTTGATAACAATTAAACTAGAGCTATGGCTGATTCAAAATTGCTGGTATCAGAAAATTATACCCCAATATTTGTGTATTTCATTATCTTGAACTTTAGTGGATTCCGAGTTGTGTGATCATGTAGACTATGGCAACTACTATAAGTATAAATTTGACATGTACCTTGATTAGTTCAGTTTGCAAAAGCTGTTGCCCAGCTGCAGTTATTTTATTAGGTTACTTCTTTGTGTACATGTAATTCCGAAATCCCAAACTCAGAAATTTTGGTTTCATACGGTGCAAAACTAATTAATTATTAAAAACCAGGCTATATCATCTCGTTTATACACAAAATGTGCTCAAGGCTGAGTCTGCAAAACTAGGCTTTCCGCCTCAGGGGCTGAGCTCTACCACGCTTCCGCTAGCTATCATCTTGTTTTTCGCTTACAAACCCTGGTCAGCTTTCTGATTGGTTTCTACTTCCGAATTTCCCATTTGATTATTTTTTCATGCATGTTTGATGCTTTCGATGTTCTGATTTCCAACGAGGTTGAAAATAGGTACCAATCAAGGGTGTAAGCTAGGGTTTCTTATTGTGTGAATATTGGAAATGATATTAGTATCTGCCTGGATTATTCATAAATCGTCGATAGCTCCTTACTTAAATGATTGGTAATTTATTTTCTGCAGCGTACATTATCCTGTTTGAGGGCCTATAGTTGGAATTATAGGATGAGCGATTTATGAGTTGTGAGTTGCTTTATGAAAAAAGGTTTTTGAGAAGTAAAATGATATGTATGGAGTACAACTCTACGGGTATACCTATGGGTTAAAGGATTGAGTTAGAAGTTGCCTATCTTAGTTTTATACTTTTATTTGGTTACCATGACATCCATTTTATGAACCTTCTGTTGGTTAATGTGGTATCGTAACCTCAAAGCTAAACAACATGAGGACAGAAACTTCTGTTTGTTGGGTTAATACGATGGGAATTTTAACATTTAAACTTATATTTTTTTCCTCTGTCCGTCAGGTTTATCTTTTTTACCATTGGAGCAATGGGTCTTGTGGTTGTAGTTGCTTTTGAAGTTTGGCTCCTCTTGATTGATAGAAGTAGAATAAAAGCAACAGCTTGAATCTAACGTTTTTACATTTCATTTGTAGTTCTTCAAACATGCCATCTGGTTACTTGATTAACTGGATCTTATCAAGCTGGATAATGTTCCATTCTTGTATATTTTTCGGAATTGTAAGTACCTCAAGTTTTCACCTTTGTTTATTTCATTTTTATTAAATACAAGCCTTTTTGGACCTTAAATACATACTCTAGAACACGTTGAGTTTTGAGTTTATTTTTTATGCAAGGTAGTTAATTGTTCTCGGTTGAGTTCTGTTTGATAACCAGTTAACTCTCTCAATAATTTAAAACTAAGATAGGCAAGCTCATTGTGGGAGAGGTCTGGTTTAGCTTAATAGTTCAACTGGGTTTATGTTTCTAAACTAATGAATTCTGACTTCATAACTCTAGGTGGATTTCTGATGGACATCTTTGCCCACAGTACCAAACAGATCCAATTATATCCAATGGATCAAAGATCTTTTATCTTCTGATGTCATTCCAAACTCACATAAGGAAGGCGATATTGTAGAGGGTTTTGATATTGGGACTGGGGCAAATTGCATTTACCCTCTTCTTGGTGCATCACTTCTAGGTTGGAGCTTTGTGGGATCAGGTATATTTTCTTGGTTTTATTTCTCAAATTTATCCAGTCAAAATAAAACGTCTCTTTAACAGATGTGACTGATGCAGTAGTAGAATGGGCTGAAAAAAAATGTAACAAACAATCCACAGATTTCAGGATTAATTGAAATTAGAAAAGTTGACTATGAGGAGAAGTCATCTTATAGCGAAACACCATGTAGTGAAATTTCAGTCAATGGTGAAATCAATTGCAGCAAAGGGGTATCTGTGGACACAGAGCCGTCAGCTTCATGTTCTCTTGATTTGGCTTCTGGGACCAGTGATATTTATCATGGACCTCCTGTATTTCTGGGTGTACTCGAGATGGCGAGAAATTTGACTTTTGTATTTGTAATCCTCTTTTCTTTCAGAGAATGGAGGAAGCAGGACACGATAACCTCTTGTGGTGGGACCCTGGCAGAGATGGTTTGTCCTGGCGGAGAACAAGCTTTTATCAGTCAGATTATTCAAGATAGTGTGCAACTGAAGCAGTCTTTTCTGTAATTTTCCACTCTCAATTAATTCTCAAGTGTGATTCAGTTGACCTCGAATTCTATTCTTTATCTATAATATAAATGTTCTCTTTATTATTTTGCTTTCTAGGTGGTTCACATCTATGATTGGAAGGAAATCAAACTTAAAGATTTTAATATCAAAGCTTAGGAAGGTTGGAGTAATGTCCAAGGTCAAACAAGTCGGTGGGGGCTTGCTTGGTCTTTTGTGCCTCCTGTCAAGAAGATAATATCATCTCATGTGGCTGCGAAGAGTGTCCTTTCTTTCATGCTTGAGGTTTGAAATTCTCTCTTACTTTGCATCAGGCAACCCTGATATTACTTGTTATTAGAGAAGCTATTGATGCTAATTGTTGTTAGAGAAGCTATACAAATATTTATGTGACAAATGGTTCTTCATCAATGGGTATTACCAGTTTGGCTTTCTTTCTTTCTTTTTTTTTTTTTTTTTTCATATGTTTAATGTTCTCATTATGTATTGATCAGGTGAAATTGGGTGGTAATTGATGGGAAGGGACAAACAGGTGATACGCTATATAACAAGGTGAATCCAGTGAGGTCGTAATATATGAAATAAAGACTTATGTGCTGAATTATAGAATTCTGATCAGTCATACTCTTCTTCTTAGTTAATCTTAATGGGAATGTGAAGGATTTCCCTAGTCCTTTTTTGAGCAATTGTGGTAGTTCTTAATGGCATTGTCAACAACACATTCTTTAGGGATGAAACTACTTTGATAGGCTCATAGGCAATCATCGTCAAGTCAAGGAAAGAGCTGACAACCAAAACTTTTTGTAAATTAGGTTGCATTGCTGATAGGGTGGTAATATTAGTCGTCTTGGGTGCTGACTTTATGAAGCAAATTAGAGCATTATTGATGTCTATGGAGAGGAATGTATAAACAAATTTGTCAAATATATCATTTTCCTAACAAAATTTTGCGGGATTGACCATTGTTGTTTGTAGAAAGTTGGATACAGCCTATTGGGCCCAGGAGCTTTTAATGGGTTGAGGCTAAAACGTTCATATTGTATATCCTTTGGGGGGGGGTGTGGATTGATTGATGGAGTGATGCTGAAGCTGTGGGTTGACATAACAGTAAAGTGGGAGGGGGCAAAGGAAGGGGGGGGGGGGACTGGTGGGGCATGTTGATTATGTAAGTTTTTGACTATGTTCTGGCAGCTGATATTAATCGGTAAATTTTTGTCTTTTTTTTTTTTTTTGTCGAAAAGGGCTTCAAGAAGCACCCTAATTTTATTAAAATTTGAAAATAAAGTGTGATGGGGACTAGACCAAGCCATCATAGAACAAAAAGTGAATCAAGACAAAAAGAAATAAAAAGGATGACAGAGAAATAAAACTATCCCCGGTATTTTCTAAAGCCTCGGTCTTTAGATAAGACCTTGAACGCTTTTTTGCCATTTCTCTTTTTAATCGGGATAAATCCATCTTCTTAGCATTGCTATTATTAAGGTAATCAAGACTTATATTTTATGGCCCAAAATTCTTTTCACATCGGTCCATTTCAAATATACTTCAATAATCTCTTGTAAATGGGTAAAGTGCAGGCCGTGAATGATTTGTATTTTGACTCATATAACATGTCAAGTTCTGATACGATGCTGAGACTTTATTCTTTATTCAGGGTCTTCTTACAGCGCATTTCATGTTCTGCAATTTGTGGAATCCTTTTCCTGTGCAATCGGAGCATCCTGCAAATTAAATGGTGCCCCGTTTTATGTTGATTTATATTTCATGACATTTACTTTGCAGTGTAAATGTAATTATCATCAAAGCACTGTTCTCTGTTCTTATGTGGAACATAATCTGAATGGAAATAGATAAGCGCAACAAAGTGTCACTGTGAGGCAATCCTGAGGAATGGGTTAAGAAATGATAACGAAGCTGCAAATGGCCAATCTGAGTGGGATGCATCCAGCAGTTCAACTTGTTTGAGTTCTGCTTCAGATGAAATGAACTTCCGCATTCGGTAATTTTTCAATAGTTTGCATCACTCTGACTTTCCGCTGGGAAAATAAATTTGACCGTGTTTTATTTACTCCTTCCGTCCCGGAAAGATAGTCCCACTTTTAGTTGTTACTTTGATGAACTTTGAGCAATAATTTAGGTTAGTTTTATTATCTTAATGAAAATCTAAAACTTGTTATTGGTACACCATCATAAATATTATCAATAACAAGTTTTAGATTTTCATTATGATAATCTAAAGTAACCTAAATTATTGGTCAAAGTAAGAACAAAAAATGTGGGACTGTCTTTCCGGGATGGAGAGAGTATTATTTTAGGTCTTTCAGCAGATCCCCGGAACTCTTATGGTGAGAGGATCATTGCAGCATGGAGAAAACCATGTTCCAGGTTTATGCTTATCTTGAATTGCTCTAATTACAATGTGTGCAAAAACATTAATGTTGATATTAGACTATTGGTTGTGCAAAGATAATGTGCCATTATATTAAGTCCAGAAGCAGGCCCAGTCAAATGGAAATGGAGTGATATGTAGATTACTTTATTACAGTATTGGGTTGAAGACGTTATTGTAGTGAAGAAGGGTTAGACGAAGTCAATTTATACATGAAGAAGTAAGGTTGAGATATGAAATGACTCAATTTTATTATGATACAAGAGATACATATTTATAGGGTTACAAGAGAATGTTTTAGAATAATCTAGGGTTACAATGAGAGGTAATTTCCTACTGTGATACATCTTCCTAAATTATATAAGATTTTAATCTCTAATTGATATACACAATCTCTAAGTTTGGTAACAAGATAAACACAATATATAACACAATACTCCATGCGTTCCACTACAAACTACCACTTTCTTTATTGGGTGTCCCATTACAAACTACACACTTCCTAAAATGGAAATGTTTCATTACTTTTATATTAATGGGACCCACATGTCATACTTACAACAACAATTCAATTATTATTTCCTACCCCACTTTATCTCTTCTTCTCATTTTTCATACTCACGACATCTAATCCACTACACTTTTTCTTAATTTTGTGCGAACAGTAATGGAAAAGGTTGTAGTGAAATGGAGGGAGTATATACTTGATAATATAATATTCCTATAAACGTGTAGTAAATCCCTAAGAAATGGCGCCTAGACATTTTATTTTTAATATATGCCTTATTGTCAGAAGCGGATCTATAGGATCTATATACTGGGTGGTAGTGAACCCACTTAGTAAATTTTTTGTAGTATAGTGGTAAGAGGCCGATTGCTACCTGGGTATTCCAGGTTCGAGTCCCGCTGCTTTCTTTATTTTTTCCCTTACTTAAAGTTGTCCAAGTAATTTGTGCACCCACTTTGAATTTATCCTGGATCCGCTACTACTTATTGTCCTCCCCAAAAACATAGGCATATACGGCCAGTCATTTTTCTTCCTGTCAAGCCTCATTTGTAATGGACTTGGTGTGATAAGAGCACGTTTAGATGCAGCATCTTTGCAAGCTATTCTCTCTGTTTCACTTACAGAAAATGATGTATAAACAGAAATTAGTGTACAGAATTCTACAGAATGTACAACAATTTATGCATGAAGGTCTTCTATTGTGCAACACTGTAGCATATTATATGTACATTCTGTATGATTTTCTATTTATATAGAGCCTTCACTTAAAAGTTACATCTTTTTTTTTTTTTTTTTTTTGATATTCCATCATAAGAGTCTCATCTTAGACATTAAGTTTGCTCTTTCCATCATATTCTTAACTTTAGCCCTCATATATTATTAAGTAGGAGTAATTGTTACTACCAAGGTTGGTAATGCATCTCTGAATACTTCAATTTTTCAAACTTGTTCCAAGGGGAACAAGGGCAGAAAATGTTTGTGGATATACCTACTCCCTCCGTTCCGAAACGATCTTCCTACTTTTTTTCGTTGTCACGACGGTATTTTAAGCAATAATTTTAGGTAAATCTAATTCTCATAATGAACATCTAAAAAGACGGTATTTTAAGCAATAATTTTAGGTAAATCTAATCCTCCTAATGAACATCTAAAAATTGTTGTTGATAGTATTGATAATGGTTTATCAATAGCAAGTTTTAAATTTTCATTAGGAAAATTAAATTAAGCGTAATTAATTGCTCATAATACTTTCGTAATGATAACAAAAAAAGTGGGAATATCATTTCGGGATTGACGGAGGGAGTATTAAATTGGACATATTACTTCTTTGCAACCCCCCCCCCCCCTTCATATTTAGAGAGCACTTAATGTGGCAATTTTCCTTGTAGAGGCTACCCATCGATATTCCGGCACTTGGAAGACTTTCTCAGAAAAGAATTTTGCAGATAAAAGGGATGTACAAATAAATAGTTCGTCCTCCACCTCAAAGCGTTCAAGTTAGTTACAATTACATTACATTTTCTTTTCTGCAACCCACAGAGGTACCACCAGCGGAGATTTTATAGATCGGGTGTTATAAATAAAAGGTTGGGAACTCATTTATTTTGCAGTGTTCTAAAAAAATCATTCGCCTATACGCTAGGCGGCCATAAAACGCCGCGGTTAACTTCAATCCCTTAAGATCAGATATTACAGTAAAATATTCAATAAGGCCTCGTTTGTTTTTTATTTTCAGCTCTAATTTAGATATGAATGGGTGCGTGCATCAGACATGATGCAATTCAAACTGTTTTTTTTTCTCCATTAATATTTGAATGCCTATTATTTTTTACTTAATTTTCAGATATAAAACTATCAATTATTTGCCTCTTAATTGATTTTTTTCATATATATCTCTTCTATAAATTCGTAATTTCAAAAATATCCAACCCAAACAATAGATCAATAACCATTTATCTCATCTATCTACTTCATTAAATGTCGTAACATTAATTTTAGATATGAATTCAGATGAATATTCAAACATTTTTAATAATTCAGAAATCAGTATTCAGACACTACTTCTTATCAATTCAGCAAAATTCAGACGTGAAATCAGATTTCAGCACTTAACACTTAAAAAATCAAATGCCACCTACAAATGTCGCAATTAATTTCAAATTCATCTAGGCCTCACCTTAAAATGTCGCAATTAACTTCAAATGCACTTAAAATGTCGCAATTAATTTCAAATTCATCTAGGCCTCACCTACAAATTTTAATTTTAGTATTTTCAATTGAAAATTTCATTAACATTGTTATTATTTTCATTAAAATTTATTTGACGTATACTAGTTGCATTTTCAGCTCTATTTTACCATAATGTTATAAATTATGTTTAATTCTTGATCCCGCATAGACCTCGTCCAACTTCAACGCCTAGCGGTCGCCTAATGATTTATGAAACCTTGTTATTTTGGGATGTTGGGAACAAGAAAATCTTTATTATCTGTGTGTTTAATTAATTTGAGTATTCAGGAACAACAATATTTTCCTATTCTATTTTTGTGATTGTAGGACTATCTGTTTTACATCTTTTATTAACAAGAATTGTTGTTTATAGCAAAAATTCAAGTATATCACCTGATGCATTAATGCTTGTTTCGAAAACAATAATACTCTCTCCGTCCCAAAATGTTTGTCTCATTTGATTTTTTTATTAAACTTTGACCACAAATATATGACAATTTAATTATGTTCATGAAATTCTAAAAATTCCTATTGATTCACCATTAATAATATTATCAACAACAACTTTTAAAATTTCATGATCATGATTAATCTCTCATAAATTTGTGGTCAAAGTTTAACAAAAAAATCAAATGAGACAAACATTTTGAAAAGGAGGGAGTATTATTTTATTTCTTATTCTATTTTTGTGATGGTAGTACTATCTGTTTTACATCTTTTATTAATAGGAAATACTCCATCCGTCCCATAAAACATTACCCCTTTTACTATTTTGGGCGTCCTACTTTTCTAAAAAGGAAATTTTTTAATACTTCTTTATTCATGGGACCCACTTGTCATACTCACAACACTTTTCAAATTTACTATTCTTTTCACTCATTCTCTCTCCTCCCACTCACAACACCTACTTTAATAATATTATTCCTTATTTTTCGTTCTCTAACAGTAAAGGGTAATGTTTTATGGGACGGAGGGAGTATGGTTTATAGCAAAAAATCAAGTATATCACCTCGTGCATTAGTGCTTGTTTTAGTACTATCAGTATAGTAAATTTTCCAAGAAGAGTGTTTCCAAAATGAAAAAACATAATCTCAAAATGAAAAGACATAACCTCAAAATGCACAAAATTTCACTTTAAAGGACCCATTTGAAAAGACATAATCTCAAAATAATGAAAAAATTTATTACTTCTTTATTCATAAGATCCGCTCAGGGCGATTCTGTAAAATTTGTGACCCTAGGCTAACTTTTTAGGTGAGGCCCCCTTAATGTAACTTTTAACCAAATAAATAAAAATATGGTCATTATCAATCTAGTAAGTAACAATATTTTATAATAAATAAAAATATGATATAACATAATATCCTTACATGATACTATATAAACATATTTCTCCTAGAATATTTAGCAGCAAAATCATGAATCAAAGTTGAATAATCAACTTTATCAACTATACATTTCTCAATCGATATCAAAGCTAGCCTATTTAGCCTTTCTTGAGACATTGTACTTCGAAGATAATTTTTTATCAACTTCAACTTCGAAAAACTTCTTTCACCGGATGCAACTGTAACCGGAATAGTCAACAAAATCCGATAAGCAATCTCCATGTTGAAAAAATATCCATTGTTTCGCATATCAAGTAGTTCAACATTTGCTTTGGTCCTTTGACGTCTGATGGCAAAACATGTTTAACAAGTTGCAACTCCATAAACAAATGATCACCATTGATATCAACTTGTTCCTTATGTGTCAATATATTTGAAAGATTCTTACAGAAAATGTTCAAAACTTCATCATCTGTGCACTTCTTCAAATCAAACAAGAAATCGAAATTCTTTTCATACTCACAAAATTGTTTGAATCTCTCATCAAATGAAGCAAGAGCTATATCAACTATGCACATTATTTCTAGGATATGCAGAGTCTTCTATTTCAACTCTTATAGGCCCCTTCTCAATTAATAAGTCAATGAAATCCTGATTGAGTAACTTTCAATTGTTTGAATCATATAAATCTAGAAGTTCTCTTTTTTCATAATAATTCATAGGAATATCATTATTGATTCCCCCTTCTTCTCCTTCTTCGTCATGATTAACACTATCAAGTGGTTTATCATCAATCACATCTACCGGTTCCTCGTTCACCACATTGTCAACGAGAATAGATGCCCCTTCGAACGACTTATTACATGTAAAATACTTGTTAAGAGAACCACTTAGAGACTGAGTTAATTTTTCGTGTCTTTTCTTCTTCCTCCTTTTTTCACTTTCAGGAATATGTTTTCGTGTTGACATAGCAAAAATCCTAGAAACAACATTAATCAAATAAGCAAAAAATAAAACAAATTTTACAATTTAACAACACACAAAAAACAACTTTTAGAATTTCTTATCTTAAAAAAAAAACCAAAAATTAATTTGCCTTTGTTTGCCTGTAAGTAACCACAACTTTTAAAAAAACACAAATTAATTTCAAATTATTACATTATTCAATTATCAAAATATCAACCAAAAGTAACCACGTTTTCCTTTGTTTGCTTTGTTTTCATGTAAGGCTATTAGTAACCAGTATTATAAAGTCAATTTATTAACTTACCACCTACAAGAGAAACTGAGCAAGAATTCCAAAATACATGTCACAGGCCTGTCAGCTCTTGGGTTTTCAAATAGGGTTTTCAAATTTCAATTAAGGATTTTCAAAATCAATTAGGATTTAGGAAATAGGAATTGGAGAAGGAGAACGAATTACTTACTTGATTATTGACGGTGGTCGATAGCGTGATGCAACTGGCAACTGCAGTGGTGGTGCGTCCGGTGGCTCCATGGTAAGCGTCGCTTCTTTTTCTCCCTTTCAATTTTTTTTTTCGTTTTTTTTTTCCTTTCAATCTTTTTTTTCGTTTTTTTTTTTTTAAGTAACAAAAGAAATTAGGGAAAAATTTAAATTTGGGCTTTTTTTTAATGTGAAATGTTGAATATGTATGCGCCAAATATTGATATGGGTTAAATTTTTGGGTTAAAATTGGGCCTACCTATTACATATACCCAACAATTTTGGAGGCCCCTAAAAAAGTCCATTTCTTTGTGACCCTAGGCCATGACCATTTTTTGTGACCCTAGGCCATGACCTTAAATGCCTCTTGCCATGGCCGGCCCTGGATCCGCTTATCATAATAATAATAAATGTTCATTTACTATTTGATATCCCATTTCTCTCTTATATTTCACTTTTTATACTCAAAACACTTGCTTCGCTATACACTTTTCTTATTTCTCGCTGATTGCTCATTTTTGGGCAAGACTTTTTTTTTTTTTGTGTCTTTCCGTATGAGCCAAAGAAGATGTTCAATTTTTTATTATTTTTAAAAAAATACCATTTCCTCGGAAAAAAATTTGGGGCCTAAATAAAAGTTTTTCCATCTGTCCCAACCCATGACCTCACATGCCTCTTGTCATGGCCGGCCCTGAATCCGCTTATCATACTAATAATAAAAGTTCATTTACTATTTGATATCCCATTTCTCTCTTATATTTCACTTTTTATACTCAAAACACTTGCTTCACTATACACTTTTCTTATTTCTCGCTGATTGCTGATTTTTCGGGTAAGACTTTTTTTTTTTGTGTCTTTTTTTATTACCCAGGTGATCCCAGCTTCGCCGGACTAATCCTGGACCACTAGGTACCGGCCCCTCAGTTTGCAGGCGGAGGTAAATCGCGGGATATGCCCTATGCAGCCAGGGTGGCAGCACCCCTTATACTCCTGAGCCCAAAGGAGCCCTCCTACAAGGCATGAACACTCTTACATCACCAAATGGCTGCTCCTGCCAAAGAGACATTTACATCACTTTTCTGACCCCAAAGGAGCCCTCCTACAAGGCATGAACACTCTTACATCACCAAATGGCTGCTCCTGCCAAAGAGACATTTACATCACTTTTACAATACCAATTGACTGCTCCAGCAGCAGTGCTGCTTCCTTAACTGCACGGATGTGCCCCGGGAGACTCCAAGGCTCCTGAAACGAATGGCAGAATTAAATCCACAAATATCTACCACGGGGGGAATCGAACCCTAGACCTTCCCGAAGGAGGCCGGCAAGATACCACTTGGCCAGGAGACCATTGGTTTTTTTTTTTTTTTCGTATGAGCCAAAGAAGAGAGTGTTCAATTTTTTTTATTATTTTTTAAAAAATACCATTTCCTCGGAAAAAAAATTAGGGCCTAAATAAAAGTTTTTCCTTCTGTCCCAACCCATGTTCATAAACAGAAGAAGAGCATCTTTTTGGGGATGTCAGTAAACTGAAGCCATGTTATAAAGAGTTTGGACAATGACCACTCAAGTATTACTCCTATGACGATGATGAGCACTGATCAAATTGATTTTTGGAACTGAATTACTGCCAGCTGCCCTAGCCTACAAAAAAGGACTCAAAATATGTGTTTTCTGTCACTAAATACAAATCCAAACTCAATAATGGTTCCGAATCTAATCAGGAATTGTGTAGTCGGATTGATGACAAATAATACGTCCGTCTCATAATAAATTTTGCTGTTAACTTGTCAACGTTTTTAAATAAGATGTTGTACTATTTGTATAATGTTAACTTTGCACTAAATTACCTTTTTTATTTAAAAATGTTTGAGATAAATCAAAGTGAAAAGTGCGATATTTATTTCCGAATACAAATATATAAACATATACTCCTTTCATCTCATTCGACTTAAAATTTTTTGTCAACTTGATCACATTTGATTAATAATTTAAATAAAAAAATTGTCATATTAAAAATTTATTATTGAAAGTATTATCAGTCGTGATACGACAATAATTTTTAAAATTTTCATTAGAATACTTATTGTTTATTATTATTGATTAAAATATAATCAAGTTGACCAAAAATTCTAAATCGCAAGGGACTGAGGGAGTATACATGTTATTTCATGCCGATAAATTCTAACGAAAGTAATTATAAGAATGTAACTCACATTAATATACAACTCAAAATTCTAACGAAAGTAATTATAAGAATGTAACTCACATTAATATACAACTCAAATTGTCGGAGATAGGGTTGTAAATGAGTCGAGCCCAGTCGAACTTTGAAGTTTCGAGCTCGAGCTCGAGTTCGGTATGACTGTTCGAGCTCGGATCGAATCGAGTTTCGAGCTTTTCGCGAGCTGCTCGAACTCGAGTATTAACGAGCCGAGCTCGAGCTTGGACTTATTTTTTGAAAAAATCTGAAATCAAACAAGCTTTATCGAGCACTAATTCGAGTTTAATCAATCTCGAGCCTAAACAAGTCATTCGCGGACAAAATTCATTCTAGCTTTTTAACGAGCTTAACGAGCCGAGCTCAAACGAGTAGATCTCAATCAGAACTCGTCGAACATACGAGCCGAACACGAGCCGACTAAAAAAAAAAAGAACTTGAAAATCGGTTCGAGCTCGAGTTATGCTCGAGCCCACTCAAACTCGAGTTTTTACTAGCCGAACCCGAATCAACTCGTTTCATGTAACAGCCCTAGCCCTAGTCTGAGACAGACAGCTCTATTGCAACCACTCGAATCTTTGAAATCTATTGCAAGGTTAATGGAGAAAAGACTGTTCCTCCGCACTCCTTCTCTTGCTTGCTGCGCACCAGCAAACGATTAGCAAGCGGTTTCGATGTTATTTACGTCTCTCTCCTCCCACCTTGAATAATCGAGATCAATTTATAATTTGTGGATCTCTCAACCGGTGACGGCCAAACAGGCTGGCCCGTCACGGCTCGGTCCGTACGGACCAATCTGTGGGCGAGACAGGTTGAAGCTCGTGAGCCCGTGTGATGAAACAGGCCTAAACCCGGTCCGACCCGTCCAATTTCAGATGTCCAAGCCTGCCCGTTTGGCCCGTGTCTGAAGATCCACAGGTCAAACGAGTTTTCCTTTAAAAAAAAATAGAAAAAAATATGGAAAAAATAAAAAGTAATTTAGTATTTAATAAACTATTTTTTTAAATATAAAATCACTTAGACATAAGAAAATTAGTTGTTTTATATATAAAAAAAGATAGAAAAAACTAAACAAATGAAAATATTCAAAAGAAAAGAGGGACGGTCTGCCCTTTATTTTTATTTTATTTTTATATTTTTTATTTACTAGAAAATAATATTTTAGACTTTTTTTATTACTGATATTTTTTACAAATAGTTATATAAAAAAAGATAAAAAAAAAACTAAACAAATTAAAGTATATAAAATAAAAGAGGGGACGTACCACCCTTTATTTATTTTTATTTTTTATTGGCTAGAAAATAATATTTTAGACTTTTTTTATTACTGATATTTTTTACAAAAAGGTATATAAAAAAAGATAGAAAAAATTAAACAATTTAAAGTATATAAAAGAAAAGAGAGACGGACTATCCTTTATTTATTTTTATTTTTTATTGATTAGGAAAATAATATTTTAGACTTTTTTATTACTGATATTTTTTACAAATAGGTATATAAAAAGATTAAAAAAAAACTAAACAAATGAAAATATATATATAAAAAAAATGAGGTAATAATGTAATCAATTTAATAATTGAAACTCTATGAATATTTATTTCATATTTTTTGGGAAAAATTTTCATTGTCTTCAAATGATACAATTTAAAATTACATAGTCTTAAAATAAAAAGTCTTCGAATCTTCGAATGAGTCTTCAAATATTCAAAGTAATTATGGTCTTCAAATTTATCAAAGTCTTGAAAATTAATGAGTATTCAAATCTTCAAACTAATTATGGTATTCAAATCTTCAAAGTCTTCAAAAAGCTTTAGGTCTTCAATATTTTTATTGCTTCAAAGTCTTTGAATTTGTTGAATTCTTTTTCTTCTTTTTCTAGTATCCTTCTCGCAAAAACTTCTCGTTGAGATTGTTTTCTTCGAGGCTTTCATAATCATCGTCTTCAAGATCCCGAAATGTGTCTTGTTTTCTCAAATCCACATCATCATAATTCGCAAGACAAATCAATCTCTCGATAAGAGCGGGTTTGAGTTGGTTTCGTTTTGACGTCACCACTCTTCCTGCAGCACTAAAAGCAGCCTCTGATGCTACCGTGGACACCAGAGGGGTAAGTAGATCACGTGCCATCACCGAAAGAATAGGATAAATATTAGCATGCGATTTCCACCATTGTATGACATTCAAGTTTTCAAAACTTTCATCATCTAAGGGGTAAGAGCTTGAATCAACATTGTGGCGGTGAAGGTAAATGATATTGTTAAAATTTTGTTGGTGATAACATACTCACTCAATACATCCTTAATGTGACTTGTACATTGCAAAGCCGTGTGGGGATAGGGCATTGTTCTAAAGGAAAGCACCCTCTTTTGCAACATTCACTCATCATCAATTCAATGAGCGGTTATACAAATAAAGGTTTCAGAACTAGAACTTAGAGTGGCCTTCCAAGCATCGGTGGTCAAGCAAACACTATCCTTGAATTTTTGGAGGTCGCTCGCTAGCTGAAGTTGACAAGTTTGGAAGAGCTTCTTTATATGACTAGTAATAGTTTGGTGGCTCATTGGTTGGTATGACGGTTTGAGGCCTCTAGAATAGCGGGTGAGTCTATCATCATCCGAAAGTGAAAGAGGCAATCGACAACTCACTAGCAACATCGCTATCAAATCGAAGTTCACTTTTGGGTAAGTGACACATGGTATATTTAGTTGCGTTTGCACGGTACCATGTACACCCGCCAGATTTAAAAATTTTGAGCACCTCTTGCATTTGACGTTTGTTTCACCGTCAATAATTACTAAATTATATAAATTGGCATATTTGGACACTCTAGGTTATGCCTTTGCCTTACCCTTATCCTTACCCCTTCCCCCACTAGGTGCACTACCCGAGGCAACATCGGTAGTAGGTGTATTTGAAATTGTGCAGGTTTCATGGGTGACTTGTACATCGTCATCGTCATTCCCATCCCCCTCCTCACCCTCATGTATGTCTTCTATGTGATGGGTTCTAGATGTATAGTTTGTGTTGTGCTCATTCATTCAATTCGGGGTCGAATCCGGAGTATAGCCGCGAAATGGAAGGGTGTTGATTGAGTTCGAGGAATGATTAATTAGATCAAACATAATCGATCATTACGGTGCAAAAGAGAATTATCTATTGAGTGGCGGTTTGGAATTGGTACAATTTGATTTTGAGTTTGATTTTGTGATGGGGGAATATACAAATATATCATTAACTAGATCTTCCATGATAATTAGCAATATAAATTATCTAGCAATTAAAATTAAAAATGCAGCACTTAAAAAAAATATTTTTTGAATTTTCAAAAATTTATAAGGATTAAATAATTTTTGACAATAATTTACTAACAATAAAAGTAAACAATTATAATTTTTTTGTAATTTTCGAAATAAAAGTAATTTTTTTTGAAATTTTTGAAATTTATGAAGATTAAAAAAATTAACGACTAAACACAATATTTAACTAGCGAGTAAACAATTAAATAATTAAAACAATAAAATTACCTTAAAGGATTCAACTCTTACGATGTAATCACAAATATTCGACTTGAAAATAATTTGATGATTTGGGTTTGAGAGAATTCTATGATGAATTGAAATTTTTTTGTGAGAAAAATGGTAAGACTTTCTATTCTATTTATACTAATTATAAATATTTTTTTGGACCAAATTTACCCCTAATGGCTGTTAGGAGGGGTAATTATGTCCCAAAAAATTAAAATCTGATAAATGAGCCGTTATGTGTAAATTGAACGAAAATACCCCTCAAACAAATTTATTAACGGATATATTTGAGGATATTTTAGATATTTACACAGACAGGTACGTACGGACCTCATTGATCCACGGGTCAAACGGGCCACGGATCAAACGGATCTTCTAATCCGCAGGCCAAAGATCCGTCCATGAGGATATCTTTGATCCAGGTCTGTCTCATATACGAAGCGGACCAAGCGCATAACGGACAAAGGACTGAACGGGCAAGTGCCAACTGGATGGATCGCCCACGGGCCACGGCCCAAAATAGCCATCTCCAATAATGATCTTAAAAAAGGACTTCAGCTAGTCAAAGTCTTACAATCTGGCAAGGGCCCAAACCATGAGAACACAACTAGACAACCAATCACGCGCGACAATGATTGGACAGCAAATTAAAGGGAAAATATGTTTCCTGCAATTACAATAGCAATTGAAGTCAGTTTTAGTAGTAGCAAGTCTCCAAACAAACAACTCTCATGAAAATTGTACAACTCATTTAAAGAATGGTACAACATTGAGTAGACATAGTACCATCTACATCTCAAGAGTAATTAAGCATAGTAACATTATATGTGATTGTGCCCTTTAGAGATGACAAGAAGGACCCATAGTTGATCAACCATTGCAAAAGAATGTGAAAAGTGTACAGGGATGTGAATTAGCCAAGCTTAAACATATTGTACCCAAACTTATACGAACAAATTATTTCAATAAATTTAATAGGCAGATAGAAGAGGATATGGATTTTCAGTTGTCGAATTGCTTGATAGTCGAGCAACAAGGTCGTTGATCATGATGGTCCATGTTGATAGCAGGGGCGGCTGTGTGCAGGTAGACCAGTATTTTTTTGTTATTTTATTTTTTTACAAATCGACGTCGTTTTTGCTTAGAAAAAAATGATTAATAGATAATTTGAAACGGCGAAGAAGCGGCGGCCGTAGGTGGCGGTGGGAGGCAGCGTAAAGGAATCTCACCAGCAGCGTTGTTGTACGAGTGAGCGATCGTCGGGGAGAAATGGGCACCACCTATCCGCTACTAGTTGATAGGAGTGAAATACCCAAATGCCTTTAAAGGAAACATAGCCGTCAATATTGAAATAAACGCTTAAGATATTCTATTAATACGTAAATGGATTTCGATAGCTCTAAGTCGGGGGATGAGAAGAGGACCAAACGTGAGAGGAATGGACCATGTACGGGAGATTAGAGGGGGCCATATAGTCCATAATTGAAAAGAGAAAGCAAGGCAACCCATATGGTAGGCTATAGTTAACAACCCCACTTCCCTTTTTGAATGTATGTTGAAGAAAATGGCAAGGGACATGATAAAAATCCAAAACCACATGAAACCACTCCTTCCATATCCTACAACTTATAAATGAATCATACAATTTTTCAAAGATTTAATTGCAATTCCATGTGAGGAATGACATATTTTCAAATCTCGTTAGGACCACAACTCATCTTACTCTCAATAGTGTGGGCACGGATCTAAATTTGTACTATTTGTTAGGAATTATGACATAAACAAATTTTTGTTGAATCAGTTGTGCGTATGCCTTTCACATATCGGTGGTGAAAGGGAAACAACATAATATGAGTAGAACCCATCTTATTTGTACTTTCATTCAAGGGACGTAAATAAATAGTCTTATTTCACGGAACGCAGTTAATAGGGAGTTTGACCTTGACAGTTTCTTTTGAGACAAATCATTTTCTCAAGTTTCTAATTAAATCAAAATAATATGGGTGTTCATATGCATTAATATATAATATTGCATGTAATTATACAGTAATTTAAAATTATGATGATACAACATCATTAAAACTGTCCCACCGCCGCCGACCGCCGGTCCTGCCACCCATCGTCACCATGCATGCATGCAGTATTATTCAATTATGTAGTATTATATACTAATATATGATACAGTAATTTATAGAAATATTATATGTGTATAAACTTATTAAACATTATATACAGTATGTGATTTCTCTTTATTTTTTTACAAATAGATGAATTTCCCACTCTAATGATAAATCAGTCTATCTATGAGACTCATGTCATTGAGAGTTTTTAGATAATTTAGACCAATGAATTAATTGTTGGAAAAAATTGTGTTTTGAAAAAAATAATGAATTATTTTCTTAATTTGTTATTTGTTAAAATGACAAATTGATTGTTGGATTGTGTTCTACTCCATGAGTACATTGAAATCATATATTCATTTGTTCAAAATGGTTGAGAAATGAATGAGACATGAAGGCTCAAAGTTAATGGGTTGGAAAGGGTAAAATGTGGTTATCCCACATTGGAAAAAGATGTAAAAGTGGCTAAGTTTATATACTACTACACTTTGGTAGGGAGTAAGATTGTGGTACATAGAGACTCTCTCTCGTGCACAGGTGCGCAGGGGGGTGCAAATCATGGACCGAAATAGGCTTCAATCTACTGAACTCATGTGCATGCGCGTCCTGTAGCCTGTCCGCTCGAGCCCACTTTTTGAAATTTTTTTTTTCAAACCCACAGGCTGCAAATGAGGCGGGCGCATGGGCTTGACCCATGCGGGCGCCTGGAGTCCAGTATGTGCAGCCCAGCTGAGCACCACCGAGGCGGGCGCCTGAACCAGGCCGAGGCGGACGCCTGGAGGTCAGAGGAGCTGCCCATCGAGCCTTTGTGATGCGGGCGCCTGGCCTAGCACGAGGCGGGCGCCTCAGCGGCAGCAGCTGGTTCCCAAAAACTGTTCTGCTCATGTAACTGCCGAAATAAATTGCAAATTCATTGTTTATAACTGCAATATTGATTGAGCAAATTAAAAACGTGATTTTAATTTGTTGGGCAGTTTTCCTATGGAGTTTATCATTGCAATATTGATTGAGCAAATTAAAAATGTGGTTTTAATTTGTTGGGCAGTTTTCCTATGGAGAAATATATAAATAGAACACAACAACAAGGGAAAAAATACAGTTTTTCACAAACTCCACCATCATTTTCGCAGCATATTGTTCATCTTCTCTTTGGCCTCCTTGCATTGCATTCGTGGTGATAAAGTTCAAGCATCGACTTCAGTTCGCCGGAGGTATTCTTGTGCAACCACCGTCCGGTATATCCGTTTCATCCTGGGAGGCAAGCGTTCCGTAACAACTCAAGCATGACCCGTCTCATTTATGAGACGGATCGGTTCCATACCCATTACCCGCCCAACAAAGCCAACCCACGCCTCCGCCCAAGCTGTTTGCATATGGGCGGTCGCCTGCCGAAATCGGCCGCCCAGTGGAATCAGCCCACATTTGCCTTGGCCCAATCCTTCAGCCAACATAAAGTAATAGTTTGTATACATTAAAGTAATAGTTTGTATACATTAAAGTAATACATATATACAGAAAAGTAATAATGTTTTTTCCTATGTTTTCTTCGTTTGGCAAAAGTAATACTCCCTCCGTCCCGCTAATATTAGCACACTTTCCTTTTTGGGCGTCCCGCTAATATCCGCACACTCCCAAAAAGGAAACTTTATATTAATAAAATATTCACCCAACCCCACTCATTCTCTCTCCTACATTATTTTAATACTCACAACACCATTATAATTTATTACACCCTCCACTCATTCTCTCTCCACTCATTCTTTTACACTCACAACATTTTATTAAAATATCATATTTCTTAATTCCCGCGCAAACAGTGTTTGTGCTAATATTAGCGGGACGGAGGGAGTACTTATTATAACTAAAATGTAACAAACGTGTTATTTACATATAATAGTATTTGTACATAATTGTAACACATATGTATAGGTATCTGTTGGGTGACTCTCAATATTCGTTGACAAAAGGGAGGATGGCGGATGGCTGTTCTTGGTCTGAGGCGGGCGGTCGATCGCATGGTGGGAGGCCTGTGTTTTGCGGTCAGCCGCATGGTGCGGTCGACCGCATGGTGGATGGGCCGGGCCTGGTTGGATTACGGGCTTCTCTATGGTGTTGGCGAATCCCGGGCGGGCGCACAGGCTTCTTGAGGCAGGCACCTCGCTTCGTTCCAGGTGACGGGCTGGGCTTGGTTTTTGGCTGCAGTTTGTATTTTTGCCCTAGACATATAAATAGATCCTTTTGTCATTGTTCCGCTCTCATGCCTTGGATAGAGAGAGATAGAAACAAGCTAGGTATTCACCATTGAGAGATTGTGAGATTGTGTGATTGTTTTTCACCTTGATCATCTCCTTGTACTCTTGATTGATATAGTGGATTGTTCTCCGTCGCCCGTGATTTTTTACTCCTCTTGTTTTGAGGGGTTTTCCACGTAAATCTTTGTGTTCATTGCTTGTTATTATTTTCGTTTTTCTATTTCATATTTGTGTTCATCTTTGCATAGCAATTATAGGCCATTGTTTCCTAACAATTGGTATCAGAGCCTGGTTCAGAAGGGTCATATATTGCTTGATTGATTAAAGATGTCAGGGAAGTATGAGATTGAGAAGTTTAATCGCAAGATTAACTTTGGGCTATGGAAAGTAAAGATGCGAGCAATTTTGGTGGGTAAAAATTGCGTCAAGGCTTTGCTTGGGAAGGCGAAGAAACCGGCAAGTCTGACGGATGAACAATTTGATGATATGGATGAAAAGGCTTTATCTCTCTTACAATTGAGTCTCAAATATGAGGTATTGAGAGAGGTTGTAGAAGAAAAGACTGCGGCAGGGCTTTGGCTTAAGCTTGAGCAATTGTACATGACTAAGAGCGTTAGTAACAGGTTGCTACTATTGAAGAAACTTGAAGAGTGTAAACTCAAAACTGGTGGGTCCTTGGAGGAACATCTTGATGAGTTTGATGGCTTGGTCATGGACTTGAAGAATGTCGATGTCAAAATTGATGAAGAACAATTGGCGGTAAAATTGCTTTGTTCTCTACCGTCGGAATACATGCACTTTCGCGAGACTGTTTTGTATGGAAAGGAAGAGATTGATTTTGAAGAGATCAAGTCTGCTTTATTAAGTCGTGAGGTTATCGAAACGCACTTGACTTCCCAAAGTGCTGAATCTCAAGGTGAAGGCTTAATTGCTAAAGGCGGTAAGAAGTCAGGGAAAGGATCGAGTTCAAGAAGTTCGGTCGAGTCAAATTCAAGTGAATGGCTAAAGAATGTGATATGTCATAGTTGCAAGGAGAAGGGACACATTCGAAAGTATTGCCCTAATTGGAGAGGTAAAAGGGAAGAGGATACAACCGCTAAGGGCAAGGGTGAAGCTGGAGTGGTGCATGAAGACACTAGTGATGACAGTGACTGTGATGCTCTTGCTTGTTTGTGATTCGGGCTCCAAAATCCGTGACAGTTGGATTTTGGACTCGGGTGCTCTTATCATATTAGTCCTAACAGGACATGGTTACATTCCTATAAAACTATTGCTGGTGGAACAGTTTTGATGGGGAACAATACGCTTGCAAGGTTGTCGGAATTGGGACTATTATGGTTAAGATGTTTGATGGGGTAGTCAGGAAGTTGCACAATGTCCGGCACGTTCCTGATTTGAAGAAAAACCTGATTTCTTTAGGTACCTTGGATAGCCTTGGATATAGGTGCACCATTGCTAATGGTGAACTATTGGCTACTAAAGATGAATTGGTTGCATTGAAGGGAAAGAAGGTGGGAACATTGTATGGCGCTTGGGTCTACGGTTCTTTGGGGATGTGCATTTGCAAAGGGATCTATGACCGAGGCGGAGACTACTCGGTGGCACATGAGATTGGGTCACATCGGCTTGAAGGGAATGGCCCGAACTTTCGAAGCGCGGCTTATTGGATGGACGAAGACAGGGCCTATGGATTTACGTGAGCCTTTGCGTGCTTGGAAAACAAACAAAGGCAAGCTTCGGACGGGGAGTACACACGTCTAAAGGTATTCTTGACTATATTCATTCGATTTGTGGGGTCTGCTAGGAAATTATCTAAGGGTGGTTCTCGTTACTTGTTGACTTTTGTTGATGATTATTCACGAAAGGTGGTTGTCTATTTCTTAAAACATAAGAATGATGTGCTTTTGAATCTTAAGCAGTGGAAAACCTTAGTTGAGAAACAGACAAGTAGACCTATAAAGAAACCGAGAACAGATAATGGCCTTGAGTTTGTCGAAAAGGAGATTGCCGAATTTTGCAAAAATGAAGGTATTGGTCGACATAGAACTTGTGTTGGGAAACCACAACAGAACGGTGTTCTTTGAAAGAATGAACCGCACTTTGTTAGAAAGGGCTCGGTGTTTGTTGTCACAAGCGAGGTTTGGGTAAAGAATTTTGGGCAGAGGCGATTAGTATGGCTTACTTGGCTAATCGTTCTCCAAATTCTAGTATTGGGATGAAGACTCCGGTGGAGATGTGGTACGGCTCTCCAGGAGATTACTCAAGATTGCGTATCTTTGGGTGTCCCGCATATGCTTATGTCAACAAAGGAAACAAATTGGAGCCAAGAGCCAAAAAGTGTGTCTTTGTTGGCTATACTCTTTGGAGTGAAGGGATTTCGGTTATGGGACCCGGTTGCATATAAGTTCCTGACGAGTAGAGATGTCACATTTAATGAGTCTCTCCTTCTCCATTAGAAAGGTGGTTCTGCAGAACAGACACAGAAACAGGTGGAGCTAGATGGAGATGATAGGGTGGAACTTGACTTAGATGCGGATAACTTGTCGATGAAGCACCTCCTGCCGATGCTTCGGTTCGGGAGGAAGAGACTACGGTGCAGGTGGAGACTACCGGTGATCGTGGTAGGGGTAAGAGGGATAAAAGACCTCCTATTAGATATGGGTTTGAGGAGATGGTGGCTTATGCACCGTCCATCTTTGAAAGCTGTTGATGTGCATGAACCAATCTCCTACAAGGAAGCTATGTCTTGTGAAGATTACGCAAAGTGGTCATTGCTATGGAAGAAGAGATGGTATCTCTTGCGAAGAATCAGACATGGGAACTTGTGAGGCCTCCACCGAAGAAGAAGTTAGTCAGCTGCAAGTGGGTCTACAAGTTCAAGGAAGCTTCGGGGATTGAGGAAGCAAGGTATAAAGCAAGGTTAGTTGCTCGGGGCTTCACTCAAGTCGAAGGGATAGACTACAATGAGATATTTTCACCGGTTGTTAGACACACATCTATTCGTACCTTGTTGAGCATTGTGGCAATGAAGGATCTTGAGCTTGAGCAAATAGATGTGAAAACAGCGTTTTTACATGGGGAACTTGAGGAGGAGATCTACATGCGCCAACCTGAAGGGTTTGTGGTCGAGGGGAAGGAGGATCATGTTTGTTTGTTGAAAAGATCCTTATATGGTTTGAAACAGTCACCTCGACAATGGTATAAAAGGTTTGACACTTTTATGGTAACCCATGGTTTTGCTAGGAGTGATTTTGATAGTTGTGTATACTTGAAGGGCTGTAGTGATGGGTCATTAATCTATCTTGTGTTATATGTCGATGATATGCTTGTAGCTGCAAAAGATATTAATGATGTCAACCAGGTGAAATTGATGTTGAAAGGGGAGTTTGAGATGAAAGATCTAGGCGCTGCGAGGAAGATTCTTGGCATGGAAATTGAACGAGATCGGAAAAAGGGACTACTTTACTTGTCGCAAGGAAAGTATGTACAAAGGGTCTTGGAGCGGTTCAACATGAAGGATGCCAAATCTGTGAGTACACCTCTAGCTTCTCACTTTCGGTTGTCTTCTTTAGATTGTCCCAAGTCTAAAGATGAGGAAGAGTGTGAGGACCCCGACCCGGAACCTACACGTGTCCCGAGTTGGAGCGTCCTCAAACTAACCCAAAAACACTAAACTTTTAAAACTTTGCTTTAACTTTCAAACATAAACATTAATAACATAACATTTCGAAATAACTCCACTCTACTCCACATCGGAGGAGGAGATAACAAACTTTGAAAACGGTTAACTGTTTAGTTACAAAAGATTAAGGTTATGACGTAGAGTTTAAAGTTTATAATTACAAACTCTAAGAAAGGAATTACCAAAATACAATTTTATACGTCACCCTACATACCCCGACAATACCCAAAAGATTACTCCAAACTCCTCTCCGTCCTTACTTGGCCGGTCCGCCTGTCTCGGGATCTAAAACAGTAAAGGGAGAGGGGTGAGAATAAATCTCAGCAAGCTATTATGGATGCAACAATATGCCAAATAAATGCAACATATAACAAGTCGCACATAACACATTGGGAAAGCTATAAACACATTCCATTACCTTGGTTTACCTTTTCCCGTCTGAACAGTAGTCGTACAACATTGGGTATAATAATACTCCAATCTTACAGTGAGCTGCTTAAGCAATACTCACATCTTATAAGACCCGTTTTTCAGGGAACCAAATAAGACAGTAGCAGCAACTCGTAAGGCTTTTGGCTCAATACAGACGCTTATAACCCCAACCTGTGGCCACGGGGAGGGGACGGTCACAAATATAACATAATCCGATCACATTAGGTCACACTTCCATAATTGACCGTATTATGTTATACCCCCAACGTCAGCTGACTCACACATATCAAGCACATAATAGATACTTGAATAAAATCCACAAAAGGGATAAACAATAGCCACATGGTAATATATACTCATGCCCAACAATATCAAAGTGTAACAATTTATGAATACACTAAACAATATCAACAACAATATATATAACATCAAGTAAGGAAATGAGGGATCATAAACCTACCCTACAAATTCCATATACAAGAATACAAGACCTAAATGAAGGTTCAAGTTCAATTACTAAGTGGGAGTCTTAATTTATAAGTGGCCAACAAACTTGCTAAACAATCCTAGTTTAAATTAAGAAATTTTGGTTCAGGGTCTTGGGCGACCGCCCTTACACTTGGGCGACCGCCCAAGTGGACCTCAAGAGAATTTGTGGTTTCTGCCATCTTGGGCGACCGCCCTAACCTACTTGGGCGACCGCCCAAGTGTACTTCAAAGCAATTTGGACCTCCTGCCATGATGGGCGGCCGCCCAAGCCCCCATGGGCGACCGCCCAAGCCTCCTCCAGCCCCTTTTGCAGATTTTTAACCCTTTTTAACCTAGTTCTTCTTTCCCTCTACCATGGCTTGATCAAGAACACCCAAGAACACCTTCATCTTACCAAGTCCCATTCAAAACATATAAACCCAAACCCAAGTAACCCTAGAAGGATTATCACTACAAATCCCACCCATTTCAACCCTTTAGATTCTCTTCCTTAAACCCTAACTTCAACCAAGTCCATTTTCTATCAATCAACACCCATTTGGGTTTCCAAGCAAGGAATCAACATCATCAAGCCAAGAACAAAAATCAAAGAACTCATGAACACATAGAAGAAGGGAATCATAACAACTCACCTTTGGATTTTATAAGGAAATGTTGATCTTTCTAGCTAGATGGCTTCCTCTAGGTCATCCAACTTCAATGGTGCTCTAGGACTTGAATTTTGGTGAAGAAATGCCTTGGATTCAAGCTTGGATGGAGGGAGCTTCAATGGAGGTTCTCTAGTTTTCTCTAGGATGAATGTGGTGAATGAAGGAGAAGGGAGGGGAAGGGAGTAAGAGGAGGTATGGAGGGAGGACACATGGCAATGAAGGAGGGGACTTCTTCAAATTGGCCCCCCATCAAAACTAATGAGGCTTTCACCCCTTTTTAAATAAAATTAACCCTTTAACCATTTAATTCATCCTACTCATTTTAACCTCCCTACATTATTTATCATATTTCCATTTTTATTATTTCTTCAAGTTTCTTTATTTAATGTCCAATAAATTCTTAAAAGATCCTAAATTTACTTTTCACCCAATTTATTCTTAATTTAAGAATTTAAAGGCATAATTGAACACATAAAGATATCATAAATATTAAAAGCATATAATTAAATATTTAAAATGAGTGCCTAGGGTTGGGGTCGTCACACTCACTCCCCCTTAAAGAAAATTCGACCCGAATTTTAAAAGAAACTTACTTGAATTTTCAAACAACCACGGGTATTTCGCCCTCATCTCCGACTCTAGCTCCCACGTTGCTTCCTCGACGGTATGATTCTTCCAAAGGACTTTCACTATCGGGATACTCTTAGTTCTCAACTCCTTAACTTGGAATTCTAAGACTCTTAATGGCTCTTCAACATAAGACATGTCCGTTTGGACATCATCGGGAGGAGAGCTCAAAACATGGGAGGGGTCATGACAATACTTCCTTAACATAGAAACGTGAAACACATCATGAAGCAAAGAAAAAGACGGAGGCAACGCCAACCGGTAAGCCAATTCCCCTATCTTCTCTAAAATCTCAAACGGACCTACAAACCTCGGAGCCAACTTTCCTTTATTACCAAACCTTTTAATCCCCGTCCTCGGAGAGACCTTCAAGAACACAAAGTCACCAACCCGAAAAGATAAGTCCCGTCTTCTATTGTCGGCGTAGCTTTTCTGTCTACTCTGAGCCGTCTTCAATCTATCCCGAATCACCTTGATCTTCTCCGTAGAATCTCGAACCAAATCCGGGCCCCAAAGTCTCGCTTCACCAACCTCGTCCCAACACATCGGAGATCGACACTTCCTACCATACAACGCTTCATACGGAGCCATCTCAATACTAGACTGATAACTGTTGTTGTAAGCAAACTCCACTAAAGGTAGATGATCCTCCCAAGATAATTGGAAATCCATCACACAAGCCCGTAACATATCCTCAAGTATCTGAATAGTTCTCTCGGGTGACCATCGGTTTGAGGATGAAACGCCGTACTAAAACACAACTTAGAACCCAAGGCTTCATGCAATGCTCTCCAAAATCTAGAAGTAAACCTCGGATCTCTGTCGGAAACAATACTAACCGGAACCCCATGAAGTCGAACGATCTCTTTCATATACAACTGGGCTAACTTCTCTAACGAAAACTTAGTTGACACCGGAAGAAAATGAGCCGACTTTGTCAATCTATCCACAATAACCCAAATAGCATCCATCTTCTTCGCGGTAAGAGGTAAACCCGAAACAAAATCCATCGAGATCCCTTCCCATTTCCACTCCGGAATATCCAATGGTTGAAGTAGTCCCGCCGGTCTTTGATGTTCTGCCTTAATCTGTTGACAAGTCAAACACTTAGAAACATAATCCGCTATTTCCCTCTTCATACCATTCCACCAATACCCACGCTTCAAGTCTTGATACATTTTGGTACTCCCCGGATGAATCGCAAACTTAGACTTATGGCCATCCTCTAAAACACGCTTCTTGATTTCCGGCGATGAAGGAACGCAAATTCTCCCTTGGAAAGTTAAAATCCCATCTCTATTCAAAGCAAATTCCCCGGCTTTCCCATCTTGCACTTGATCTAAAATTTTCTTCAACTCCGGATCACCTTGTTGAGCTTCCTTCAACTCTCCATATAATGTAGGAACGGCCCGAACATTCGCAACGATTACTTCACTCTTCAACTCTCGAGAACTCAAAGCTGCCACATACGCCTTTCGGCTAATCGCATCCGCCACTACATTGGCTTTCCCCGGGTGATAGGAAATGACACAATCAAAATCCTTCAAGAACTCAAGCCATCTCCTTTGTCGGTTGTTCAACTCCTTTTGGGTAAATAGGTACTTCAAACTCTTATGATCGGTGAAAATCTCAAACTTCGCCCCATAAAGGTAGTGCTTCCACTTATGCAACGCAAAAACAATCGCCGCCAATTCCATATCATGAGTAGGGTAATTCTGTTCCGCCGGTGATAACTTCCTAGAGGCATACGCAATTACTTTCCCATTTTGCATCAACACACATCCCAAACCCGCCTTCGAGGCATCACTATAAATAACAAAATTCTCGCAACCATCCGGAAGGGTAAGAATAGGAGCCGTTGTCAATCTCTTCTTCAATTCATCAAAGCTTGCTTCACACTTGGAATCCCATACAAACGATACATCTTTCCGAGTCAACCTAGTCAACGGAGTCGCAATTCGAGAAAACCCTTCAATGAACCTCCGATAATACCCCGCCAAACCAAGAAAACTACGGACCTCGGTCACAGTCGAAGGTTGCTTCCAATTAACCACGGCTTCAATCTTTGAAGGATCCACGGAAATTCCCGAACTCGACACAACATGCCCCAAGAAAGAAATCTGCTCAAGCCAAAACTCGCACTTACTGAACTTGGCGTACAATTGCTTCTCCCGAAGAACGGACAAGACAATCCTCAAATGATTCTCATGCTCTTCCCGAGACTTAGAGTAAACAAGGATATCATCTATGAACACTACCACAAAGCTATCAAGATAAGGCTTGAAGACACGGTTCATCATATCCATAAACACGACTGGAGCATTAGTCAACCCGAAAGGCATCACAACAAACTCATAATGACCATATCTAGTCCGGAAAGCCGTCTTAGCAATATCATCCGGTCTAATCTTCAATCGATGGTATCCGCTTCTCAAATCAAGCTTTGAGTAGATAACGGAACCTTGGAGTTGGTCAAACAAAATCATCTATATGCGGAAGGGGATATTTATTCTTAATGGTGGCTTGGTTCAACAAACGATAGTCAATACACAATCGTAAGGTACCATCCTTCTTCCTAACAAACAAGACCGGTGCTCCCCACGGGGACACACTAGGACGAATAAAACCTCGGTCTAACAATTCTTGCAATTGGACCTTCAACTCTTTTAACTCTACGGAGCCATTCTATAGGGTGCTTTAGAGATAGGAGCGGTGCCCGGCACTAAGTCAATACAAACCTCTACCTCACGATCCGGAGGCATAGAGTACTCACTAGAAAACACATCGCTAAACTCATTCACAACCGGAACATGAGCTAACTCGGAAGACTTCTTTTTGGAATCTACCACATAAGCTAAGTAACCCGCACACCCCTTAGATAGCATCTTTCTAGCTTTTAAGGCGTAAATAACATGTAACCCGAACATATATCTATCCGCATCAAATATAAAAGTAGGCACGTCGGGCATAGCAAATGAGACTCGTTTTCTACGACAGCCTACCAAAGCATGACACCGACTCAACCAATCCATCCCAAGGATCACATCAAAATCACGGATTGGTAACTCGACCAAATCCATGGCAATACATGCCCACATATAGTCACATCACAACCAGATATATCAAAGAAGATGTGAGGCTCTCTCCCATAGGAGTAGAGACCTCTTACACATAAGGCATAGATTCGGGCAAGGTATGCAATGAGAATGCAAAATGCGATGCCACAAATGAATGGGAAGACCGGGATCTATAAGAATGCGGGCCTTAACTCCTGAGACAGAACTATACCTCTAATGACGGCATTAGGATCGACCTCTCCTCGACCCAAAGCAAACACACGACCTTGGACTCTATCCTTAGGTTTCCCATCAACATCTCTCTTCACACCACTACCTTGTCCCCCAAATCCGCACCCGAAGCTTGCTTATTCTACGTAACTTGGGGCAATTCCTCCTAAAATGGCCTCGCCGACCCACACTCCAAACACTTTCCTTGTTTGCTCCAACACTTGTCCCCTCCGAATGCCCTGCCTCTTGCAAAACCCACATGTTGCCCCAACCGACTGGGTCGCACGATTTGCCGGAGTCGCCACATTTCCTCCTCGATTCGCTCCGGGGTGAACGTCCTCGGCTGAACTCTATTACGTCCCGAACCTTGACCTTGGAATCAATTCCTGTTTCCGCCTTCATTCTTACCACGATGCTCCTCTATGTCATTCTCAATCCGATACGCCATATTCACTGCTGCTTGGAAGTTGGCAAAGTTATGCGTCAATAACTGCTTTCGGAACTCAACCCTTAAACCTTTCACAAACCGGTAGACTCGCCTCTCTTCATCCGGCACCAAATGAGGACAATATCGGGCCAATCGTGAACTTTCTTTGAATCTTGCGCTATCGTCATGGTCCCTTGCTCCGGTTTGAAACTCGCCTTCCTTCTTGTCTCTAGTAACCATCGGTACAAAGTGATCCGGAACTTGCGTGTGAAGTTCTCCCAATGCGTGGTGTCAAATCCCGGTCCCAACCATCCTTCACTACCTGCCACCAGTGCTCCGCTGGTCCTTCCAACTTGAAAACGGCACATCTCACCTTCTCCGCATCCGAACTCTCCATAGCTGCGAAAATCTTATTCATAGCCTCAAGCCACCTCTCAGCCTTCACCGGATCCGGATCTCCGTTGAAGCTAGGAGGAGACATCTTCACGAACTTCTCCAAACCATGTTGCCCTTGCCTGCCTTGATTCTGATTCTGATTCTGAGTTGCCATATGCTGAAGAAACCCTCGGAACATATCCATCATCTCGGCATTCGGATTACCAACACCACCCAAACCCAGATTCTGATCACCATCATTTCCCGCCATAACAACAAACTCCTGCATTAAACACTCGACGTCAGTTATCACACACTCTCACTCAGCTAGACTCTACCCGAGAATTCTAACCGAGCTCGATATTAACCGTGAGGACCCCGACCCGGAACCTACACGTGTCCCGAGTTGGAGCGTCCTCAAACTAACCCAAAAACACTAAACTTTTAAAACTTTGCTTTAACTTTCAAACATAAACATTAATAACATAACATTTCGAAATAACTCCACTCTACTCCACATCGGAGGAGGAGATAACAAACTTTGAAAACGGTTAACTGTTTAGTTACAAAAGATTAAGGTTATGACGTAGAGTTTAAAGTTTATAATTACAAACTCCAAGAAAGGAATTACCAAAATACAATTTTATACGTCACCCTACATACCCCGACAATACCCAAAAGATTACTCCAAACTCCTCTCCGTCCTTACTTGGCCGGTCCGCCTGTCTCGGGATCTAAAACAAGAAAGGGAGAGGGGTGAGAATAAATCTCAAAGCAAGCTATTATGGATGCAACAATATGCCAAATAAATGCAACATATAACAAGTCGCACATAACACATTGGGAAAGCTATAAACACATTCCATTACCTTGGTTTACCTTTTCCCGTCTGAACAGTAGTCGTACAACATTGGGTATAATAATACTCCAATCTTACAGTGAGCTGCTTAAGCAATACTCACGTCTTATAAGACCCGTTTTTCGTGGGAACCAAATAAGACAAGAGCAACTCGTAAGGCTTTTGGCTCAATACAGACGCTATAACCCCAACCTGTGGCCACAGGAGGGGACGGTCACAGATATAACATAATCCGATCACATTAGGTCACACTTCCATAATTGACCGTATTATGTTATACCCCCAACGTCAGCTGACTCACACATATCAAGCACATAATAGATACTTGAATAAAATCCACAAAAGGGATAAACAATAGCCACATGGTAATATATACTCATGCCCAACAATATCAAAGTGTAACAATTTATGAATACACTAAACAATATCAACAACACTATATATAACATCAAGTAAGGAAATGAGGGATCATAAACCTACCCTACAAATTTCATATACAAGGATACAAGACCTAAATGAAGGTTCAAGTTCAATTACTAAGTGGGAGTCTTAATTTATAAGTGGCCAACAAACTTGCTAAACGATCCTAGTTTAAATTAAGAAATTTTGATTCAGGGTCTTGGGCGACCGCCCTTACACTTGGGCGACCGCCCAAGTGGACCTCAAGAGAATTTGTGGTTTCTGCCATCTTGGGCGACCGCCCTTACCTACTTGGGCGACCGCCCAAGTGTACTTCAAAGCAATTTGGACCTCCTGCCATGATGGGCGGCCGCCCAAGCCCCCATGGGCGACCGCCCAAGCCTCCTCCAGCCCCTTTTGCAGATTTTTAACCCTTTTTAACCTAGTTCTTCTTTCCCTCTACCATGGCTTGATCAAGAACACCCAAGAACACCTTCATCTTACCAAGTCCCATTCAAAACATATAAACCCAAACCCAAATGGCTTGGTGGCTTGGTTCGTGAACTTGGTATGGTTCAAGGTGCTCCTGAGGTTTTCAGTGATAGCCAAAGCGCTATCTGTTTGGCGAAGAATCAGAATTCTTTCCATAGGAGAACGAAGCACATTGATATTAAGTATCACTTTGTGAGGACTTCAATTGCAAGTGGTGAGGTCGTTCTGAAGAAAGTTGATACAGTTGACAACCCGGCGGATATGTTGACAAAGCCTTTGCAGATTGCTAAGTTCAAGCATTGCTTGGACTTAGTGGGTGTTACTAGTCATTGATGCCCTTCGGGGCGTGGCGACGGAGATAGAGATGTTCTCTTGGATATAGCTTGTTTCGGGATTGATCGTCAAGGTGGAGAATTGTTGGGTGACTCTCAATATTCGTTGACAAAAGGGAGGATGGCGGATGGCTGTTCTTGGTCTGAGGCGGGCGGTCGACCGCATGGTGGGAGGCCTGTGTTTTGCGGTCAGCCGCATGGTGCGGTCGACCGCATGGTGGATGGGCGGGCTGGTTGGATTACGGGCTTCTCTATGGTGTTGGCCAAATCCCAGGCGGGCGCCTGGGCTTCTTGAGGCAGGCACCTCGCTTCGTTCCAGGTGACGGGCTGGGCTTGGTTTTTGGCTGCAGTTTGTATTTTTGCCCTAGACATATAAATAGATCCTTTTGTCATTGTTCCGCTCTCATGCCTTGGATAGAGAGAGATAGAAACAAGCTAGGTATTCACCATTGAGAGATTGTGAGATTGTGTGATTGTTTTTCACCTTGATCATCTCCTTGTACTCTTGATTGATATAGTGGATTGTTCTCCGTCGCCCGTGGTTTTTTACTCCTCTTGTTTTGAGGGGTTTTCCACGTAAATCTTTGTGTTCATTGCTTGTTATTATTTTCGTTTTTCTATTTCATATTTGTGTTCATCTTTGCATAGCAATTATAGGCCATTGTTTCCTAACAGTATCTATATGTTTTCATGTAAAAGTATTACATTATCTATAGAAATATGTTACAATTTCATCTATCAAAGTGGTACATTTACTTGTATAAACTATTACATTCATATACATAAGTTATTACATTTCAAAAATAATACATATAGTTTGTATTACATTTGAAAAAAATGGGTAAAAACGAGCTTTTATTTTTTTAAAACAGGTATTACGTTTACTTATGACCAATGTTACTTTATATGTATACAGTCATTACATTAAGAGATGGTAACTATTACTTTTGCTCTGAAAAAAATAATATAAAAAAAAAAATAAATAAATAAAAAAAAATTGGCCTATAAAAGGCTGCCACGTGACGGGTCATGCCCCATGGGTCATGGGTCGACCCGTCTCATGCATGAGACGGATCCCATGTTCTCACAGGAGATCGGCTCTTATTTGTATTGATCTTATACCATAGTTGTTTAGTACTCTTGTATATAAATACTTGTGTTATCAATAATACAAAGTGATATTTTCACAATTCTCTTTTTTACTTCTATATGGTAGCATAGCGAAAAGATTCATTATTTTCTTCCCTCCACGTCTTCATCTTCTTCTTCTTCTTTTTGAATTCTCGACTCTTCTCCCCTGGCCACCATAGAACTATCCGTCCTCCATCGACCTTCAATGGTCGTTGTTTATCCCCTTCTCAAATTAATTATTTTCTTTTCCTTTCAAATAAATGACTTCCGCTGATCATCTCCATCTCACAAATTCGGATTTTTCCTCTTTTCTTTGGCCAAAACCCTAATCTGCTTCTTATCATTTCTTCCTCCCTCTCGGCTAATTACCTATGGACGCCACTAATCTCTTCTTCCCTTACTCCGTCATTCATTTTATTCTTCTTTTCTCAAATCTCGTCTCTCCCTTTATAGTCAACCCTAGTTTTCTTGTTGCGACGTTCTACTCTCTTCCTTTTAATGCTCTTATTACTCCATTCTAAATAAAGATCTCAAACTCTTCTTTTTCTCCATAAACTTTCTTCTCAAATATTTCTCATTAATATTTTTCTTCATAATTCTTCTCCACTCTAACTTTTTACCATTCTCAATGTCACGTTAAGTATTACTTCTCTCCTTCTTATTTTTTTCCCTTTCTTAAACTCTTAAAGTCTTAGGTTTCACCTTAAAATTAAACTCTTAAAGTCTGAGGTTCCACCTTAAAACCAATTGGTGTCAAGGGGAGTGGCCCAGGATCTTTATATATTATAGGCAATGTTTGTCAATTCCCAATGTGGGATAATATCTTTGTCAATTTCCAATGTGGGATAATATCTCTAACACGCCTCCTCATGTGTAGCCGGGCTTTGCCAAAGGCTTACAACGTGGACTTATTAATCGGGTGGCGCGGAGTAACATCGTGGGCCGTTGGGCCTGCACGTGTAAAGAACATGCTCTGATACCATCTTAAAGTCTGAGGTTCCACTTTAAAACCAATTGGTGTCAAGGGGAGTGACCCAGAATCTTTATATATTATAGGCAAGGTTTGTCAATTTTCAATATGGGATAAGATCTCTAACATAAACTTTATATCTTAAATCTTCTTCCCCAATTATTTCATAAATTATCTTCTAAATCGTTTTTTTTTCCAAATTCTTTTCAAGTTCTTTTTATAAATTTCTCTCTCAAATAATTTCTCAAATTTCTCTCACAATATTTCCTCTTTTTGCAAACCCTTAATTTTCTTTTCAAATATTTATTTTTCACTCATATTTATATCCTTAAATTTTATTCTTATTCTCACTCGTTATATTTTCTCCTTATTCTTATTATTCACAAATATTTCTCTCAGTTTTTACTTTCTCCTAAAATATAAAGTCTTCTCCTGACACAACCTTTTGTGCAATCACACAGATCGATGATATCTTCTCAATGCTGCTTACTAGGCTTAATTCATGAAATTATGTCCAAAATTGGACTCTCCTACCGATCATCCATATTGCGGGGGCATGATAGACATAAACAAAATATCTTTCCTACTTAGATTATGATTCTCATAAATATCCCTTATTGTAAATTATTTATATCTTTATTATTATTTGTATTAATCTCACATACCACTGTTGGTTAGATTTATTGTATATAAATACTTGTGTTGTCAATAATACAAAGTGATCTTTTTACAATTCTCTTACTTCCATACTCAATTGGTATACCAACAATAACAACACACTTACTATTTCTTATAAATTTTATCGCTCCTACTTTATTTTTCATACTCATATTTTTTTTAAGAATCTTATATCGAAACATAGAGAGAGTAATAATTTTTAAGCACGTGCTGAAGTGAAGCAAGGGAGTCCTTACTTATGATAAACCCACTAGTAAAAGCCCGTGTCCGAGGACACGTATTTTATTTTATTTTTTTTTTTAAATTAATTTTTTTTTTTTTAAGGTCAAAATGGGAAAGGGACAACATAGTGAGGGCAAAATGAGAAAAAATCCATTTGAAACTATTCATTGTACTGTTCACCCTTTTGCAATTTATACTATACTCCCTCCGTCCCAATCTAAATATCTCAACTTTCCATTTTAGGCGTCCCATTTAAAATGTCTCATTTCCAAAAAAGGAAAGTTTTTTTCACTATTCCACCCACTCATTCTCTCTCCTACTTTACTTTTACACTCACAACATTCTCTTTCCTAACTATTCCTCCCACTCATTCTCTCTCCTATTTAATTTTTCATACTCACAACATTTAAACTTTTTCTCTTTCCTACCCCACTTTTTCTCTTTCCTACCTCACTTTCCTTAATTTTCGCGTCGAACCCATTTTTGGACATTTAGATTGGGACGGGGGGAGTATTATACTATAGATTTAACAACTTTTACAAAAGCTTTTGGGGGACAAATTTTAAAAAAAAATTACATTTATTTTGTTAAAAAATAAAAATTAACATTTATTTTGACACAATAAATTACTACTCCCTCCGTCCCACTTCAATTGATACTTATTTCCTTTTTGGTCCGTCCCACTTCAATTGATACTTCCCAAAATGGAAAGGAATCTTCACTATTTATCCCACTCATTCTCTCTCCTATTTTACTTTTTCACTCACAACATTCTCTCTCTTAACTATTCCTCCCACTCATTCTCTCTCCTATTTAATTTTTCATACTCACAACATTTAACTTTTTCTCTTTCTTACATCACTTTTCCTTAATTCCCACACCCAAAAAATTGGTCTCTATTGAAGTGGGACGGAGGGAGTATATTTAAAAAAAAATAAAAATATTCAATTTGCAAAAAATAAAATAAATTAAAAATACGTCAGTGCATAAAGCGATATTAGCTCTCCTCTTTCCGTCTCCGTCTAGTTTAGGCCATTAATAGAACGGAAAAGACAGTCAGGGACATCAATGGGATTCGCTCTCTTTCTCTGAATAGACTAGACTGTCTAAGTCTAATCATCACAGAGGAAGGAAGAAAGGAAGTAAAGAGTATCAAAAGCAGGTAAGATTTGTGCTTTGGAATCAAACAGTGTCATAATTAACTCCTTTGACCTTTGACTCATTCTCACACAACTTTCAGCGCCCATCTTCACTTTTGATAGTCTGGTTTTTTGCTACTTCGCACTGTGCAATGACCTCACTCAATTAGTAAATAAATTAATCACAATCACAATTTTCATCATTAAAAAAAAAAAAAAAACTAAAATAACAAATACTCCCTCCGACCCACTTTAGTGTGAACTTATTTTTTTTTTGGGACATCCCACTCCAGTGTGAACTGTTCAAAATGGCAAAGAATTTTTACTGTTCCACCCACTCATTCTCTTTCTTACTTTACTTTTACACTCACAACATTCTCTCTCCTAACTATTCCTTCCACTCATTCTCTCTCCTATTTAATTTTTCATACTCACAAACACCTCCTCCACCTATTTTTCTCTCCTACTTTTCCTTAATTTTCGTACCCAAAAAGTTGATTTACAATGGAGTGGGACAGAGAAAGTATTTAGGAACAAAACTTTTCTTCTAAAAATAAATAGGAGTATGAAAAATAAAGTAGAATATAAAAAATTGAAAGAAAAAAATAGTAACCGTAAAACCTTAATCTGAAACAGACAAAAAATAAAAGTAAAAATCTTATTATGAAATGAATGGGTTATCTAATACTTTCTCTCTCTTACTTACCCAATTATCTTTGAAAAAACAAATACTCTTTCCGTCCCACGTGAATGTGGACTAACTTTTTGGGTGTGAGAATTAAGAAAAAGTGATGTAAGAAAGAGAAAAAGTTAAATGTTGTGAGTATGAAAAATTAAATAGGAGAGAGAATGAGTGAGAGGAATAGTGAGAAAAGAGAATGTTGTGAGTGTAAAAGTGAAGTAGGAGAGAGAATGAGTGGGTGGAATAGTGAATATTCTTTGCCATTTTGAGAAGTTTGCATTTACGTGAAACGGACTAAAATAGAAATAAGTTTGCATTCACGTGGGACAGAAGGAGTATTTTTGAACAAACTTTTCTTTAATTTCAATATTTATTTAGGGACAAATGATGTAACTTATTTCATAAGTATAAAAATAAATTTAACTGTTTTTTAATTAAAAAATAGCAATTACTCTCTCCGTCCCAGATCAAGAGTGTTACCTAATGTTTGCACACTCATTAAGAAAATATTAAAAAATGAGTAAACAATGGTAGGTGAGTTGGGGGTATAATTGTCTATAACACTATTTATAATTCAAGTGGATAAAAAGTAGTATAGTAAGTATTGATTTATTTGTAATTTTATGAAAATAAAAGGATATAAATGTCCAAAATACTATTTATTATTTGCCATTATGAAAATAAAGCAAAGTAAAATTTTTAGTCTAAAATGAATCAAAATAAAAAATAGGACTATTAAATCGTGACGGAGGTAGCATTTTCCAATATTTAGGAAAAGCATTAAAAGTACAATTTTCTTGCTAAAGCTTTTGCCAATGCACTAGTCCAACTTTATCTCTTCCCCAAAATCAAATATTATAATTAATCTATAGTCAAATGGCAAGTAATAAACGCCCACCAACCTCACTTTAATACGGAGTAATTATAATTATAATCATAATCCCAACTTTACAGATGGCAGGATGTGACCGTTTGGTATGATTAAATATTAGTTTTTCCTTTTAATTAAAATAAAAGTAACGACTAACTAGAAAAGAGGAGGGAGGGAAAACAAACCCTTAAAATATAAAAAGAGCGCCAAAATACTAAACTAAACATTGCCTCTTATTACCCTCTAAAATTTTAACTTATTTTTCTAAAAAACCAACTTCCTGCGAGGCGCCAACATTGTACTTTTCCCTGCATAATCAGCCAGATCTCGGATCGTTTCGCTCACTAAATCCTTGAATATCAGTCGTTCGATGTCGAGCACCGCCTCCGACATCTCCACCGGTTGATCTCCCCAGCCAGTGATCCCTTCCAGGTCCTTCCTCAATGCACTGCAAATGACCTCCAACAAGTCGTCCGCCGTCTCACGCTCTCGAATTCTCTGAAATTCCGACCAAATTTGCCTCAACGGCGGCAATGTAACGCCGGATTCCGTCAATGAGACTGCCGCCATTGCCGCCTTCCATGCCGGTAGTTGTTTGTTTTGGTTGAGGATTTCGGTGATCACATCGAAAGTAAGCTTTCTTTGGAGCTTGGAGACTCTTGAAGTGTCCTTTCCTTTGAGATATTGCTGCTTCTCTAGTAAGAAGAATACGTCAGAGTCTTCCGGCAGGAAAGTTATAGCACGCAGGATCTCCGTGATGTAGACGAAATCAGGATCATCCATTGATATGTCATCTTTTACCGGGGAGATAGCAGGGCTCCAGATTTCATCCTCCAAATCAACTGTTGAATAAATCACAATTATTGTTAATAAATCAATCAAATAATGTTTTAAAAAAAAGGACCGAACCAGAGACCTCACACACTTTGTGAATCCCCTTCTCTACAACAAGGCCACCCCTTAGGGGGTAATAACAAAGGATTTGAAACTGCTCAAATGGAGCTAAATTGCAGCACTCCAACCATCGGTTGAGATTACAAGTCACGAGCCCACAAGAACATTTTTCAGCAATGGTTGGATGAGATCAAAAGTTCTACTGATTTGTATTTTTTGGCTCAATTCAATCTCAAGCGATCATTGACAAAAAAAAACACTTGTGGCCAAAATCACGCTAATAACCGGAGCACTGAAGCGCATCGGTAGTGGGAGAAGTTGTAGGTAACAAACAAACTAGTGGAACCACCATCGCTATCAAAATGAAGATAAATAAATGAAAGGCAGACAACCCTTAAATCAATTCGGAACTTTTCTAACAATTTAATGGCTAAAAAGTGAAGAGGCAAGGCAAGTAGATCAAGTATAGGACCACAAACACAAAGTGGTCATCACTACAGGCACACACTCACAGAGCCAAAATTTAATGGAAAATAATTTCAACAGACTTTTGTTTTTGACAAAGAGTTGCTACGAATTAAGTAAAAAGTACTGTTCAAGTTGAAATTTGTGCACACAAGAGGCCTCAGTCGTTGTCGATTATTTAAAACTGTTTAATGCTTACTGATTATAGTTAGGAATTATTGAATGAATTTTTGACTTAACGAAGCCCGTCCTCATCAAATATCCTCCGATCACCATCTAAGGCCACAATCCATGTGACACTGTAAGTTGCCATTGAAACATGTTCTGTTTCGATTATTTGTTCCTATTCTCGCATTAACATGACATGTACTTTTGGTTTTGTTATTTTCCTTGTCACTTGTGTTATCAATCTGATCTATATTATGATTGATTTAAAGTATACTACCTCCGTTTCCAAATTAATGTTCAAATTTCATTTATGGGACATTCTGAAAATCTCCGTTTCTTACAATTGAAAATCTCTATATTTATACAATTAAATGGCAAAGATATATAAATATTTTTGTTAACCACTTTCTAAACATTTAGTTTTGCAGTAAATGGTATAAACGCATCCAACTAAAGGGCAACCATCCAAAGCTCATTTCTAATGCTTAGAGGTCGTCTTCTTTGTCTGGATAATTTAGCAGGGCATTAACTCAACTTGAGCTACTGATAGTTTTAAGACCGGTTATTCACACCACCCTTCGTGCTTTAATCTACTATACAGTACCATCAATTATAACATGATATGGTTAGTTTTAAACATCCCTTTCGGTTTGGGTCAGTTTTCATGGGCTATATAAGAACATCACAACCCGAAGCCAAAATCCAATTTAATTTACTCGGTTTAGACAAGTTTGACCGGTAACCGGTTCCTTAAATCATTTTGGGAATAATGCTTTTTTGTTATTATTGTAGACGGGTTGGACCGGTTGAAACTATTATAAAAATATTTGCATAACCCTAAACTCGGTTAAATATTGAATACAAATGTGACAGAATACCATCTTCTTTAACTCTAAATAAGAAACAACAAAGGCAATCATATCTTTTTTTTAAAATAACAATCTTAACCAAACAACCTTGATTTCACATGACTGGATTTAGTTTACTAGCTATTTTTTTTTTTTTAAGGCGATCATATCTTTTGGACACAAAAGAAACATAAGAGGCCAAGCCATTTGTTAAATGTTCATGGTCTATATTTAGCTTCTTCTTCTAATGTGTTCTACTTTTACCAAATAAAAGTGGTATAAAAGAAGTGGTTGTAGAATGTATAAATTAATGCGAAAGAAAACTAAAATAAAACTATTCTCTCCGTCTCATTCGAAAAGACATAAATTTTTATTTTGGATGTCTTATCTAAAAAGCACACTCCTAAAATATAATCATTTTAATATTTTCTTATTCATGAAATTCAATTGTCATATTCACAATAATTACACATTTTCTATTCTTTACCTCACAATATTTCACTCACATAAGTTTTCAAACTCACAATATTTACCCTCGTTTATATTTTTCTTAATTCTCGTTTAATACTCGTTTTTATTTCTTTTCGGATGGGGTAGACCCTAAAAGTAAAGTAACCAATAGAAAGGAGCCACGTCAGTTGACTGAAATTAATGCAGGCTGTACACTAAATCACAGATGACATAACAGCAAGAGAAAAAACTGGGGGAAAGGATTGGGATTAGTTAGGGGAAATGAACGTCATGTGAATACAATGAAGAAGATATTAAAAAAGCACATGCGTTTGCTTACCTTTGAAATCAATGCTTCTTTTCATGATGGGTGACGGAGATGACGACGATGACTCGTCCTTGTAAAACGACGAGTCAAGCACCGATACTGGACTCGGTTGTAACTCGTTCCCATTCATCTCTGCTATACTGTTCAGCAATTTATCACACCTGTCCAGTAAATTCCGACCTTCCCTGTATTCCTCCATTTTCGATCTCTGCATTTGAAGAACAATGTAAAATTAACTTCAAAATTAATCGTATTTAAGGAAATTGGAATGGAAATTGTGCGTTAATTGATGAATTGTGAGAATATGAAAAGAATTTGCTGAATTGAATGTAGATTGTGAAATGTGTGTACCTCTGTATCGGTCAGGGAAGATGTACTGACGGTGCTTTCAGAAATGGAAGAGGATTCATCCTCTATGACGATGTTATTTCTCATCTTGTCCTTGGAAGTTATCGGAGCGGCCGTTGGTTTCTTGCTTCGTGGTGATCGGTTTGTGATGGCGGCTTGATCTTGTACGGTTTTTCTGGAGGTGAGCTTTGGAGATTGTACCGGAGATACTCTACGTGGCTCCGGCAATTCGTTGGATCTCTTTTGTGTTTGAATGCTCAACGGTTTGCGTTTGATGATTGAATTGGAGTTCTTCGTGGAAGTAGTCTCGGTTCTAGTAGGTGATGCTGAATTTCTCGTTCTTACTGGACTTCTGACATTACGATCAACGCCGGTGCGTTCACGCCGAGGACTTACCGACGGAGTACTCTCGCTGGCGAGATTTAGATTTCTTCTAATGCCGGAATCGGTTCCAGCTCTTCCGTTTGGAGACGATGATCGCCATGGCTTCATGACGACAATAGGTGAGTCGTCTACGGCGAAATTCCGATCGTAAATGATGTTCCTGTGACTGATATGATTTGAAGGCTTTTTAGAATGCAAAAGGCCTTTGAGTTGCAACGCCTCGAGGATTTGTTTCAGCGTTTCTAGATCCGTCGACTGTTCATCAATTCCTCTCATCTTCAATCTCCTTTCAATCTCTCCGAAGATTGATACCGTTGTCTGCTTCGGCTCCGGGAAGAAATCCGCTGAGTCAAAATAGCTTCTCCGTTGTTGTGGTGATCGCCATTGAGAAGTCCTTACCGGTTCAGCTTTCACGTTTCTAGAAGTAAACACCTTCGGATCCACCGCTCTGTAATTCGACGTCGTCCTGTTGATTCCGTTTCCGACATTCTCCCTTGCCGCATTACTTGTTATGTTGTTATTCGGGAAATTGTTGACGTCGACGAATCGAGAGTGGAACAGATCTCTTGATACTCTGGATTCCGAAGCGGATCTTCGCAACTCCGGCTTCTTTATCGGTTCGGGGATTGAATTTTCCGGCAATGGTTCAAGCCCCATGAGTCTCCCAATAACGCTAGTAGATCGACGTTGTTTGTCATCGCTATTCACCGGCGAGCTATCACACCGGTTTGTACGAATCTCCTTTGCATAAAGGCTTCCTTTCGCATCAACGGTTGCTCTGCTATCTAACGACAGCCGTGGCGCTTCTTTGCAAAACTTCCATGAAGTTTTCGTTCCATCTTTCAGCTCAAAAATTGGCAGAGGAAGCGGCGATTTAGGCGGTGTTTCAGGAACATTAGACGGCAACGACGATTTAAGTTCCGTTGATGGAGAAGGTTTGAAACGGTCCGGGCTGGCCTGCACAACCACCAATTTCGCTGGCTCCGGCACCGCCGGAACACGAGATTCAACTGACTTCGCCGGCTCCGGTGAAGATACAGCTCCCTGACAATTTCACAATTAGATAATCAAACACAACAATTAAAAATGAGCTGTGTAAAAATGAAATTCACATTATAATAAATGAATGAAAACTGACCGTGGCCGGAGGGAGGCGCTTGGTGGAGTACATTTTTTTACCGGACAACATCTGTTGGCGATCGAAGATCTGAAAGAAACCAGACATACATCCCATCTGTTTCTCAATCTGCTTCTCTAAATGCTGGTCCTGCACTAATCCCGTCATCATTTCCGGCGACTTCTCCCGCTCCGGTATTATCTCTTTTATCTCACTCTCCACTCAAAAAACACACACAATGTCTATTTAATTAAGCTTTAACGTCATATTGGCTCCAAACAAAGTGCCATTGATGAGACATTTCTCTCTCTCTCTCAGTTTGTGTTGAACTTTTCACTTTATCTGCAACTCCCGCTTTCCGCCCATTTAAAGGGTTAGGGAATCAAGCGGAGGAGAAATAGTTGGGTTACGTGCAGGTTGAAAAGACCGTTATGTCCTTAAAGGGGTGAAAATGGAATTTTGTAACAAAATTATCTCATTTTACCTTTTGAACCTAAGGAATGTAAAAGTTTTATGAAATTGATCATTGATTTTGGAATATTATCGACATTTGACATTAATGAAAGTTATGTGTTGTTATTATTATATGAATTGACAACAACTGAAGTGGTTTTTGAAGATTTGGTTTGATTTTGTTCATGGTGTGGTGGTGGTAGGTTGGTGATTGCGTTGATGACATTGTAATGAGATGCACAAATAAATTATAAAGCTTCTTATGTAAAAACATACTCCCTCCGTCCCACCCGAATTTGGACAAAGTTACTTTATACGGAGATTAAGAAATAACAATAAGATAATAAAAATGTGTGGTAGAAAATGAAGAGAGAGAATGAGTGAAGTTAATAGTGGTTGGTTGAATAAATTGTATGGTGGAGAATGAGTGGAGTTAATGAGTGAGTGGGGTATGCCCATTTTTTTATTATTATAAATTTTCCTTTTTGGGTTGTCCAAATTCGGATGGAACGCTCAAAAAAAAATTTGTCCAAATTCGGGTGGGACGGAGGGAGTAATGTTTAAGGTTATAACCCCAATAGCTTAACCACTAAATCACATACATCATTTGATTAAGGGAGTTCACTGCAACCCATTTCATATACATTGTGTTCGCCCCTAGTTGGTGATTTGCATGGCGGTGAAGACTTGATTTTTCAAGGTTATTTAAGCCCTTAAAATTAGGTGTCAAAAGACCAAATTACTCATTATGTGAGATGCACATTATTAATTTTGTTAAGTTTCTAATGTTTGTTAGATTTAGAGGGCAAAATAAAATAAATTTAATAATAAATATTAAAGTGAGATGAATTTTACATATGGGATGCAAAATGAGCATTAATGTTTTTAGTTTTAGTTGGGGGAGGGGGGGGGGTGTTATATGCGAATAACTGAATAAGGGACTTTCTCGTCTAACGTTAAGACGCTGGGTTAACCTCCGTGGCTGTGGGTCATGGTTTACGTGTCAGGAATCCACCTCCTTGAGAGTTGCCAAAATGTTAAACGATGACCATGACTTCCATTTACAAAATTACCCCTCATATAAGTGTTGTATTAAGTACTCCCCCAGTCCCGCTACAATCTGCATATTTTTTTTATTGGGCGTCCCATTACAAACTTCACACTTTTTAAAATGACAAAAAAATTTTACTATTTCACTCACTAATTCTCTCTTCTACTTTATTTTTATACTCACAACACCAATCAAATCACTATTTCTTACCCCATTTTCTCTCTCCAATCTCACTTTTCATACACACAATATTTTCTCCACTAACTTTTTCCTTAATTTGCGCACAAACAGTAACTATGAACTTACTATCGGGACGGAGGGAGTATTTATTTTTGTATAGTTTATTTATAAGTAAACTATTAAATTTCTCTTATCTCCTATAATAATTATGTATTGCAGTTGATTTGTTATTTTAAAAAAATACTTCTTTCATTTAGAAAAAAAATGTCTAAAATATTTTTAAATTTGCTCTTGATCAAAATCAAATTCGAAAATATTTTGGACATTCATTTTAGGTCGAAGGGAGTACTTGCTTGTATATAATTTGTAGTAAGATTATTTAATTTTTTTTAAATGAAAAAAAAATTATTATGAAATTGGAAAGTACATTTATTTAATTTTATTTAATTTCTAAATAGTTTTTACTAGTTCTTTATGCCTGTGCCAATGGCACGGGAACAGTATGAAAATGTAAAGGACTGGAAAAAATGAAATCACATGGCTGTGACAATGTTCCAATTATGGTTGTAACCTGAGTTCGAAGAGTAGAATAAAAATGAAGATTAAAGAGAATGATAATGACGAAGTATTGTATATATCAATAGTAAAATATGAACAATTCTTTGCAAGCTATATAACTGTTGGGGATGGAGAGTGGGAAGGGAAGAGACGTGGTGGAATGAGTAGCAGTTTTCACAGGCGGTTAGAATTTAATTTTTGGATCAGTTTTAGACCGTCGGATTAATTTTTGAGATGGATCAGTTTTAGGCCGTCGGATTAATTTTTGAGATTTAATCTTAGCCGCTATTTGTCTTAGCGGTTACCTCCATTGCCTATTGTAATATAGATATGACTCAAATTTAGATCCGGGAAGCAGTGGGACAGAAGAGGCATAACGAGGAAGGGAAGGAGGGAAACACAGCTTATAAGTAAAAAACTAAAAATGTAGAGAGTCGATCTGGGGAGAAACGCGTTTCTCCGTGCTTCTGGAGAAACGGGGCTTGTTTTGTCGCGCGACATAATAAGCCAGTTTCTGGATATACTTTCATCAGCTTCTGGATATTCAGAAGCTTTGGAAAGGATATCCAGAAGCTTTGGAAAGGATATCCAGAAACCAAATATTTTTTCTGGATATCCTTTCCAAAGCTTCTGGATATCCAGAACATTGAATATGGATATCCAGAAGCTTTGGAAAGGATAGCCAGAAAAAATATTTGGTTTCTGGATATCCTTTCCAAAACTACGGATATACTTTCATCAGCTTCTGGATATCCAGAAGCTTTGGAAAGGATATCCAGTTGTGGTGGCTAAGTATGTCGCGCGACAAAACAAGTCCCGTTTCTCTAGAAGCGACGAAAAAACGCGTTTCTCCCCAGATTTTGTGAAATGTAGAATGGCTCGCCCGTGACCGTAATAAGCTTTCGTCAATATCATAGATCCGTTACTCACTCCCAAATCAAATCAAATGTACCTTGTCCCTCATTTATAATTTTACGCGTATATTTTTTATTTCTTTTAAAATTTTGGATTATTTTAATTAATTATTTAACCTATTATAAGAATGTTATTTAAAAGTTTCATTTTTTTCCGGTCCTTTCAAAAACTCTCCCCATTATCAATTTCAATCTGATTTTTTTATCACTTTTTTTTACACAAAATCTAGGAAGAAATGCGTTTCTCCATGATTTATGGAGAAACGGATTTTTTCAATTACATTGGCTTGGCTTGCGTCGTCTTCTTCAACGGAAATCACCCTCTCCCTGCGTCGTCTTCTTCAACCCAAGCTCTCCCTCACCGGAAAACAAACCCAACCTCAACCTCTATCACCGGCGACCTCCCTCTAACTCAATTAGCTTCCTCACCGATCCAATTTCTCCTCATTTTCATAGATCGGTGAATGTGTTTAGAACAGGGGATTGGGTCGTTGTTTGGTGAAGCGGTGGTTGAGGGATTAGATCGGTGATTTAGAGAGAGAACTGGGAAAGGAAGCTTGGCCAGGAGAGGGATTGGGTCGCCGGCGAAGGAGACCAGTGAAGAGGACGAGGGAGACGGCGGCAACGGTGAGGGTGCGGTTAGTGAGAGAGAGGAACGTTTAGTGAGAGAGAGATAGTCTCCGTCAGTCTTTTGTTGTTTCAATCAGTCTTTTGTTGTTTCTGGATATTTATTAAGTAGGTTCTGGATATCAAATATAATGCTTCTGGATATCAATTAAAAAGAGTTTGGGTTCTGGATATCAATTAAAAAGCTACTGGATATCAATTATAAAGCTTCTGGATATCCAGAACTCTTTGAAAGGATATCCAGAACCTTATGTAAGTGATAACCGTAAATTTAGAATTGACTTACGGATATAAGTTTTAAGGCTTACGGATATCCATATTCAATGTTACGGATATCAGGAACATTGTGAAAGTGATATCCAGATCAGAAATTTGGTCTTGGTCTTGGATTTGGTCTCAAATCTTTTTTCTGAATATCCGTCTTAAAGTTTCTGGATATCAATCTCAAAGCTTCTGGATATTCAGAAACCCGTTTCTCCATAACTTATGGAGAAACGCGTTTCTCCCTAGACCTACTCTTTTTTTTATTGACTCGTTTAACTCGATTTCACATCTATTAATTGTTGTTCTGCAATTAATAAATGAGAAATCAGATTTTTAATTTTCATATTTATTTATTTGTTTTCTAAATCTAATTTCTAAATAATGTTTGTTGTATTTATAATGTCGTATTTCTCTCCATTTGTGAACGCCTAGGATTTTCCTCATTTGTTGATTACTTGTAATTCCCCTTATTTGTTGAGGAATTTTTTCTCAAATAATCCATTTTTAAAATTTTATTTACCAAAGTAACTCACTGTTCAAACTTTTTCCCAAAATGTCCCATTTTTTGAAAACTCGCTACACCGTGTAATGAGTTTATAATTTTTCAATTAAAATCGCTACACGGTGTAGCGATTTTAAATTTGCTAAATTTTATTTAATATTTATGCTTTAAAAAAAAAAAAAAAACTAAATTTGAAATCGCTGCAGGGTGTAGCGATTTCAACACCCTGTAGCAATTCCAAATTTAAACCAAGCAAACAAAGCAAACAAAGTCCAACCGTGTTGTGTTGTATGTACGTACTACTATAGTAGTACTAATAATAAGTACTTCCTCCTGCCCATTTTAAATTACAAAATAATAATATAAAAATTATGTATTAATAAAAAAAATTAAATAAAAATATTACTTTTTTATCTCAAATAAATATTTTAAAAAATGTACATCTATAAAAAAAAAATCATTTCAAAAATAAATATTACTTTCGACTCAAAATAAATAACCAAAAAATAATACTAAATTTTTTATTCCAAAAAAATGAGCATTACTTCCTTCATCTCAATGAATATTTTAAAAATTAATACTACTTCATTCGCCTCTAAAATTAATGTTTGTAATGTTAGTGTCTTCGTCTCAAAATATGATATTAATTTTTGAGGCAAATGAAGAGTATTATTTTATAAAATATTTATTGAGACGAAGGGTAATGCTCATTTTTTTGGAATAAAAAATGTAGTATTATTTTTTGGTTATTTATTTTGAGTCGAAAGTAATATTTATTTTTGAAAATGAATTTTTTTTATAGAAGTACATTTTTTAAAATATTTATTTGAGATAAAAAAATAATATTTTTATTTAATTTTTTTTATTAATATATAATTTTTATATTATTATTTTGTAATTTAAAGTGGGCCGGAGGAAGTACTTATTATTAGTACTACTACAAAGAGTACGTACATGTACAACACAACACGTTGACTTTGTTTGCTTTGTTTGCTTGGTTTAAATTTGGAATTGCTACAGGGTTGAAATCGCTACACCCTGTAGCGTTTCAAATTTAGTATTTTTTTTTTTAAAGCATAAATATTAAATAAAATTTAGCAAATTTAAAATCGCTACACCGTGTAGCGATTTTAATTGAAAAATTATAAACTCGCTACACGGTGTAGCGAGTTTTCAAAAAAAGGAACATTCAGGGCAATAGTTTGAACAGTGAGTCATTTTGATAAATAAAATTTTAAAAATGTATTATTTGAGAAAAAATTCATTTGTTGAGGGTTTTGTGTATTTTTTTTTATTTTTTTATGATTATCAGTAAGACTAAATGCATCTAGAGGAGTGGAAGAACGCTAGAGATGCAATATTTCATCACGATTTCCATGGTTCAATGTTGTGAAAGATGGAATTTTCCAAAGTCAGATTTTGTTAAAATTATGTGATGCAAAGATGTGTTTAATAGGACCATTCATTTTTCTTTGCAGTTAATAAGTCAAAATGTCAGTACATTGACGAATATAATTTATAGGGCAGCGTTTGTAATTGTGAGCCCCACCGTTTGGGTCGAACTTCCAACGTCTGTGAATAGTCGACTCCTAAACTTTTGTTATTGTCATTAATAATATTGTTCTTTTGGTTTCAAAAAATAAAAAATGTAAAATATATATCTACACATTTCCATAATTATAAAACATGCTTCCCGACGTGGGATAATATCTCTAACACGCCCCCATCGCGTGTCGCGAGCTTTTTGTCAAAGCTTATAACGTGGACTTATTAATCGAGTGGTGAGGAGTAAAATCGTGGGCCGTTGGATCTGAACGTGTAATGTATATAACTATATACTCTGATACCATCTTAAAGTATGCGTACAACTTAAAATCAATTGGTAATAAGAAGAGTGACACATGATCTTTATATATTATATGAAAGATTTATCAATTCCTGATTTTTAATAATATCTCTAACAACAATATTAAAAAAACCGAATTATAAAACAACACTGACATCCCTAAATCCAAATTCTTAACATATGCATTACATATGATAATATCTTGAAAGTAAAGGAGCTTATGAACCTGGGAAAAGGAGATACTCTCTTCGTCCCACTGAAATTTCAAATTTTTTTGAGACAAAAACTTGGGTGAGAACATCACTACCCGTCTCATCCATGAGACGGGTCGGATCCATGACTATAACCCGCCCCAACCCGCCCCAATAATACCCGTCTCTCTCTATACGCAATAACCGTCTCTCACTATCCTTTCTCTCTCTAAACGGAAACCAGTCCTCTCTCTCTCTAAACGCACCACAGCCTCCACCCATCTCTTCGGTCTTCTTCATCAACAACGAGCTTCCTCCTCACCTTGACCACCGTTCTCCTTCTCCGGCCAAAACCATCCTTGTTTTCCCTTTTTCTTCTACTGACATCAGTGATGGGTTGTACGGCACACTTTACTGACCATCTTCCAATTCCAGCCGTCATCCCCAAATCGGCGGGAACCCTAATTGTGACAGAGAGATGCACGAGAGTTGTGGGTAGCTTCTTGCCCATGGGAAACCATTTAAGACTTGGACATCAACGAATATCAACATCCACGGATTAGAGAATTCATATTCTCCGAGTCTTCGTAGCTCCATTGCTTTCCCCTCGCTTTTCAATTTTATGCTCCAAATATGTTGTTGATACCAAGCTATCTTTCGGCTTCTCACACTTCCGGATCTTCAATCGCCTCGTAGACGTGAGATTGTTTTGCCAATTCGGCATCTTCTCAAGCTTATTACACAACCTCGGTTCCTGCACTCTCAAGATTGTGAGGAAGAAAACCAAACTGGGTTCAGATCTCGGGATGAGCAAGCTTGATTTGGTTAAATCTATTGAAAATTTGAATGTTATTCTGAGATTTCATAACATCTAATTTTGGCCCTAAATGAAATCTTGACTTGTTTTCTTTATTGGATGCACAAATTTTAATTTTCTTCAGCTTTTCTATTTTTCTTTCGTTCTATTTTGGGTGAGATAGATTCATCTGTTATGTTCATGGTATGTTTTTGCTGTGGGTAGTAGAGGTTGGAGGAAGTAATTGTGAGTAATACTTCTCATCATTTGTTTAAGTAATAGTTGGTATTGCTATAAGTAATAGTACTACACTTGTGAAGTAATAGTGTTATTATTTTTTTTTAACTAATAATAGTTTTAGGAATTGTTTTCATTTTGAGTAATACTTCTCATTTGTTTAAGTAATAGTTGATATTGCTATAAGTAATAGTACTACACTTGTGAAGTAATAGTGTTATTATTTTTTTTTAACTAATAATAGTTTTAGGAACTGTTTTCATTTTGAGTAATACTTCTCATTTGTTTAAGTAATAGTTGATATTGCTATAAATAATAGTACTACACTTGTGAAGTAATAGTGAGATAGTTGTGTTGTGCCCAAAAAAATTTTTTTTTTTTTTTAAATTTTGTTTTTTTTTTTTTTCGATTTGTGAAAAGTAATAGTTACTATAACATAATGTAATAATTGTATTCATATAAAGTAATAGTTTGTATTTATATAAAGTAATACATATATACGAAAAGTAATAGTGATTTTTTTAAATTTTTAAATTTTGTTTTTTTTTTTCGGTTTGTAAAAGTAATAGTTACTATAACATAATGTAATAATTGTATTCATATAAAGTAATAGTTTGTATTTGTATGAAAAGTAATAGTTACTATAACATAATGTAATAATTGTATTCATATAAAGTAATAGTTTGTATTTGTGAAAAGTAATAGTTACTATAACATAATGTAATAATTGTATTCATATAAAGTAATAGTTTGTATTTGTATTCATATAAAGTAATACTTCTCATTTGTTTAAGTAATACTTCTCATTTGTTTAAGTAATAGTTGGTATTGCTTTATAAGTAATAGTACTACACTTGTGAAGTAATAGTGTTATTTTTTTTTAACTAATAATAATGTTAGGAACTGTTTTAATTTTGAGTAATACTTCTCATTTGTTTAAGTAATAATTGGTATTGCTATAAGTAATATTACTTTTTTAAACCACTGAATAGTCGAAAAAATAATATAAAAACTAAAAAAAAAAAGCAAAAAGAAAAAAATAATAATAAAAAAAAAATAACAAATCCTAGTACATAATAAAAAAAATAATAAAAAAAGCATAAAGAAAAATAATAAAAAAGCAAAAAGAAAAAAATAATAAAAAGAAAAAAATAATAAAAAGAAAAAAATAATAAAAAAAAGCAAAAAGAAAAGAAATAATAAAAAACTAGAAAGAGAAAGTACTCTTAGTAATTTAATTTTCCATTTCCATGTAAGGCGGTACATGTAGATGTTGGGAGAGGGGGCACTGTACGTGACCCTTTTTGCTTCTTTGATTTATTGTTGGGTCATGGGTCTGGGCTTTGGGTTGGGTCCGACCCGTCTCATCCATGAGACGGGTCTTGATGTTCTCACAGGAGACTCTCTCTTTTTTTGAAAGGTTATATTATTCAAAAGTTTAAAATTTTAAAATGATTTTTTTATTACTTATTTATTTATAGGTTTCACATGTTATAATCATTATAATTATTTACTATCTATTTGCTACTACACTTTCTCTCTCCTACCAACAATTTACACTCATAACACACACCTTTTTCATATTTTCTAATTTTTAACCATTTTATTTTTTTGACTTTTGGACGGAACGGGGGAGTATAAATAAACTAGTTAAAAACAAATTCTAGACTCTAAAAAAACATAAATATATGGTTGTGAAATGTTCAATTCAGGGATTACAAGTGTAACTGAATTTAATGTGTAGACTATAGGCTCAAACACTTTTTAATAATAAAACATTTTTTATTATCATTAATAATAAAAATAATAATTATGCAATGTTGAACAGTTAAATAATTGATGTTATCCAAGTGTAACTCAACATGGATCCAGCAAGGTTGAGAGCCACCCACCCGGCCCTCCACAGTTAATGGCTATGTCTTTCATGGCTTAGTCACCCATTTGTCCTCTTGGATTAATTTGTGGACAATTATTTATTTATTTTTTAAAAAATGAGATTTATTTATTATTATTGGTATTATTCATATGACCCCATGCGGACCATCTTTTATTGGCCTCCCTCATGGCCAAATTCCAAAACTTTGATTGTGCATTTGTGCTCGTTCCACGTGGAGCTTTTTGTTGAGGTTTAAATTAAAACTAGTTTTACTCCGATGCGATGCACGGATCATTACATATTATTTTAAGACAAAAATTAAAAAAAAAAATAATAAAAAAGTGAAATAGATTTATTTATACATTATGAAAAACTTTCTTAAACACTATATTATCAGTACATAGATCAGATTGATCCAAATGCTGAGTTTTGGATGGAGCCTTTTCCTCCAGCAATTCCAACAATTCCGAAGAAATGAATTGCTGTTAGATTCTTTCTGAACTCAAAAAATCCGAACGAGTTAAGAAAACGTTTTTGAAATCGAAAACGTGCGGGTGCACGGGCAAAAAAACCCGGGTGTCCACCAATATTACTCATTTGTTCTAAAATGAATTATTATTATCTTTTATAAAAAATAAATCGACATTTATTATTTGGGTCATTGCCTCATAAATTTCTCTTTTTTTTTTAGATCTATGCTCAATAAATTCCTTTTATGATGTTGTATTATGTTTCGAAAATACAACATCAATTAAGACCATAATACTGCATTTCGGCGGCCGCCGTGGCCAGTCAAAGCCCATGGACCGGCGACCAGATTCCGACCTCCGGCGATCGACGGCCGGATTTCGGCCAAAATTGCCGGATTTCGGTGAAAATTGATCGGATTTCGGCCAAAATTGACCGGAATCCGACATGCGGCGATAGCAGACGGCGGCGGAGGCTGAGGCATGGCGGAGAGGCGGTGGTGCGGATGCGATATTATGATTTTAAACTACTGCATAACTAAATGTTGTATTATACATAATACAACATGAGAACTTATGGGACATTTCAATTTAATAGAAAACTTAAGGGGAAATAAATCTTCCAAAATGAAACTTATGGGGCATAATCCCTTATTATTTTGGAGTAATTGTCTTTCGAAAAATCCAATCTTCCATTAGTAACAACATCAAGCTCTACAACAATTGAGTTCAATTACAATAATCAGCTTAATTAAGTTAATTTTTTTTAGGAGCATTTAAAAAAAAAACTAATTTTGAAAGATGGATATCACAAATAAATCCACATAAGTTGGATGTTACAAAAAAAATCCTTGAATATTACAAACAAAAAAAAAACTCTTTTTTTTTTTTTAAAAAAATCTTTTTTCAAATGACATTTATCAGTTGTTTATATCTGATAAATCATTTATCAATTTTTTATAACTAATAAATTCATTTATCAATTTTCAAAAAATATTTTGCGCTTGTTATTTGATTAAACAACTGATAAATCCGTTATTTAACTGATAAATGCATTTATCAGTTAAGAATAACTGATAAATGCATTTATCAATTATAAATACGAAAATTTTTCCCATTCAAAAAAATAAAAATAAAAAATAAAATAGTTTTTGTAAAATCATAATTTACGTGTTGTTTTTTTTTTTTTTTTTTGTAAATTGTATTTTTTTGAGGTAGTTTTTGATAAAAACTCATTTTTTTTATTGTTATTGTTGAAAGGATAGTGTCTCCTAATTTTTATTAATGGAATATAAAAAATAGGTGATGAAGAACTAGACTAAAACCATTACAATCCATACTTGTAGTATATTAAAGTAGGCGAAAATAAACATGGGTGTGACACCTCATCAAGAAATGAGATTATCTTGCATTCTAGGAAGCCACATCATCCTAGCTATTGATGTGCCTAGACTTTTCAAATTCGACTATTAGTTGAGTATATTAGACAATAATATGAGGTATGATATTAGGTACTCTTATATAGGAGTATATAATAGAAGTATAGCTATTAGGTATGATATTAGGTACTATTATATATGAGTATATAATAGACGTATACTTATATAATAGAAGTATAGATATTATGTATGGTATTAGGTACTATTATATAGGAGTATATAATAAAAGTATAGACTAGGGTATGTAACTAGGTATAAGTAGTAATAGACATATACTCTTATATATATAATAGAAGTATAGACTAGGTAGGCTATGCATTTAAAAACGCTAATAAATTGATACATTATCAACTTTTCGACTTCTTATGTATTGATTATCCTAATTAAACTTTTCATATATAAAAATGCATTATTTTATTTTCGGAATACATATGACTTTGCTTGAAAATATGATAATAATTAAAGAAATTTGTTTTAGTAATTCAAAAGGCAAAAAGATGTTTAATGTTCTTATTTAAAAACACTAATAAATTTATACATTATCAACTTTTCCCCTTCTTATGTATTGATTATCCTAATTCAACTTTTCATATACAAAAATGCATTATTTTATTTTCGGAATACATATCATGAAGAGAGACTTTACAAATTCATGAACGGAAGATTGTTCATATCTTCATCGTTTAGTATACTTCAACCGTTAAGAACATGAAGAATCATTGAATTAGTTTCACATTATGTTCATTAGTAACATGCATATGATAATTCAAAAGACACACCAACGTAATTTAATTTTGCTATCTATTACTAAACATATAGAAGAATATAATTTTATTCTGTTATAATCAAAAGGAATATGAAACAAGTTGAAGTTTAAAGGTTGTAATACTAACTAATATAATAATTAGAAAAAACTTTTAGACTATTCATAAAAGATCAATAGTTGAAGAGTCATCAACTTTCTTCATTCAAGTATATAAACACTAATTTCCTTTTGACAAATGTTTGTATTTTTGCTCTTCATCACTTTTGTAGACACTGATTCATGAAGAAAGAAAATGTGTCAAGGTTCTAGGGAATGCTATTGTAAGTATTCACAAAATTCATTTTTTTTCGGATTTGTGAGTGACTTCTTTATAATCTCTTTTGACTTATTTTGAATAGGATTTGTTTTTTTATATATTATGTTTGTGTTTATTATTTTGAATTTGATTTTGATTTTAATTTTAATTTTAATTTTAACATTTATTTTATAATTTTTCATCTTTATTTTGATTTTATTTCTTGTTTTTTTTCTATTTCTTTTATGTTTGTGATTGTTTCTTTCACTTTTTAATTATTAGAATTTTAATTTTCATTTTTTATTTGCATTTTATTTTTTCGTATGTTTTTATATTGATATTGATTTTCTTTTATGCATTAGATTTTTTTCTTAATTATTAAAGTTTTTTTTCGTTTTGCTTTTGCTATTTTTGTAAGACAATTTACAACTTGGCTTTAAATAAGAACTTTGTTTGGATTATTTTTTTATTTTTTTTTATTTCGGTTATGATTTGATTTCTTTTACTTATTTGTAAAGTTGATTTTAGTTTTATTTCTTATTTTTTTTACATATTTGCTTTACTTTCGTTTTTTAATATTATCTTCATTTTTTTTTCAGTTTGTGATAAAAAATATTTCTTTTATTTCGATCAAAGTTTGATTTTTGGTTTATTTATTTATATTTGGGCTTGATATTGATTTTCATTGATGAATTTTTCAAAATAGTTTTTTTATTTTTTAATATATTTTGATTGTGTTCGTGAATGCTTCCTTTTTATTATTTTTTATTAAGATTCAATTTCCATATTTCATTCAATTGTTTCATCTTTCTTTTGTTTTTTTTTTCTATTTTGATATTTATTCTACTTTGACTTTGTATTATTTTTAAAAATATTCAAATTTATTATTTATATGTTTCTACTCTTTATTTTTATTATATTTTTGAACTCTTATTTTTTATTGTTTTTCCTTTATTAATATTTGACTTTCATATTTTTGTTTTGATATTGAATTCATTTTTTGTTATTATTTTATTTATTAAGTTTTTGAATATTTTTATTTGTTGTTGCGTTTTCTTTCTTCTATTTTATTCATACTTACGAATGAATTCTATCAAATTGCTAAGATTACAAAAATTAACTATAATGATATTTGTTAATCTTACTTTTATCTTTTATATTGATTTATATATTTATTATGGAGAAAAAAAAATTATGCCATAACCCTAACTCTAAATACCTCTTTCAAGACTCCATCTATCCCATCATCACATGACATAACAAATGAATTTCATGGTTAGCCTTTTACAAGTTTGTGACCTCACTCATACTTTTTTCCATGACTATAATATTTATAATTCATCCTCATAATATTTTATATTAATAAATTAATTTCAAACTGAAGTACATATTTTTTTGGGTCATTGCCCCATAAGTTTTTTTTTTTTTAAATCTATGCTCAATAAGTTCCTTTTATAATATTGTATTATGATGTTGTATTATGTTTCGAAAATACAACATCATTTAAGGGCATAATACTGCATTTCGGCGGCCGCCGGTGACCGAAGTCCGAAGCACATGGACCGGCGATCAGATTCCGACCTCCGGCGACCGGATTCCGGCCAAAATTGCCGAATTCCGGTGAAAATTGACCGGATTCCGGTGAAAATTGACCGGAATCCGACATGCGGCGATAGCAGACTGTGGCGGCGGAGCTGGGCTGTGGCGGAGGCGGTGGTACGGATACAGTATTATGATTTTAAACTACTGCATAACTAAATGTTGTATTATACATAATACAACATGAGAACTTATGGGGCATTTCAATTTAATAGGAAACTTAAGGGGAAGTAAATCTTCCAAAATGGAACTTATGGGGCATAATCCCTATTTTTTTTAATGAACAAACTTACTTATGATTATCAAAAACATCAAAGTACCCCGTACGTAGCACGGGCAACACCCTAGTACAATGAAAGGAAAGGAAACTTTAAAGGGTAGGGGAAAAGAAAAAAGAAAATCGGTTAACCCTATTTTCATTCATATTTTTTAGAATCAACTTTATCTAGAAGATGATGGATTGTCGAGTAGTAAAATGACTATGAATGTTGTGTTCAAGGAAGTGTTCCAGAATGTTAAATGATAATCACATTTTTGTTTTTCGATTCATTAATTATTTCAAAACATGAATTAAAGTTGAATAATCAACTTTATCAACTATTTTCTTCTAAATCATTATCATAGGTAGCCCATTTAACTGTTTTTGAGATATCGTGCTTCAATATCATAAATAGCCCATTCAAAATCGAAAAACTTATTTTCTCATATGCAACAATATGCAACAGTAACAGGAATAGTATATTAATTTAATAGAAGAAAATTGTCTTATATCTGTTGTAGATTAAGGTGAGAGAGAAGAAAACTTGGCCTATTTAATACGAATAATTGTGTATATCACTAATAAATTGGATAAAGATTACTAACTACTAAACAACTGTTGGTGGACCGGCCTTGACTTCTAAACTTCTTTGCTTTGCTTTGCTTTGCTTGTGATGTTGCTAGGACCTTCCTCAACAGCAACTTCACCGTTGTAGTCCGACTTCGATATCTCCGGCTCCTTCTTCTCCGACTGGTCTGCACACAATCAAACGTCAACTAAGCCGGCGGCTCGTGAAAGCCCTGGCGTGAGGATAAGAATTGGCTTGTGAAAGGGGAAAATCAACAAAATTTGAGAGTGTTTGTGGTTGTGTGTGTGTTAATCAACGTACCTTGACAATGAAGCCTGCATATCTTATTTATACCCCTCATCCTCGTGCCTTGCACATGACATCCTCACATTTCATGCCTACTGCCACGTGTCGCTATATCATTGGTCCTTTCATAAAGTAAACCCTAATCACGTGATCATCAATCCCAATGCATAACCGTCTAATGGGTCCCACTTGGTAGATATTTATATGCCGCCTCTGGTGAATAACATTAACAAGAATCCTTCTCTCGCCGGATAGAGTCACTTCTTGTCCTATCTCGCCTCATCATTATGTCTCGCCTTATTCAAATGTGTCGCTTTAAACGTCATGTCTCGCCATTATTCTTTATCGCCGGCTTACCTCATAATGTGTCGCTGTTTGACGTCTTGGTCTTCTCCCCTTCTGAATGACATTATTGGGATACTCCTGTCTCGCCTTCCTTCCTTGGGGCCTTTATATCCTTTTCTTCTTCTTGGATCGTACTCTAATTTGAGCCCATTTTGCCGCTTTCTTGTTAATAAACTTGGCCAAAGCCCAATCTTTATATTCGTCGGCATCGAAGCCCCTAAGTTTATGGCGAGATTCATTTATGGTCTCGCCAAAAACTTTATGTTCAAAGATTATTCAATTAGCGACATATGCAATTTTCTTCAAGAAGCTACCACTGGAGATCCCTGTCCATACACGTGTCCTTCTCCTGATAACCCTTAACATTTTAATGAGCCGTCATTTGGGAATCGTGCCCGGTTGTGAGGGAAAATTCAAAAACCTTCCCCAAACGTCACATCCATCATTTCCTTAACCCCTATCTCATATAAATACCAAATCATAACCCCCATTCTTCTTTTCACCACCCTTAAACCCGGCTTGAACACTTTCTTTTTCCGGCGAACATCAACACTGATTCCGACCGTTCTTCTTCATTTTTCACCGTCTAAATCCCTGATTTCTTGCCCACATTTGCTTCTTGACCTTGATTCCATTCTTATTTACGCCTTTTCAAAGTGATTTGGTGTAATATTTCTCAATTCCCAGAATCTGATCATCGTCTCAGGCGTCTATTCATCTTTCCGGTGACTCTTCATCTTTTCCGACCAAGATCATCCTTTTCCTCGGAGTAACTTTTCCTTAAACCCTTCGCATTCTTTATCCTTTACATTTTGGTCTCCCCTTTTGAACGATTATTTAAAGTTGCATTTCCTTTCATTCCATAAAAATAATTTTTCCCAAGCGCCTTCATGGCGAGATCTAAATGCTTGTGCCAAGGTAGTTAGATACGGTCATTGTCGGGTTTCGGGCGGCTTTTATAGACGCTGCGAACTACTGGGCGAGATTGCCCAAAGCCGACCTAATTAGGTTTTTAGTTGAGCATTTGGGTGGATCCTTCTGATTGACTCCCTTGAAATCCAAGGCCATTTTTCCTTCCACTTTCGGCCCTATGTCGCACATTTTCCCTTCTAGTAATCAATTGGTTCGATTTATCAAAGATAAGTATAAGCGTCTTTAAGCGACTCCTCTGAATCCCAATGTGTCGCTGATCCCTTTTCCAAACGTAGAACACATTATAAATCAATCCTTGCTTCTTCTTCTTCCCGTGATTCTGCGACATGGTGGTCAAGCAACATCTTACGCATTTTGCTTCCAACAATCCCCCTCCTCTTGGGGTTCAAAATATCGCCCTTCAAGAAGGTACACTTTTTACCAATCCGCGCATCTTTGAGGCGGGATCTTCCCGTGCAACAGATAAAGACTCCCTAGTTCCCAACCTTATAACTGATTGGCATAGGGAGTATCACATAGATAGCTCCATCTATTGCATTTCTGAATATCAGGGAGACCTTTCCCTTGCCCACTTACGAGAAATGCGGGAAGGCATTGTCATTTTCCCTTCTCAACTCAAGGCCGGCCTTAGGATCCCCTTTGATCCTTTCCTTTGTGAATTCTTGTATAAAGCCCAAGCCATGATCACCGAAATTCACCCAAATGCTATTAGAATAATAACTACCTTCATCACCATTTGTCGCTCTCTGCGAAAAGAACCCACCATTACCGCTATGCTTTCTTTGTTTACTGGATACAAACAAACCAACCAACTTGCTGATGACATATTGGAAACTCGCCTTTCTCTCCAGTACCATAGGGGTCCCAAAGTCCTTACTCAGCTTGCCCACCAAAATTCACGATTGGATGGACGACCCTCTCTACGTTGTTTCTCGCGTTGGATGGTCTCATCTGCCGACCTTCATCCTATTAATACTCAAATTGACTCCAAAGATGCTTCTACCCTTGGCGACACTTGCCCTTGTTGACGACATTCGCTCCTTGATTGCCTTACCCGCAAATTACCGCACGACGCTCCCGGCCTCTCATTTCTTGGAGAGGTATTACGCGGAATAGGGAATTGCTAGATCAAGTCGGTTTGGGCGACAACTTACCCGAGTCCGGCCCGAGTTCCCATAAGCCACGTTTATTTTGACGGATGGGAGCGACATTCCGACAACAAATATGCTCATGAATCGGTCCTGAAGGGTTCTCGTCATTTATCTTGCCATGAATACCGCTCTTTGTATGTTTCCCCTTTAATCTTATCTTTTCTTTCCTTCAATTATAACTTGAAATACTACAACCCTTAACTTCCTTCTATTTATTTTCGGATCACGGGCCAAATCCATGGAAAGTCGTCAAGCGCCAACTCGGAGGCGACAAGAGAAGGCGACAATTGGCCAATGCACGCGGCCTTGCTCTTGCTTCCCTCCCTGAGAATCTTGCTTTGCCAATTTCTCGCGATGGTAAAGATCTTTGAGGAGATTGCTCTGGAGAAAACTCGGACCACGGCTAGAAAAAGAGCCGCACCCTGCCAACCAGCTGCGCGAGCTAAGCGGCGAAAAGAGTCGCTTCAAACCAGTGTCACTCCCGCTCCTCAGGTAAATATCCCGCCAAATCCTGCTACTGATCCCACTCCTCCTTCTACTGAAACTAATCTTCCGCCCACTTCTATTTCGCCAAATATTGAGATCACCCTTTCCCAAGCTGTCATCCCGCCAATTGATGTCGCACCGGCGACTGAAAATATTGAAACCCTTACCTCCAATCTTGTTCCACCAAATACTTCTTCTTTAGAAGTGAACATTTCTGAGCCCCCACAAATTGAAAATCTTCCTTCCCGCGAGACGGAGGTCTGCGACTTAACACTCATTTCCAGCTCCCCTTCAACTCCTCCTGGCCCTAGCACTTCTTCCGCTCTTCCTACTCCTAGGCGCTACGGGAAAATTTTTCCAAGCCCCTTGATTTTGTTGGGCTTTATGAGCTTAGCAAGGAAATTGCCAGAGTCCCCCGCATAAAGGGTTTGATTGAGGAAACTAAAAGCACGGAAGAATATCTACTGGGCAGCTCGGCCTTAATCAGAGCTAGTGATCAAGTACAGGTTCATAACGTCTCCCAAATGGATTCAGCTCATGCCGCATGCCAGGCGGGTTATTATTTTTCATTGGTTAGTTCTTCTTTCCTTCCTTATTTTATTTTACCTTAATCTTATTCTCAACTTTCTCTTAACTTCTAATTGTTATCTTTTCCTGACTTGGATCCTCTATCAGGCATTAGCGAGGCAAACACTCATTGGAAAATGAATCTGCTAGATTGAAACGCGACAAAGATACCCTTAAGGGTAGACTTACGAGACGGGATTCTTCCATCAAAAACTTGGAAAAGGAGCGGGACAAATTGAAGACTGACCTAACCACTTCTCACCATCAACTTGACCAGACCCTAACGGATCTCAATGCCGCCAATTCCAATCTCGCCACTGCCACTGCGAACTTGATTACGCAGAAAATGTTGCCAAGGCGAGGAGTGAGAATGAAGCTTTAAAGGAAACTCATGCCGCTGAAACTCAAACTCTCCAAGACGAGATTGCTAGGCTTAAAGAGGAACTAGTTTGAGAAGACCGCGGAAGTTCTTGCTCTGAATGCCGATGTGGCTCAATTGCGACGACATCGGCGGCATTGGGAACCAAACTTCCACTTCAAGTTATGCGAGCCGCGGCGGCTGAAATCAACGACATTCTGCTATCACGCTTGAAAAACTCGCCCATGCTGGGGTTCGAGCCAATTTTTAGCGAGGTTTGTCGCGCGGTCATTCCGTAGTTCCTTATACTCTGAAGAACTCAAAGATCTTGCTTGATGAAGATGCTTTCTTTGGGAAAATCGCCATGGAGAGCTCCTCCTGTTCAAGTTCCAAATGCTATAGCTTTGTGGGATACTCTTCTTGAGCACAAGCATAAGCGGTTTGGATGATGCCAAAGCTCTTGCTTTAGCGGCTTCAAGCTCCGGCCAAGTCATCCCGCCCTGCTGAACCCGATGTCTGATCTATCTCCTTCTTAACTTTTACTTTGAACAGTTTTTGTAACTTGCCTTGATGGCTAAACAATTTACTCTCTTTTCTTTTTGGGGCCTGCGTGCCTTTTGAACATTGTACATTTGCGGCCTCTGTGCTTGCCCCTTTACTTTTTGCTTTACTTATTTCTCCACTCATTGTTTTGATAGTTCATCAAAATCTCTTTTGCATGACAGGTATCATACACATATACTCCCATCGAAAAAGTGAAGTCGTCTTTAGGCGACTTTACTCATAACATATTTTGCGACTCATATTGTCGCTAACTCTAATCTTTTCTTGATCTTCTTTTGCTTTATACTTAGAATAATTTCCTTCTTTACTGCCTCATCTTTCCTTTTTCTTTCGGCGAGAGAGTGGTATCTTTCATAGCGACTTATGCTCTTGCCCTTGCTTGAGATAAATCTTTTCTTCATTCATAGCTCTGAAACTTTCATTTTTATAGTCCATAGACTTTTACATCTTTCACCATCCATAGCTTGATTTATATCATAGTTTACAACTTACATTGACTCACATCGATTTATAGTCCGACGACTTACTTTGACTCGCATCGTTTTATAGTCCGACGACTTACTTTGACTCGCATCGTTTTATAGTCCGACGACTTTCTTTGACTCGCATCGTTTTATAGTCCGACGACTTTCTTTGACTCGCATCGTTTTATAGTCCGACGACTTTCTTTGACTCGCATCGTTTTATAGTCAGACGACTTTCTTTGACTCGCACCGTTTTATAGTCCGACTGACTTTCTTTGACTCGCATCGTTTTATAGTCCGACGACTTTCTTTGACTCGCATCGTTTTATAGTCCGACGACTTTCTTTGACTCGCATCGTTTTATAGTCCGACGACTTTCTTTGACTCGCATCGTTTTATAGTCCGACGACTTACTTTGACTCGCATCGTTTTATAGTCCGACGACTTTCTTTGACTCGCATCGTTTTATAGTCCGACGACTTACTTTGACTCGCATCGTTTTATAGTCCGACGACTTTCTTTGACTCGCATCGTTTTATAGTCCGACGACTTTCCACATTTATAGTCCGTCGACTTTCAACATTTATAGTCCGTCGACTTTCAACATTTATTCATTCCTTTCAATAATTCATCAAAAATTGTTTTGATAATTCATCAAAAACTCTTAACCTTCTTACCTTTAGCGAGATATCACCATACACATATACTCCCATCGAAAAAGTGAAGTTGTCTTTAGGCAACTTTACTCTTGAGCAATTTATTTACCATGTCATTGGCTACTGATCATACATAACTATAAAATTCATTCCATGTAAAGCACATATGAGGAATAAAATTTCATATTTTCATTGTATCATAAACGTATTCAACATAAGTTCCATGTATACATTTTCTATTAAAATCATGAAGCATATGACTTTCATTCATCATTGAAAAGTTCATAAATTCATAAAAATGATTATTAAAAAGACTTTCAACAGGAACAAGATAGGCAAATTACCCTTATCACTTCAATGGTAGTATTTCTTTAAGTGATTAACACTCCATGCATTCGGGACCTCTTTGCCGTCTTCTTCTTTCAAGTGATAAGTCCCCTCTCGCACAATTCTAGCAATTTGGAAGGGACCTTCCCATTTCGGATCTAGCTTGGCAAATCCCGCGGTTGCGCCTTTAACTTCACGGCTCCTCAACACCCAATCGTGACATTAAATGACCTCTTCTTTACTCGCTTATCGTGTTGTGCCTTCATCCATTGCTTGTAATTAATCATCCTCATTCTCGCTCTAAGCCTCTTTTCATCACTCGGATCTAGCTCAAAGCACCTTACGTCGCTATTCATTATCTCGTCATAATAGGTTACTCCATGGGTAGGCAAACCCGTCTCGGCGGGAGCCATTGCTTGAGCCGTAAGTTAATGCGAAGGTTTGTCTCGCCCGGTTGACCCCTTTCTTGTCGTTCTAACATACCATAAAGGCGTGGACGGCTCCTCCAACCAAGCCCCGCCTCTCTTCTCTAAGTTTTTACACAAAATCTCGAGAACTTGCTTGTTAGCGGCTTCCACTTGTCCGTTGCATTGCGGCCTATACCGCGGTACTTGCCAATGTTTGATACTCAAATTCTCGCAAAATCCGTGAAACTTCTTTCTAAAGCTGCGGCCCATGATCGGAGATAATTGCCCGCGGCATTCCATGGCGACATAGGATTTCCTCCGTTACAAACACGATGATCGGTCTTCGGTAGTAGAAGTTAAAGCTCTTGCCTCGATCCACTTGGTAAAATAATCAGCAGCTACCACCACCATCTGCGCTCCTCCTTTGGCCTTGGGGAAAGGTCCTATAAGGTCTATTCCCCACATATCAAAAGGCCAAGCTGCTACAATTGGGGTCTGCTCAGTCGCTGGCTGCCTAGGAATGTTAGCATGTCTGGCACTGGTCACATCTTCTTACATAATCCTCCGCATCCTTCTTCAATGACGGCCAATAATACCCATGAAACATGATTTTATTAGCCAACGTTCTTGCTCCTGGATGACCCCCACAAACGCCCTCATGCACCTCAAACAAAACGTTATCAACCTTCCCCGGTTCCACGCATCTCATCAAAGGCCGCGAGAAAGACTTCCGGTATAAGATCCCATCCTGTACAGTAAACCTTGGTGACATCTTCCTAACAATCTTCGCCTTATCTTCGTCTTGTGGCAGCTCTTCTTTCTCCAAATAGTCTTTCATTTCATTTACCCAATCTTTTCACCAACTTCAATTTCCATTATCGGGGGCTGTCAGCCGGCTCTTCCATAAATTCAACTACCACTTTCTTAGGCAACTCCTCTATTTTATCGCAGCGGCTTTGCTCAACATGTCGGCTCGCTCATTTTTCTCTCTATCAATCGCACCGGCTCCCAATAATCAAAGCTTTGCAAAATGCGCCTTACCATTTCACAATACTTTGTCAAAATTGCACTCACTACTCCATATCTTCCTTTTACTTGGTTAACAATTAATTGAGAGTCGAGTGGGCGACTATACGCTTTACTCCGATATCTCGGCATAACTCCAAACCCGCCACCAACGCCTCGTATTACGCACGGTTGTTTGTCATGTTAAACTTAAACCTCAAGGCCTTCTCATATGTGCAATCTTTTCCTGGCGAGCTTAATGAAATCCCGGCTCCGCCTTTGTCCTTAGCTGAGGACCCATCAACAAACAATTCCCAACATCCCGCCGGTCTTTCTTTCTCTTCTTCCGCTTCGGGGTCTTGCGACTTGGCCTTCCTCTTCCTTGCCTCTTGAGTCTCGATCTCCTCTCTTTCATATGTGAATGAAGTTTCGAGAATAAAGTCCGCCATGGCTTTGAGCCTTAATCGCCTTTCTCGCCTCATATTGAATATCAAATTCTGTTAATTCAATCGACCATTTAAGAAGCCTTCCGGCTGAATCGAGTACATTGTAAAATCTTTCTTAAGGGTGCATTGGTCAACACGATAACGAGGGTGAGATAGGAAATAGGCCCTCAACTTCCTTGTCGCTATTACCAAAGCATAAGCCAATTTTACGCATTAAAATATCTCGCTTCTACCTCACTCAATGCCTTTGAAACATAATACACTTTGGTTTTTGCATGCCACCATCCTCCTTTATTAATACATTGCCCTTGCCAAATACGATGCCGCTAAGTAGACATATAAATGGTCTCCTTCCTCACGGGCTACATAAGATGGGCGGCTTTCCCAAATACTCCTTTATCTTACGAAAAGCTTCTTCACACTTGTCATCCCAAGCAAACTTCGATCTCCTTTCGGTACTTTGAAGAACGGCAAACATTTCTCGGTGGCCGCGACACAAATCGTCCCAAAGCTATCACCCTACCATTTAACCTTTGAATCTCTTGAATGGTCTTGGGCGACTTCATATCAATTAACGCTGGATCTTCTCGGGATTTGCCTCTATCCGCGGCGATTTACAAGAAATCCCAAAAACTTTCCCGCCGTTACTCGAAAGGTGCACTTACTTGGATTAAGCTTCATGGAATTCTTTCTCAAGTTCTCAAAAGTTTGACGGATCCGCCAAATGATCCTCCCACCTTGGTCTTGATCACCATATCGTCAATATAAGCTTCAACATTCCTCCCAATCTGCGATTTAAATATCTTGTTAACCATCCTTTGGTATGTCGCCCCGGCGTTCTTCAAACCAAAAGGCATCATTTTATAGCAAAAATTTCCAAGGGAGTCTGAAAATTTGTTTTGGCTTTATCCTCCTCAAGCATCTTGATCGGTGATACCACTGAGTAAGCATCAATAAAGCTAAACACCTTGTGTCCCGCAATAGAATCCACCGGTCTATCAATCTTTGTGCAAAGGATAACAATCCTTGGGACATGCCATATTCAAATGTAAAATCTATGCACATTCTCCACTTCTTGTTCGCCTTGACACCATCATTTGGGCAAGCTAGCGGTGGGTAAGTGATCTCTTCAATGATTCCCGCCTTTAACAACTTCTCTACTTCCCCGATCACCGCTTTCTCCTTTTCCGAGATAAGTATCTCACCTTACGCTTAAAAGGCTCTACATTTGGATCAGCATTTAGACAGTGTAAGGCGACATTTTCATCAACTCCGCACATATCCTCTGGTCTCCAGGCAAATACATCAATGTTATCTCGCAAAAAATTAATTAGCATATCCCGCTCTTCCTTCTTCAACTGTTGCCCAATCTTGATTTTCTGCTCGGGATATCTATCATTCACAATCACTTCTTCCAGTTCTTCTGCCGCTTTGAATATCGGGCTCATCCCGCATTGCGGTGTGTCTACTTCAATTTGTTTGCCTTTTTCCGATCGACATTTCTCTTCATCCCAATACCGCTACTCTCCCTTTTTCTCTCTCGCCACGCGACATACTCCCCGGAGTGTCCACCACGATTTCTTCATCGCATTCCTCACTCTCCGAATCCACTATCTCTTCAATGTAGGGCTCTTTCATCTTGACAAATTCGGTGGATCTAGACCAAGCCATCTCCGCTTGCATCACCATCAAAGCCATCAAATTCTTATCTGACTTTTCTTGCATCATTTCTATCTCCACATCTCGCTCCTCACTTCTTTCCTTCATAACTTCATCCTCAGCCCTTTCCTCAATAATTATGATTGCCGACTTATTCTTCATACTTTCTGTCTCCTCCCAACTCTCACATCCCCTAAGTCGGTAATCATATTTATTCTCGCATCCCGCACAGTCAAAGCGGTAGAAAGTGAACTTGTGCTTGCTTCCGGCATTGTTTGCATTTCAATCTTCTTTTGAATAACTTCCTTCACCTCACTTTTCAAACATGCTATCCCCCTTGCCGTAGGAAACTTGACTCTGATGCGGGATAGATACCACCATTTCAAAGCTTTGCATAAAGGGAATGCCCACAATAGCATTATAAGGCGACACGAATCAATAACCATAAACTCAACGGTACGAGTTCTCACCTTCTCATCCTCTCCTATCTCTACCGCCAACGAAATCGTTCCTTTAACCCGCACGGTATGGTTAGTAAAACCTTCCAAGAATCCTTTATACGGCACCAAATTTGCTTCTGTATATCGCATCTTTTTAAAAGCATCATAATAGAGAATATTTCGGCTTGCTCCGGAATCTACCAAAACCCGATGCAAAATACTGTTCCCCGGGGCGATTGAGATTACGACGGTTGGCATCCATGACTTGGCGTTAAAGCCAATTCTCGCCTTGAAAAACTAATCATCCTTTCTTCTGGGCGGATAGGCGGGAATGTGACAAGTGTGGGATAGCGACATAATCGATTATTTAGGCAAGTAATGCTTGTAGGCTCGTGAATCACCAAAATTTCATTTCTATTTCCATTTCCTCCTTGATCCGCCCCATTTGGCTCCCGCCATACATACTCTTGCAACGCACCCCTTTCAATTTGGTTTTGAATTACTCTTTTCAAATTATAACAATTGTCGGTCTCGTGACCCGCTCCCGATGATAATTACGAGAATTGATTCATGTTAACTCTCCCAGATCATTCATTTCAAAAGGTCTTGGCAAATCAACGGCCGCGAGAATTTCACTTGGTGTAGCTTGATCAACCTTGTAAACCTTATCATTCTTCTAACTCCACGGCCTCCATTTGGGCCTCCATTGCGACCTCCATTGCGACCTCCACCTCTGCGCGCGGCGGATTCCCTCGACCTCCTTGGCGAGCGGCATTCCCTTCCTTCACATACTCAATCCGATCCTTAACACTTTTCTTTCCATTGTTTGAAGCTCCTTCATCAACATCTTCGCCACCACGATGCGCTTTGACCCTCTCATGCAACTCACTCAAAGTTGCGGGTAATCTCATTCTTAACTCCCTCTGAATGATTCGGATAACGGACCCGACATATACATCATGATGACGTATTTGGGATCAATCTCGGCAATTTGATTGGCAATTAACGAAATCTATTGGTGTAAGTAACAAGACCTTCTCCCGTCTTTTGCTTAATGCCAATCAACTCTGTGACACTCTTGGTTGAGCTCCCATTGATCCAAATCTCGCCAAAAATTTCCTCTTAAAGTCTTGGTACCCCAATATAGAGTTAGCGGTAGGCTTTGTGACAAACCAATCCAAAGCACGAAGCTCCAAGGTACTAGCAAAAGTCTTGCATAACAACGCATCATCCTTGGTCGGAATCGCCATTGTCACCTCAAATCCCGCTACGTGGGTCTGGCGGTGGTTACTCCCGCATATTTAGATAGAGCGAGGCAAGCGAAAATGCGGAGGCTGTCTCGGCCTCTTGAATATATCTAGCAAAAGGGGCTACAAAGAGTCCTTTTCATTATCAAGCTGCACCACCCTTTTCCAATTCCGCTAACCTCCTTGCCATCTCGGCCATCTAGCTTCTTGAAAACGTCCTCTTCACCAAAGCGACTAACTCCAATACCCTTCCCCTTTTCTATCACCTTGGGCTTCTCCATATCATTGAAACTTCTCAACTCTTTCTCGCCGTCCTCCGCCTCATTCGACGCAGTATCGCCTTCTTCTTCTTCACAATAGAGGGACGACACTTGGGAAGTGTGTGGCCAATGATAAACTTTGATCTTTCTTCCATTTTCCATGTACTCTCCCGCTTTTCTTTTTGTGTTCCTTCCATTCGCTTTTGCGACCCATCAATTCTCGCTTCTACTTCTTTTGGCTTCTCAGGCTCTACTTCCTTTTCTCGCTCCTCATTTACCACAATTACCTCCTTATTTGCTCCCTTGTCTCCCTCTATTGTCGCCGTTAAAAATCCTGCGGGATTGGAGTAGGTTTCTTCTTCATCGCCCTCGGTTCGCTTGTTGTTCTCAATCAATTGCATGATCAGAGCGTTATGAATCCTCAAACTTTCTTCCTCATTCTCTATTTCCTCCTCTGGTGGTGGCGGCATCACATTCCTCTCTCTCTCTTCGCCAGTATCTCGCTCCGCCTCCTCCGGGATTACTTGCTGCGAGGAAGAAGTATCTCTCGCTCCACCCATACCGATATTCCCAAACCCCGAAATTGGAGTGACAATGCTCCTTCCCGCTACAGTCTTTTGGCCCACTACCATATTCTTCTCTGGTGTTGACATTCTTTCCTCTTACGCAATCAAACTTATAAACTTCACCCACGAAAATCTGCAAATCTTATGAAGATTTGAAGATCTGGCTCAAAAACCCAGAAACAATCAATAAAAAACCCAGCAATAACAACCCTTCTTCAACACCAAAACTCTCCAAAAATCTTCAAACAGGATTTCAATTACACCTTACCACCAAAAACACCCAAATCACAGCTATTCGAAACAAAACAAACCCACAAAATCCGACTTCAAAACTCTGACCAAACCCAGTTAGAACAATTCTTAACGAACAACTTTGAATCACAACTCACACAAATACTTGAGAAAACGGAATCTACTCCAACCCAATTAACAATATCACAATATTCAACTATTCCAACCCACAAATTTACAAAACATTAATCGACTCTAACAATAACAAGAACAACAAACTTCAGCTTACAAATTGCCAATAACGCCAACTCAACCAATAAACTCCACACCCCTTGAATCGTCCACAACCCACCTTCACGATCTCAGAACAGAGCTTCCCCAATCTCGAGCCACCGCCGATAACACTTCAATCCTTGAAGAGAAAGCAGTCCGGCGACGGAACCGGTTTGATGTTGCTAGGACCTTCCTCAGCCAACTTCACCGTTGTAGTCCGACTTCGATATCTCAGGCTCCTTCTTCTCCAGTAGTGCACACAATCAAACGTCAACTAAGCGGGCGGCTCAGCGAAAGCCCCTCCGGCGTGAGGATAAGAATTGGCTTGTGAAAGGGGAAAATCAACAAAATTTGAGAGTGTTTGTGGTTGTGTGTGTGTTAATCAACGTACCTTGACAATGAAGCCTGCATATCTTATTTATACCCCTCATCCTCGTGCCTTGAACATGACATCCTCACATTTCATGCCTACTGCCACGTGTCGCTATATCATTGGTCCTTTCATAAAGTAAACCCTAATCACGTGATCATCAATCCCAATGCATAACCGTCTAATGGGTCCCACTTGGTAGATATTTATATGCCGCCTCTGGTGAATAACATTAACAAGAATCCTTCTCTCGCCGGATAGAGTCACTTCTTGTCCTATCTCGCCTCATCATTATGTCTCGCCTTATTCAACTGTGTCGCTTTAAACGTCATGTCTCGCCATTATTCTTTATCGCCGGCTTACCTCATAATGTGTCGCTGTTTGACGTCTTGGTCTTCTCCACTTCTGAATGACATTATTGGGATACTCCTGTCTCGCCTTCCTTCCTTGGGCCGCCTATATCCTTTTCTTCTTCTTGGATCGTACTCTAATTTGAGCCCATTTTGCCGCTTTCTTGTTAATAAACTTGGGCCAAGCCCAATCTTTATATTTGGTCAGCATCACCCATGTTATTTTTTTCTTTCAAGAAAGCTTTTCTTGTTAAGAAAATAAAAAGTAATTTTGTTTGACTTCACCAAAACGTTGACTTTTATCTTTGGGTTAATTGGTTCCAACTAGTGCATAAAATAAAATATATGCCAAATAATCATAATAGAAAAAGAGTGAAGATTAAGTGGTGAATTTTTTCTCAAATAATACATTTTTAAAATTTTATTTATCAAAGTGACTTACTGTTCAAACTTTTTTCCAAAATGTCCCATTTTCTGAAAACTCGTTACACCGTGTAGCGAGTTTAAAATTTTTCAATTAAAATCGCTACACGGTGTAGCGAGTTTTTAAAAAATGGGACATTTTGAAAAAAAGTTTAAACAGTAAGTCACTTTTACAAATAAAATTTTAAAAATGTATTATTTGAAAAAAAAATCATTAAGTGGACCACACTACCACCATTTACACCTCAAGTTCCAATGACCTTAGGCTAGAATGACTAGGCCCAAATGCTACAAACCTAAACGAAGTTAGTTCCCATGCATGCATGTTGTGTAGCTCTAGCTTGCCAAATGCCAAGTGCCAATCCTCCTCCTCTTCTGCTGCACCACATTCCTTAATATGCTTATGTGCCTTTCACATTAAAAAACAACAAAATATTATTGCACACTTTATTTACCCACTTGCCCCTTTAAAATATTGGTGCACAACATTTTAGGACACCAATTTTCAAGGAATGTGGTGCACAACCTTTACAATACTTAGAAAAGTGATTTTTAGAGATTATTTGTTTGTTTGTTAGAAAATAAACCAAAATTAGTGGTACAAGGAAAAAAAGATGCAGATAACTATATGTCAGTACAGTACAAGCATGTGAGGATAAGGGGGGAAATATGACCACAGTTTCATACAATGCATCTCCTTAATTTTTTACTTAATTTAATTAATTATTTATTGATTATTATTATTATTATTATATAATTGTAAAATTGTTGATTGGGTTGAATAGGATTTGGGAATGCTGAATCAATGATGGAAGATAATGGGATTCTGATTCCTCTCTCTCTCTCTCTCTCTCTGGGGTTTAGGAGTTGGACCACTTTGAAGACTGTAATCTACTCTTCCTTCCTCTCCTCTCCTCTGTTACCTCTATCTCTTAACATGAATTATGACAAGATTTATTTTTCTATCCACCTGAATTTTTCACATGTATTTTTTTCCCTTATCTCACTACAGAAAGAAAGGGACATTAGAATTTAGAATACATAAGAAATAATATTAAATATTTATTGAAAATTAATGCAAACAGAAAGTATTTTAGAAGGAAATGTAAAAGTTGTTCAACCTTGAAGCTTGAACTTTTTGTTATTGCATATGACATATAAAGATCTTGGGCCACTCCCATTGACATCATTGATTTTAAGGTGAAACATCATATTTTAAGATGATATTTTGTTAGAAATATTATCCCTCAGGACCTTTATATGTCATATGCATGATTTGTCAATTCCCAATGTGAGATAATATCTCTAACACTCTATTTTGATCCCTATGTTTTTGATATATAAAATTTGTACAAAGAATCATTTTGACCGTTTTATTCCAATTTTCTGTATAATAAGAATAATTTCAATAATAATTCAATTTACAGACTAGCAAAACAGAGATTATTAGTAATGGAAAGATATTAATAAAAAAAAGATTGAAGAATAATTTCTTTGCAAAAATATCATTAAAAAAAGTGGAAAAGGAGGTCGTGATTCTATAGAGACCTAGCATAAGCACATGAAGGTGACATCTTTATATCTATAAAACAAAATAATTGCACATGAAAATGGCATCTACACAGTCCATTATATTATCATCTCTACTAGATTTTCCACCTTTTCTCACGTGCATGCACTCACTCACTTTATTTGTGTGTGTTCTTATTGTGTGCCAGATTAATTATATAACCTTCAAACAAATATTTTCCAAGCAATCATAAAATAAATGTGACCACTTATACTCGGGGCGAACTCATGGGTAAAATTAAGGGGAAAACTTCACAAAAAAAAAAAAAAAAAAAAAAAAGATTTGTTATATGACTACCTATATCGATTCTTCCTTTTTTGCCAATGGGGGTGGTGAAATTTGGTAAGTGGGGGGTGCGCTTAGTAGTTTTTTTTTTTTTCTTACATGTCAACATTAATTTTTGGGAGTTTACGGCCACGCCTTTGAATGTGTCTGTATGTATCCACCCCTGCTTATACTTCCATTCTTTTGCCACATGATCTTCATCATTCTATCTATTAGAATAAAGGAGAGAGAGAGTGAGAGACGAAGTCAATCAAAACATGGAAGAGAAGAATTGTATTGAATGACTCAATTGATTATGATGTTAGAGATACATATTTATAGGGTTACATGAGGAGGTAATCTCCTAGAAGGAGAAGGTTTCTAATTCCTAGAAGGAGAAGGTTTCTAATCTAATACAAAGATTATGTTTCCTAATCTAATACAAGGATTGTGTTTCCTAATCTAATACTATATAACAATATATACTTTGAATATAATATAATATAATGATATTATATTATATTCCTAATATGCCCCCGCAAGATGGACGATCTTTGGATAAGTCCAATCTTGGAGAGTGATGAGATGAATCGGGTTTGATGATGAGTTGAAGATGTGTTCTCGGACATGTGTGTCGTTTCTGATGAGACGTGGTTCCTTGCATGTCGGAGATGATGGGGTTGAGGAGAGGGGTTTCGGGTTTACCGAGGGGGTTTTGAAGTAGGGAGAAGTGGTTTTGGCTAGGCCGAGGGGGTTTTGAAGTAGGGGTTATGCACGCGGAGTCACCTTGTACAAGTAGGGGTTTTATCCCTCACGCGTGAGCACGTGGAGTCACCTTGTACAAGTAGAGGTTTCACCCCTCACGTGTGGGTTTGGATTTTCGATTTTGCCGAGGGGGTTTTGAAGTAGGAGGAATTGGTTTCGGCTAGGCCGATAGGGTTTTGAAGTAGGGGTTATGCACGTGGAGTCACCTTGTACAAGTAGGGGTTTTACCCCTCACGCGTGAGACAAGCACGTGGAGTCACCTTGTACAAGTAGGGATTTCACCCCTCACGTGTTGGTCAAAGGGTTTTTGTAAAAAAAATTGAAATTTCGGTCAAAAGGGTTTTTGAGCCGAGGGGGTTGAATAACAAAAAAAGTTTTAGTTTTTCGATCAAGAGGGTGGTTTGAGCCGATTGGGTTATGGTGATTTAAGAGGGTGGTTGGCAGAAGCTTTGGTGGCGGAAGCAAGGTGGCGGAGAAGTTCTTCTATGGATCTTAATGCTTTGATACCATATTAGAATAATGAGGGTTAGACGAAGTCAATCAAACATGGAAGAGAAGAATTGTATAGAATGACTCAATTGATTATGATGCTAGAGATAAATATTTATAGGGTTACAATGAGAAGGTAATCTCCTAGAAGGAGAAGGTTTCTAATTCCTAGAAGGAGAAGGTTTCTAATTCCTAGAAGGAGAAGGTTTCTAATCTAATACAAAGATTGTGTTTCCTAATCTAATACAAGGATTGTGTTTCCTAATCTAATACTATATAACAATATATACTTTGAATATAATACAATATAATGCTATTATATTATATTCCTAATACTATCTCTCTAGATAAATGTTCAAATTTATAAAAAAATTATTTTAAAATAAATATTCAAAGTAAAAATTTAGACATTCATTTAGGTCAATAAGAAATGATTCAGAATTTGTAAGGTCTTAGGGCGATTCCTCCTCATACTTCCTATGACATCATTATAATGGGTAATTGCGAAAAACCACTAATAATATTATTGTAAAAAAAAATCATGTAAGGAAAAAGGGAGTAGCAGGTATTATACTCGTTCCAAAATAAATACTCCATTTTATATTTTTCTTCTCGATAAAAAATAAAAATAAATATTTATATTCAAACAAAGAAAGTAAAAAATTAAACAAAATTCAACTTAGGTTGTGCAAGAAGGATTAATGATTAGAGGTCATTTTGGCAAAAAAAAAAAAAAAAGTAATGGTAAAAAACAGAAAATTTTGGGGAAAACTAGTTTCCCCGGAAAGGAAAACTAGTTTCCCCAAATATTATAAAAAGTCTTGTTTTTTATTTAAAAAAAAAATTGTACGTGCCTTTGTTTCGGTTTTTAAAACAAGACTTTTTATAATGTTAGATAGAAATTAGTTTCCCCCGAAACCTACTCGGTAAAAAAAGAGGGGATAAATGCTTATTATTAGAGCATAAAACGGTCATCTCATTTTAGTTTAATACAGGACATATCCCTTCCATTCCACTATGCTTGGGAAGCGTAAGTCTGTCATTAGCTATGGGCTTCTCATCGGCTGCATGCTCCCTTCACATGGCCCCCTCTCTCTTCCTCCACCTTCAATATTCAAAAAGCACCCTACACTTTGATTCATTTTCATATCCCCCACCCAACTTTGATAGATTATTTGCCCCGATATAATATAAAGTAACAAATTGTTGTTTTTAAGGTACTCTAGTTTCTTAATGCTTGTGCTAGTTTAGGTTAGATGACATCATTCACGTTTATGTTTTCGATATTTAAAAACATTTTTTAATTAAATTTAATGTGTGTGTGTGTGGGGGGGGGGGGACCTTTACTTATCAAATGATTATTAGTAACTTGGGGTTAGAGTTTTAGCCTAGTTTTACATTCCTCTTGTCCCTCTTTTGTTTCAGTGAGCATCTATATTATTGAATATCCTAAGCCTAAACCATTGGGTAAATATTTTAAGGATAAGTTACCTTAGTTCCTTGGTCAACTCTGAGGCTAGGTTAGGTTAGGTACATTATTTTCTCTCTTAAAATATCCAATATTTTTAAAAAAAAATTGAGAGAAAAAAAATTGATTTTTTTTTGACAATTTTGATGTCTATTTTTAAAAAGTATATTAAATAATGTAAAAATTGCACTTCAAACGTTAATAAAAAAGTTTTCACATTGTTGGAGCTTTTATACGAAGTTGTTTAGTTTTTACATCACATTTAGTACAAAAATTCGTTTTTATATTGTTCAAAATATTTTACAATACGTATTGGAGCATTTTATATGACGTTGTTTGGTTTTGATATCAACGCGACCCCTGAGCGTTCATGAGCCCCTTCGAATCTTAGAGCTGCAGCAAAGGGAGCGTTGCATGTTCCTTAGAAAGCCCAAGAACTAAGGCCCCTTAAGCTGGGTAAACTGGTGGACTGTACAGCCCATGGGGGCTTACTGTAGAGTGGGCCTGAAGCGACTACTAACCTCAACAAATACCCAAAATCTAAAATTCTTTGATTAGAAAATTCTCATAGTATAATATTCCAAGTATGTTTATTCCAAAAGTAATATATATATATATATATATATATATATATAGAGAGAGAGAGAGAGAGAGAGAGAGAGAGAGAGAGAGAGAGAATTTTAATCAAAATACAATTAATTTCTTATAGCATTGATCCTTGAAAATCAGAGAAACCAATACATGTCTAGCAATGTGCCTCTTATGTCCAATCCTTATAGCATTGATTCTTGAAAATCATTCGGTTTAAATTTCTTTGATCAAAACATACCCCTAAAGGAAACAAACAATTAGTAGTAAATAGTAAATAAAAATTCAAAGGTAAAGGTGAAGAGAAAAAAAATGCAAGGATATGCCCCATACAAGCTAACAATAAGGAAGAACCACAAGGAGGCGGGAGCCTATTGGAGCTGCATTACATAGAGTTGGATAGACTATAACGGCACAAAACTAAGAGTCTCCCCAGCACACCAGAGAAAAGTATATTGAATTGCTTCCTCTAGTAACAGAAGTGCGCATAGCAGAATATCCTAGGCATTATAGTGAAAAGTAAGAGGATAGCTGGATAGGATTCGTTAAAGCGAGATGGCGCTGCTAATGAGTTAAGAACGCTTCAGGATCGAGTTACGGAGCAGTATTTCAGATCAGATAATATATTACATGAATAGTTTTCACTTCTCTTTTTTGGGCTATAGACTGTCACATATGAATTTTTTGGCGTTGATTGTCTTGAGACAATGATATGCTTGTGAAAAAAGTGTAAGCTAAGTACAAGGATGTAGATTATAATGATGTGAGAACTTGAAATAGGAGAGTATGCCGGGTAACATAAGGAAAACTTGCACCGGATATCTCAATGTGCGTACTATACTAAAAATATAGTATACATACAACATCAAGTGATCAGGGAGATCGCCGAAGTTCTTCCCAGGTCACCGGAGGTCGTCACTGTTAGTTTGAAGGAGTTCCTAGTGATCGCTACTCTTATATAGAGTTATGACACCTGTACGTGAGAGAGTCGTGGCAGAGAAGAGTATTAGTCGCGTATTAGGTTTAATTACGATTTAATTGTTGGTCAATTATTGTGCCCGAAGCCTAGGCGCACACCATCAAGGCTCGCACTTCAGCCTAGGCGCGCCTAATCCCTCGCCTATGAAACAGAGCCTCGCCTAGCACAATCCAGGCTCCAAAGCTGAGCCTCTCTGCGCCCGGAGCCTAGGCGCGCGCCTAGGCGCGCTTTTAATAACTATGCCGTCAATGAATAACTGCCCTAAAGGTGTCTGGATCACAATACTCCCTCTAGCAAGCAGACTTCTCATCAGTTATGCTTTCATATGGGGTGTTTTGTTCATCTCTCTATTCCTCCCTGCGCGTGAGTATATATATTTATACAAACAGGAAGAAAGACATACCTTAAAATAAAAAAGAAACATGGACAGAACACTCCCTTCCATCAAGCCATTTAATATCTTCACAAGTTGAGTTGCAGCAGTCATGATCTTGCTCCTGGTGGCGCTGCTTCCCGTAAATGGATTCTTTCAAACAATTATAGAATTGTTAGACAACATGATTGGGAGCCTAGCACATGTAAAAACTATTCGACAAGCAAATATAGAGATTGATACTGGCAACTAGAATCATTAAAGCATACCCGAACAATTAAAACAGAAAGCAGAACACTTCAATTAATCAATAAGAGTGATTATGGAACTTGTGAAGTTTGAACATCTTGAAACAATAACAAGCAACCAGGACAGTTGTGTAGATGAGCACCATATGCAAGCAAATCAAAACTTGGTACATGTTGCCTTCAATGTCGGATGATAGAAAATAAAGTTAGATATACAATTGCAACTTCTTTGACAGGCTATCCTTGAAACTTAAGGAGAACACAAACATGCCATTCAGCCCTCAAGTTTAAGCTTCCAAATAGATATTTAATCATTTGATCAACAACAAAATAATACTCGTAAAATTCTGCAATAACATTTCAAAACGACCCCATTGATTTCACGCACCTACAAGATGGTAGAAATAAAACCACATGAAGTATGGAAAAAAAATTATAATATTCATATGAGCCATTAGAAGAAACGAACCAGAGAGAATATCATACTATATAAACATAAAACTCCTGAAAATATCACTACATAATCTGCAATAAGAAATAACAAATAAAAAATGCACGTGGAGCACATTCCTGAAATACTAATATATAGTAGAAATAATATTTTATAACAGTCCCACTGATTTCATGCACCTAATAAAAGGGCAAACCCCGGTGCGCTAAGCGCTCCCCGCCAAGCGGGGGTTGGGAGAGGGAACCATTTGCTAGAGCCTTCCCCTGACAATTGCCAAGAGGCTGTTCGCCAAGGTTCGAACCCGTGACCTTATGAAAAATAAAATAAAATTATATAGGGTTAGTTTTTAAGGAAAAGTTTTGAATGGTTATTTATTTTGAAAAAAAAATTATTATTTAATTTTAAACGGAGGAAGTAATAATAACTAAAAATAAAACCACATGAAAGAGTAGAAATAAAACCACATGAAGTATAGAAATAAATTTCGCTATTCATACGAATCATTTGAAGAAACTAACCAGAGAGAACATCATACTGTATAAACATAAAACTCTTGAAAAATATTACTATTTAATCTGCAATAAGGAATAAAATGCATGTAAAGTACATTCCCGAAATACTAACCAGCGAAGGACAAGGGTGCAATTAAATTTTAAAACAGTCCCATTGATTTCATGCACCTAAGATATACTCCCTCCGTCCCGCTAATATTAGCACACTTTTCTTTTTGGGCGTCCCGCTAATATCCGCACACTCCCAAAAAGGAAATTTTATATTAATAAAATATTCACCCAACCCCACTCATTCTCTCTCCTACATTATTTTAATACTCACAACACCATTATAATTTATTACACCCTCCACTCATTCTCTCTCCACTCATTCTTTTACACTCACAACATTTTATTAAAATATCATATTCCTTAATTCCCGCGCAAACAGTGTTTGTGCTAATATTAGCGGGACGGAGGGAGTAGTAGAAATAAAGCCATATGAAGTAAGGAAAAGAAACTTTCTCATGTTCTTATGAGCCACTTGTCCAAATTTCATTTAAGGGACATTCTGATAATGTGTGATTTTTTTTTTATAATTTTTAATGGCAAAGATCCATAAATATTTTTATTAAAGTATTTTTACAAAAAAGACATTCATTTTGGGATAAAAACTTCTTGAATTTGGACAATTATTTAGGGACCGAGGGAGTACTACATAATCTGCTATAAGGACAAGAAATCACAAATAACAAATGTACGCAACTGGCAAAAGACAACGGCTGCAAGCTCCGCAAATCTACATGGTGCGTTATGTCACTCTTGAAAACATTCACACGAGCATCTATAGATTGATACCAACCCCATGGCTCATCAGAAATATGTTGTCTGACTTGCTTCACATTCAAGTAGCTATACAGACCACTGCACAAACAAAAAGATGAACAGTAAGCAAAATATATATTTCGCTGCCTGTTTAAATCACTTTGAAAGGTTTCTTCAGATTACCCTTTCCCTAGTTCTCGACCAAAATCGCTTCATCTTTTGCCTCCCCATGGAGCAGTTGACCCAAACAACCCCTACTTGGAAAGCCTGCCAAACAAGCCAAAATGAAGAAACACACATCCAAAGATAATGAAATTAGACCATCTCCAATGAGCTTGTAAAGTTTCTTACTCCCTCCGTCCCCAAAATAAATGTCCAAAAAAAAAAATTAAATTTGCTCTTGCTCAAGAGTAAATTTGGAACTTTTTGGACATTCATTTTTGGGCGGAGAGATAAGTAAAGAAGCAGATCTCACCCTTGATATGAGGTCACATCTTTTCGGATCCTTCGATATTACAGCAGCACCCAAGCCATAACTATAAAAATACTAAACACATGTGCCGTTTTCATACCCACTGAGTTGCAAGGGCATAACACTTGAACGAAGTAAATAGGAGAAATCTCTCTCTCTCCTTCTCTCTCTCTCTATGACACACAGAGAGAGAGAGAGAGAGAGAGAGAGAGAGAGAGAGAGAGAGAGAGAGAGAGAGAGAGAGAGAGAGAGAGAGAGAGAAATGTTCATGTAGAAGAAGAGTGTACTCACCGGGTATCATTTCAATTGCTTCCTCTTCCGTAGAACATGTTTCTACACAGAGAACTGATCCAAAAACTTCATCTCGCCAAATTTCCATCAATGTAGTTACATCAGTTATGACGGTTGGCTCGGCTCAATAAAAATCCTCTCCAATTGTTGATTTATTATTGATTTAGTCAGTTGTCATCTCTTACTACGATACTTAAGAAATCAACTTTCACAATGGTCGTACCTTTGGAGGGTTCCCCGCCACACAAGATAGTTGCTGCTTCACTCTTAGCTGTTGAGATGATAGATTTTGACATTTACACGTTTTCATAGGTCAAAATAAGAAGGTACTAGATACTGCAAGGACAACTAAAAGACAACTAAAAACTAAGCTCAATAAAGATAAATCATGTTCCTATCCCGAAATATATTTGCAAATAGACTTGTGCATTCTCGTTTTCCAAAAACTTATACTATTATACTATAGCAACATCCAATAAAGAGTCCTATTTTTTAGTTTGTCCATAAAGAGGGGTCTATTTTCTAAAATAAAGCTTAAATTTCACTGGTACGGTGTAGTGGGTATCAATTTGATACCTGACATAGCTTCATGGTCGAGTTTTGTGTCTTCTAGGTTTTTCTCTTATATATATTAATAAATACGATGATACAAGTTATTAAATGAACACCATAAGGATATTTTTATCCTAATGCTCACAAATACACACAACATTATTTTGAAAAAGAATTGATCTCTAAAAAACATGAAGAGAAAGGATATTTGGTGTTTCACAACATTGTTTACCTGGTCACTACCAATCACAAGGCCGAGCCTACAACCTTCCTCAAAGGGGTCTGAAATCTCGATCTTCTCAGTCCACTTGACAAGTTTGTCTAAAAACTCTGTTACAATGACTTCCTGAAACAAACACACAAAGCATATGACATCTGAAATGTTAACAACAATCAGGTGTGCCATTTTTTTAAATCATAAGGATATTTTTCTTTTTACACACACATATATACACACGATATTACAAGTTAGTAAATAAACACCAAAGGATATTTTTCTCTTAAAGCACACAAATACACACGGCATCATTGTGGCGAAAGAGCTGATTTCTAACAATCATGATGAAAAAGGAAATTTTGTGTTTCACAACATTGATTTACTTGGCGACTAACCACAGGGCAAAGTCTACAACCTTTCTCCAAGGGGTCTGAAATCTCAATCTTCTTGGTCGACTTGAAAAGTTTGCCTAAAAACTCTACTACAATGCCTTCCTGAAACAAAGGTATGAAGCATAAATTTGCATGTACCTAGCTAAAAAGATGGAAGGGAATAAACAGACAATCGCTTGTGAGTTAACAATAATCAAGTGTGCCTTTGTAAAAGATGATTGCATGAGTCATGATACAGATCAAGTAATATGATATGGATAAGAACTTCAAGTCATATGATATGGATTAGAACTTGAAGGCCACCATCTTAAATTTTATGCATTAAGAAAGGATAGGAGACTAAGGAAAATTAATCCTTACATTCTCAAGTGCCAACTCATAAAGGCCAAACAGAGGACATGTTAATTCCCCAACGAACTACGTGAACACAAACACGCCATCCATCCAGACACGTAATACCTTCACAAGCGGCAGCACTCATGACCTCTCTACAAAGTTCACCCAACTCAATATATAGAAAAATAGCTATTATTAGGAATGCAGAAAGTAGATATCGACCACTCACGACTATCATAGATGCTAATTCAGATGACTTAACACCTCCAGCAGCCAAGGAAGAGAAACTTTCCATGTTGTCATCAACAAATAGGAATTCATACAATATGAAACGGCAAGCAATTTATATTTCTATCTAAGTCTAAATCAATCATCAACACTGGGAGATAGTTTAACAACTAACCTTGTCATTAAAGCCCAGCTACTCAGCTGAAACTAAAAACCAAGACTTTTCCTATTAATCAATAAGAAAGAACATGAAAACAGATGAATTTTGCATTGCAGCAAAACCATAACAAATAACCAGGTCGGTTGTATGGATAAAAACCATTTTCTTAACTTATGTGTTCACTTATATAGGGGCGAAGGGGGTAGAATCCATATTATACTACTGAGAGATGAGTAGAAGTAGGTGGACCAACATATAGGCATAAGGAATAAGATTCTAGGTAAATGAAGCAAAACAGTCCATTAAGGGTTGGCCTTGATTAGAAAAAGTAAAATGACCAAGGGACTAATCAACCCCCTAACACCAATGGGTTCCTTTAAAACATGGCACTTAAATGTGTCCATTGGAAGAGCAATGGGTCACTTTGCTTTGGATCCAAAGCTACAGCTAGATCTGCCAAGTATTCAAATCATATCCAGCAACGTCCTCATGTAGGAAATGAACGGAACAAACCTTTACGCTAACATTCAATATACTAAAGTAAATTGCAGATTATTTCATGTCTGCTTGTCATCCAAAATATAAAATGGAAAAGAAACTAGTGAGGTGCCAAGGACATACCATATCCCACGCTTCTTAATCTATGGGTCTTCTACAATCAATTTCTTCTACAATAAATTACCTGCATGCAAACAGCAAGAGTAAATACTCCATTGATCTAATTAGAGAAAAAGAGGTTTAGAATGATAGGTTATCTCCAAAATAAACCATATTCAATAAGATGGGGTATGTCAAGCAAAATCAAAACTTGTCACCTTTCAATGAGGGGTGATTATAATAAAGTTAGGTTTACATTGTTCAATGTTACAGGAACTTCTTGCAACTTCTCTGACAGGCTACAACTTGGACTTCCATTGTTCTCATGTTCAAATTGAAGGATCCATAAGTAAAGTATAAGTGGATAAATGTAACTGTTTCAACAAGCACAAACACCCATGATAGACTTTAATGGAGAAAAAATCATGGCATGAAGGTAAAGTTGCAGATATCATATCCAAGTCAGATAAATACCTTTGCAGAAATAGTGATCCGGGACGATCTTTGGTACATTCTAAAATAGATGAGGGTTAAATGGAGCACGTGTAGACCAAGTCAATTGGTTGGCGTAGACTTGCAAAGTACCCAAGTTTGTTAGCACGTCTACCACAAAAAATAGCTGGAGCAGTTATATTTCTGTTCGAGATCCCAGGCTATTTAGGTGAAACATTATCTCCATGTTGACTACGTGGGAAAGCCCTTGTAAACCATTTTATCAATAAATAGGTAGAGGGGTAAAAGGGAAGTGACAGTGAACTTTATTTAGCCTCTTATACCTTTTGTATTGTACTAAGTGGTAAGAGAGAGATCAATAAATACAAACAACAAAGTTCCCATATTGTTTTATGCCCGTTTGTTCTTCATTTTAATTGTTCTATCATTCTTATTGGTGTGAGCTTGTTATATTACAATAGAGAGTGCTTGGGTTCAGGTAACAGATCAAATAGTTCACAAGAACTTTGAACGGGTAAGATACAGTAGCTACGGGCCTGTGGCCCAGTCTTTGCCTCAATTGCGAGAAAGAGCTCTTCAACCGGCGTCCACAACAACAATCAACATCTTCTGTAGTGGCAGCTCGAATATCCCCTGTAACAAATTCCAAAGAAGCCATACATGAATTCAAGTGATGGGTAAAAGACTTGAATGCTGACAAAAACTTACAATGGTCCAAAGAAACACAGGACCTCGCATCATTTCTTAAAATAAAATCCCGAGAATCTATGTTTTCTGATTAAATGCTGTCCTAAAGGTCCCCGGATAGCCATACTTCCTCTAGCAGACTTATCACAGTGATTACGTAAAAAGTAGGTAGTGGCAGTAGTGACTTTGCGGAGTCAAGGCAATAATAAAGGGGGCCGATTGCCATGCTACCTCTAGCAGACTTAGCAATGCCCTCCTTCGTTAATTTAAATGCACAAATTTTGTACTAGATAATTTATAAATATTCTTTTCACCTTTAAAATTAATATCCCCCTTGTACTAAGAAGAAATAGCACTATATTAACTTTTTGCCCCACCCCTTTAAACTAGATTTAGTTATTAGATTATAATATTTTGTACTCAAAATAATCCTGCCCCCCTTTACCAAAATTTCTGGCTCCGCCACTGACGCATATCAAGGGTGTTTTATTCAGCTCTCTATTCCTCTCAGAGCGTGTCAGTATATATGTACTAGTTGGAAGAAAGCCATACATAAAAAATGCGGACAGAAAGACGCCACTCCATCCAGCAATGTTATACCTTCACAAGCTGAGTTGCAGCAGTCGCGATCTTGCTTCCTGTGGCTCTGCATCCCGTAAATCAATCCGTCAAACAATTATAAAATCATTTGACAACATGATCAGAAGCCTAGCGTCTGTTAAAAAACTACTGGCAAGCAAAACTAAAGATTGCTACTCGCATAATTTAAGAGAAAAAACCTTGTCAACATGGGGATGATAGTAAATAATAAATATGTGATAAAATTGGTATCACTACGAGTGAAGAGAGGAGATAAGGACCAATAATGACTTGCAGAGATGCCAATTAAGATGGCTTAAATATTGCAGCACATCCAGCAGCCAAGGCAAGAGCAACTATCCATGTCACCATCAACAAAAGTAATTCCTACAACATGAAATGGAAAAGAGTTTATTTTTCAATCTAAAATCTATATTCATTATCATCAATGCTTGCCTTAATGGATGCAATTGATTTAACAACTAGAATCATCATTATAGCATACCCGGTCAATTAAAACAAAAAGCGGAAAACTTCTATTAATCAATAAGAGTGAGCACATAACCAGTGAAATTGGAATAGTACTGAAACCATATCAAGCAACTAAGACAGTTGTATAGTTGAACATCATAAGCAAGCAAATCAAAACTTGGTACCTATCGTCTTCAATGTTCTGTAGATTAACAAGCACAATACCTGTGATAGACTAGAAAAAACATAGCATTAAACACCAAGAATAATATATACATGTGTGTGAGTTTGTATGTACATATTAGGAAAACATTAACCAAATATCAAATAATATTTTCTTCATATTAGTCCCCACACAAGGAGAACATTAACCAAATATCAAATAGATTAGGAAAAATAAATAGTGCTAAGTGAAATTTCGATTACAAAAAGGACACCTTGAAGAAATATCCTGGTTCGTTCTATATGCATATTATTATGAAATCATCCGCCTATCACCTATGGAGTTTATTACTTCATACTTGTTACAAGTGACTTAACTTACATGAGTTTAGTGGCTTGTGTACTGTCTAAAACTTCAGTTTCTCTCGTACTTGTAAACTTCAATTCCTTTATTTATCCTACGTTCTAAAATAAATTTTCATTTTTGTTCTTGATCAAAAATGAAAATGAAAGTTCATTCTAAGAAAGGGGTAGTACAATAAAATTTAGCCTATGGAGTGGAGAAATGCAAACATCTAGGATGGGAATTGTTGCCAACCCCATCATGAAAGAAATGATGTAAGAAAAAAATAAGTTAAAAGAAGAAATAAGTAGGAACAAAATTTAGAAATTGAAAAGAAGAGAAGAAGAAAAAAATATTGATAATAAAAAGAATAAATATATAATATATAGGGGAAATGAATAAATAGAAGGAAATGTTCATGTAGCTGAAGAGTCTACCCACCGGCTGAAATTTGCATTGTAGCAAAACCCTAACAAATAACCAGGACAATTGTAAAAGGAAACCCATTTTCTTAATTTATGTGTTTAGTAAATGTCACTTTGTAGGGACGGAGGGGGTAGTATTTATATTATACTAACGAGTGCTGAGCAGAAGTTGGTGGCCAACATAGAGATATACGGAATAAGATTTTAGTGAAATGAAGTAAAACAGTCAATTAAATTGGGAGGGGGGGGGGAAGGGGAGGTGAGAGTAATTGGTCATGAATAGAAAAAATAAAATGTACCAACGACTAATCTGCACAACAACACCAATGAGTTCTGTGTTAATATGACACTTAAATGTGTCCGTTGGAATAACAACTGGGTAATCTTAACTTGCGCCAAAGCTTCAGCGAGATTTGCCATGCATTTAAAACATCCAGAAGTCCTAAAGGAGATGAACAAGACAAAATTTACGCCAATTATTCATATACTAAAGTATCCTTGTCTTCCAAAAGAGAAAATGGAAACGCAATTAGAGATGTGCCAAACACGTACCATATCCCAGGCTGCATCATATAAGGGTCTCCACAATCAATTGCTTCAAGTTTTGCCAGTTCTGCCTTTCTCTTTACTACCTGCATGCAAGCAGAAAGAGTAAATACGTCTTTGATCTTATTACTGCAGAAGAGGTTTACAATGAAAGGTAGTCTCCTAAATGAGCCATATCCAATGTGATGGGGTATGTCAAGCGAAATCAAAACTTGTCACTTCTGAATACAGAGCAACTTTAATAAAGTTAGGTCTACATTGTTCAAATCTTAAATGAACTTCTTGCAACATCTCTGACATGATGATAGTAGAAGTAGATAAATGTAACGGTTTCAACAAGCACAAACACCAATGATAGACCTTCGGGAGCCAAAAACATGGCATGAAGTGAAGATTGCAGTTGTCATACCCAAATCATATACATAGCTTTACAGCAATAACTCGCAAGAACCTTGCACGATATATAACCCAGTAGTTGTGGCCCAATCTTTGCCTCCATTGCGTCCACGAGTGGCTTCCACAGCAACATCGTCATCTTCTGTAGTGGCCAGCTGGAATATCCCCTGTAACACATTCCAAAAGAAGCCATATATGAATTCAAGTGACAGGTAAAAGACCTGAATGCTTACAAAACTTACACTAGTCCAAAGAAACACAGGACCTCACATCAATACTCAAGTAAGATCCCGAAAACTATGTCTTCTCATTATTGATGATGGAAATCAATATCTTCTAGCATTCTAAAGATATAACAGTATTCTGGATACACCAACTAGAGGAAGGATTACGACAAGTTGACTTGATTACAAAACTAGTAAAGAAAGAAATTCCTACCAATTTCGAGGCTTCTTGTTAAGTTAAGCCCTATTACAATGGTTTCCATTTGCAAATAAAAAAATAGGAACAAAGAGAATAGTTATCCAGAAGCAATATACTTGTAGTATTTGGTAAAACATGAGTCTAACAAACTGCATATCATAATAGGGCTTCTTGTTAAGTTAAGCCCTATTACGATGTTTTCCGTTTGCAAATAAAAAAATAGGAACAAAGAGAATAATTATCCAGAAGCATTATACTTGTAGTATTTGGTAAAACATGAGTCTAAACAAAATGCATATTGATAACCGAGAAAGCTTATTTTTCTACTCCCTCCGTCCCATTATGTGTTGGTCCATCCTGAAATAAGTTCCGCATTTCTAAAGAGAACAATTAACCAGAAGCAATATACTAGTATGTATATATATGCGTATATATATTTTAAAAAATGAGGATAAAATATAACAAGACATGCGGAGTGCATTCCTGAAATACTAACCTGGCAAAAGACAAGGATTGCAAGCTCCGACAATCCACATTGTGGGTTCCAAACTTATCATCCCTGTTTAAGTCACCTGAAAGCATATACACGAGCATATACACAGTGTTTCAAATAATTAAAAAAGAAGCATGCTAAAACCAGAACATACAAAGTCAATGTGGAGACACAAAAAATACCATTCAGCACTCAAGTTTAGGCTTCCAAATTATATTTAATCATTTGAAACAACAACAAAATAATAAAATACATAATCAACAATATCAACAATCCCTAGTACTCCAAGATCCTAATTGAAGATGTGATTAGACCAAACACGCAAATAAAGGAAAATGGCAAATAAATTAACTCAAATAAGACACAATTTTGAATTCAAACTAGGGACAAAGGACAAGGGCTACAAGCTCCTCGAGTCCACAATATGCATTGGTCAAGGTTCCATACTTATCATCTGTGTTTATATCCCTCCTGAAAACAATGTGCATTCACACGAGCATCTATATGCCACGTCAAACAAATAAAAGCGTGCTAGAATCAGAACATACCAAGTGACTGTGGTACTCCAAGTACTTATTTGATCAAGCTCCTTGTATTACGTCAAGAAGATGCTCTGTTACCGCACTCCCATCATCAGCAGCCCTTAAAAAATGAAGATGTAACCATGAATACAAAATAACTGCGCCCCGTAAGATAACTGGAACATACTTTAAAACCATAAAACAAGTCAAACCTGTCAAAATGTTGCATGATTAAGCAACTTTTAGACACCGATCATAGGTAGTTACCATCCTTTAACAACAGGAGGAACTGCTGCCCAGCAAAATGAGTAATTAACGTTTGACAACCCATATTCAGACCATCCTTTAACAAGTATGTGTTAATACTCATTCAGTTTGACATACATTTTTCCTTCATCCCTGAAAAGTACAAGAAGAAGTTGTACATGCAAAAAAAAAAAAAAAACACTCCAAAACTACATCTTATCATGATTGTAAATGGACATATAAAGATTACTGAAGTAGAAGTTATATGTTTGAGAAAAGATTACGCTAAGTTGACTCAAATAGAAGTAATATGTTCGAGTTTAGCTTCTTCTTTTTTTTACAGTAAATACCAACAAATAAAATCGCCTTGTGCTTCATCATTTGAGTTAGACATTGGAAAAAAAATATTTTCTTTTCTGAGAAGAATAAGTGATCTAGATGCTAAGCAAATTCAATATAACAGGAAGTCTTTAGTTGAATACGCATTACTCTGCATGTCAAATAGAACCTCAAAGTTTTTTATGAATAATGCATGAAAACATGCATTACTGGATGAGTGAATGTTAGTGTGTAGAACTAGTCCATCATTTGGTCCTCGTCAGAAAAGAAGCTGATATTTTGCATCAACAAAGAACAAAACCGGTCTGACCCCACAAACAGACATGCCCCCATACACAAAGTTTTCAATCCATTTTGCTGTCATTATAATTATACAATAAATGAAATGAGTATCCTAACATGTACAATTGTTAAGGTAGCATTCATGTTAATGTCAGCTAAATTTTTCCCTCATCCCTTGAAATTACAAGGAGAAGTTATACGTAACGGTATGATTAACAATATCCAGAAAGTAAGTATATTAATTACAAATTATTAGGACAAGTAAAAAACAAAGGACTACTTGTCTATGTTTACCTGGCATGAGAGAAAATATGAACAAAACCTTTTAATTTTCTTCTCTATTTTCATCAGGAAAATAAATCTCCTATGGAGAAGGGAATGAAGCATCATGATGCAGCGAAACATCTCCTTGGGAATCAATTGACCACCATTGTAATCATTCACGTTCGGTTCCACCTTTCCCATGTATAGAAAAGCACCAGGCATCACCAAATCATTTAAATAGTAGATGAATATACACATTATATTCCTGCAAATTGAAACACGTGTATAGTCCAAGATGTGATAGCTAAAGAGAGAACTCACAGTACACATGTTTCCTCGTGTGAAATGATATTGGCTAACAGCTAAATTTTGTCAGAGAATACTCCATACTCGGCCTGAAAGCTTGGAACATCCTTTAAGACATCCCATATGTGACTGAATTGAAATTTAACAACAGGTTGAAGACGCAAGCTCTGGCCAGCAAGCAGTACAAAATCAGAATTACGTGGCATTCATATCAAATGAAATACTTAGATCAAAGCAAGTATGTTCAGTGGTATCAGAAACTATAATAAAAATAACCAACCTAAAAATTCTCATAGATTCATGAATACTTTTTCCTTACCGGCAAGCAAGAGAAGGGTGCCCAATTTGACAATTTATTTCCTTCACCATTGTACAATTACACCTTAAAGACCTTATGATTGCTGTAGAACCACCTACTAAGCAAGCAAAGGTGTGACTGTAATTTGATCCGATATTAATATAACAAAAGAAAATAATCAAATGCATGAAGGTGATGCAAAACGGTACTAAACAAACTGATAATAAATACTTCTGATTCCAAGATGTAGCTGACTTGAGGCCAAGTAGTCTATCAACTTACCATCATGGTCATTAAATACTCACCTAAAAACTTGCCATTTATGGACGTTGTACAGCAAATTGAACAGTCTTGGCAAAAACAAACTTTGGCAACATCCGTTAAATACTTGATACCGTTACCAGACAAAAGAAGGGTGCTCAATTTTAACATTTCCTTCCAGAAAGAATTCAAATACTACTAATTCCAAGATGTTTCTGGCTCAAGGCTATGTAGCCAATCAAATTAACATCATGCCACTAAACATTTACCCAAAAACTTACCATCATCTGCACATTGTACAACAATTCAAACAGTCTTGGCAGAAACTTTGGCAACCTCCGCGTGCTTGCATGTACCTGAAATGGTACAGTTTGAGTAACCAATGTAACAAGAAAATGTTATATTTCAGCTGCAAAGGTAGTTAAACCTGCTCAAGAAGCTGCTCTATTATCGCACTCCCATAATAAGCACCCCTAAAATTTTAGTTGTAACCTTGAATACAAATAAACGTGTCATGTAAAATAATTAGAAAATACTTTTAAAACACAAAATAAGTCAAACCTGTCAAATTATAGCATGATTAAGCAAACTTAAGACCGCGATCATGGGTAGTTATCCAACAGCGAAAAGGAACTGCTGCACACCATCCTGTATATTTAACAACTGACAACTCAAATTTGGAAAATACAGCGAGAAGTTGAACATGACTGCGTTCTTAACAAGTTCCAGAAAGTATATCAAATACAAATAACTCTGACAAGTAAAAAAAAAGGACTACATACCTATGTTTACCTGACATGAGAGAAGATACGGGGAAAATCAAGAAGTGAATGAAGCATCAAGATGTAGCTAAACACCTCCTCCTTGGGATCCAATTGACCATCACTGTTCTCACTCAAGCTCGTTTCCACCTCATGTATTGAAGCACTAGGCCTCGCCAAATCATTTAAATATTAGATGAATATTGAAAAAAGAATATTCCATGAAATTTCACATGATATCTAAAAAGAGAACTCACCACAGTACGACCGTTCCCTCGTGTAAAAATGGTTGTCTAACAGCTAAAAGGTGTCGGCGACTAATTCATACTCGAATTCAAATTACTCTAAGAAGTAAACTAAACAAAGGACCACTTATCTTTGTTTACCTCGCACCAGAGAAGACATGAACAAAACATTTTATGCACAAAAATAAACTTCCCATAAAAGAAAATTACTCTAAGAGGACAACAAAAAGGAAGACATGTGGGACAGAAGGAGTACTCTTCATGATGTATAGATAAAAAATTCAAATCATAACACAAGCAAAACATTTCAAATCATAAACTAACTAGAATTTGTCCATTGAAATAAAAACGAGATAGGGGTTTTCTGATTCATACAGTGTGGCATCAAATCATAATCCCCTTCTAAATTCATAAAATCAAAATAAACCCTAATTCTAAGTAATTTCACAATATCAAAATAAACTCTAATTCAAAGTAATTTCACAAAATCAAAACAAACCTGATGCTGACCAAATATAGAGATTGGGCTTGGCCCAAGTTTATTAACAAGAAAGCGGCAAAGTGGGCCCAAATTAGAGTGCGACCCAAGAAGAAGAAAAGGATATAGGCGGCCCAAGGAAGGAAGACGAGACAGGAGTATCCCGCTAATATCATTCAGAAGGGGAGAAGACCAAGACGTCAAATAGCAACATATTATGAGGAGAGCCGGCGATAAAGAATAATGGCGAGACATGATGTTAAAGGCGATATAGTCGGATAAGGCGAGACATAATGATGAGGCGAGATAGGACAAGAAGTGACTCTATCCGGTGAGAGAAGGATTCTTGTTAATGTTATTCACCAGAGGCGGCATATAAATATCTACCAAGTGGGACCCATTAGACGGTTATGCATTGGGATTGATGATCACGTGATTAGGGTTTACTTTATGAAAGGACCAATGATATGGCGACACGTGGCAGTAGGCATGAAATGTGAGGATGTCATGTGCAAGGCACGAGGATGAGGGGTATAGATAAGATATGCAGGCTTCATTGTCAAGGTACGTTGATTAACACACACACAACCACAAACACTCTCAAATTTTGTTGATTTTCCCCTTTCACAAGCCAATTCTTATCCTCACGCCGGAGGGCTCGGAGCCGCCCGGCTTAGTTGACGTTTGATTGTGTGCACTACCGGAGAAGAAGGAGCCGGAGATATCGAAGTCGGACTACAACGGTGAAGTTGTCGTTGAGGAAGGTCCTAGCAACATCAAACCGGTTCCGTTGCCGGACTGTTTTCCTCTTCAAGGATTGAAGTGTTATCGGCGGTGGCTCGAGATTGGGGAAGCTCTGTTCTGAGATCGTGAAGGTGGGTTGTGGACGATTCAAGGGGTGTGGAGTTTATTGGTTGAGTTGGCGTTATTGGCAATTTGTAAGCTGAAGTTTGTTGTTCTTGTTATTGTTAGAGTCGATTAATGTTTTGTAAATTTGTGGGTTGGAATAGTTGAATATTGTGATATTGTTAATTGGGTTGGAGTAGATTCCTGTTTTCTCAAGTATTTGTGTGAGTTGTGATTCAAAGTTGTTCGTTAAGAATTGTTCTAATCTGGGTTTGGCTGTAGAGTTTTGAAGTCGGATTTTGTGGGTTTGTTTTGTTTCGAATAGTTGTGATTTGGGTGTTTTTGGTGGTAAGGTGTAATTGAAATCCTGTTTGAAGATTTTTGGAGAGTTTTGGTGTTGAAGAAGGGTTGTTATTGCTGGGTTTTTTATTGATTGTTTCTGGGTTTTTGAGCCAGATCTTCAAATCTTCATAAGATTTGCAGATTTTCGTGGGTGAAGTTTATAAGTTTGATTGCGTAAGAGGAAAGAATGTCAACACCAGAGAAGAATATGGTAGTGGCCAAAAGACTGTAGCGGGAAGGAGCATTGTCACTCCAATTTCGGGGTTTGGGAATATCGGTATGGGTGGAGCGAGAGATACTTCTTCCTCGCAGCAAGTAATCCCGGAGGAGGCGGAGCGAGATACTGGCGAAGAGAGAGAGAGGAATGTGATGCCGCCACCACCAGAGGAGGAAATAGAGAATGAGGAAGAAAGTTTGAGGATTCATAACGCTCTGATCATGCAATTGATTGAGAACAACAAGCGACTGAGGGCGATGAAGAAGAAACCTACTCCAATCCCGCAGGGATTTTTAACGGCGACAATAGAGGGAGACAAGGGAGCAAATAAGGAGGTAATTGTGGTAAATGAGGAGCGAGAAAAGGAAGTAGAGCCTGAGAAGCCAAAAGAAGTAGAAGCGAGAATTGATGGGTCGCAAAAGCGAATTGAAGGAACACAAAAAAGAAAAGCGGGAGAGTACATGGAAAATGGAAGAAAGATCAAAGTTTATCATTGGCCACACACTTCCCAAGTGTCGTCCCTCTATTGTGAAGAAGAAGAAGGCGATACTGCGTCGAATGAGGCGGAGGACGGCGAGAAAGAGTTGAGAAGTTTCAATGATATGGAGAAGCCCAAGGTGATAGAAAAGGGGAAGGGTATTGGAGTTAGTCGTTTTGGTGAAGAGGACGTTTTCAAGAAGCAGATGGCCGAGATGGCAAGGAGGTTAGCGGAATTGGAAAAGGGTGGTGCAGTTGATAATGAAAAGGACTCTTTTGTAGCCCCTTTTGCTAGATATATTCAAGAGGCCGAGACAGCCCGCATTTTCGCTTGCCTCGCTCTATCTAAATATGCGGGAGTAACCACCGCCAGACCCACGTAGCGGGATTTGAGGTGACAATGGCGATTCGACCAAGGATGATGCGTTGTTATGCAAGACTTTTGCTAGTACCTTGGAGCTCGTGCTTTGGATTGGTTTGTACAAAGACCGCTAACTCTATATTGGGGTACCAAGACTTTAAGAGGAAATTTTTGGCGAGATTTGGATCAATGGAGCTCAACCAGTAGTGCTGCAGGAGTTGATTGGCATTAAGCAAAAGACAGGAGAAGGTCTTGTTACTTACACCAATAGATTTCTGTTAATTGCCAATCAAATTGCTGAGATTGATCCCAAGTACGTCATCATGATGTATATGTCGGTCCGTTATCCGAATCATTCAGAGGGAGTTAAGAATGAGATTACCCGCAACTTTGAGTGAGTTGCATGAGAGGGTCAAAGCGCATCGCGGTGGCGAAGATGTTGATGAAGGAGCTTCAAACAATGGAAAGAAAAGTGTTAAGGATCGGATTGAGTATGTGAAGGAAGGGAATGCCGCTCGAAGGAGGTCGAGGGAATCGCGCCGGCGGCAGAGGTGGAGGTCGCAATGGAGGTCGCAATGGAGGCCCAAATGGAGGCCGTGGAGTTAGAAGAATGATAAGGTTTACAAGGTTGATCGCTACACCAAGTGAAATTTCATGGGCCGTTGATTTGCCAAAGACCTTTTGAAATGAATGATCTGGGGAGAGTTAACATGAATCAATTCTGTAATTATCATCGGGAGCGGGGTCATGAGACTGACAATTGTTATAATTTGAAAAGAGTAATTCAAAACCAAATTGAAAGGGGTGCGTTGCAAGAGTATGTATGGCGGGAGCCAAATGGGGCGGATCAAGGAGGAAATGGAAATAGAAATGAAATTTTGGTGATTCACGAGCCTACAAGCATTACTTGCCTAAATAATCAGATTATGTCGCTATCCCACACTTGTCACATTCCCGCCTATCCGCCCAGTGAAGAAAGGATGATTAGTTTTTCAAGGCGAGAATTGGCTTTAACGCCAAGTCATGGATGCCAACCGGTCGTAATCTCAATCGCCCAGAAACAGATTTTGCATCGGGTTTTGGTAGATTCTGGAGCAAGCCGAAATATTCTCTATTATGATGCTTTTAAAAAGATGCGATATACAGAAGCCAATTTGGTGCCGTATAAAGGATTCTTGGAAGGTTTTACTAACCATACTGTGCGGGTTAAAGGAACGATTTCGTTGGCGGTAGAGATAGGAGAGGATGAGAAGGTGAGAACTCGCATCGTTGAGTTTATGGTTATTGATTTGGTGTCGCCTTATAATGCTATTGTGGGCATTCCCTTTATGCAAAGCTTTGAAATGGTGGTATCTATCCCGCATCAGCGAGTCAAGTTTCCTACGGCAAGGGGGATAGCATGTTTGAAAAGTGAGGTGAAGGAAGTTATTCAAAAGAAGATTGAAATGCAAACAATGCCAGAGCAAGCACAAGTTCACTTTCTACTGCTGATCGTGCGGGATGCGAGAATAAATATGATTACCGACTTAGGGGGATGTGAGAGTTGGGAGGAGACAGAAAGTATGAAGAATAAGTCGGCAATCATAATTATTGAGGAAAGGGCTGAGGATGAGGTTATGAAGGAAAGAAGTGAGGAGCGAGATGTGGAGATAGAAATGATGCAGGAAAAGTCAGATAAGAATTTGATGGCTTTGATGGTGATGCAAGCGGAGATGGCTTGGTCTAGATCCACCGAATTTGTCAAGATGAAAGAGCCCTACATTGAAGAGATAGTGGATTCGGAGAGTGAGGAATGCGATGAAGAAATCGTGGTGGACACTCCGGGGAGTATGTCGCGTGGCGAGAGAGAAAAAGGGGAGAGTAGTGGTATTGGGATGAAGAGAAATGTCGATCGGAAAAGGCAATGAAATTGAAGTAGACACACCGCAAATGCGGGATGAGCCCGATATTCAAAGCGGCGTAAGAATTGGAAGAAGTGATTGTGAATGATAGATATCCCGAGCGTAAAATCAAGATTGGGCAACTGAAGAAGGAAGAGCGGGATATGCTAATTAATTTTTGCGAGATAACATTGATGTATTTGCCCGGAGACCAGAGGATATGTGCGGAGTTGATGAAAATGTCGCCTTACACCTGTCTAAATGCCGATCCAAATGTAGAGCCTTTTAAGCGTAAGGTGAGATACTTATCTCGCGGAAAAGGAGAAAGCGGTGATCGGGGAAGTAGAGAAGTTGTTAAAGGCGGGAATCATTGAAGAGATCACTTACCCACCTGGCTAGCTTGCCCAAATGATGGTGTCAAGGCGAACAAGAAGTGGAGAATGTGCATAGATTTTACTGATTTGAATATGGCATGTCCCAAGGATTGTTATCCTTTGCCAAAGATTGATAGACCGGTGGATTCTATTGCGGGACACAAGGTGTTTAGCTTTATTGATGCTTACTCGTGGTATCACCGATCAAGATGCTTGAGGAGGATAAAGCCAAAACAAATTTTCAGACTCCCCTTGGAAATTTTTGCTATAAAATGATGCCTTTTGGTTTGAAGAACGTCGGGGCGACATACCAAAGGATGGTTAACAAGATATTTAAATCGCAGATTGGGAGGAATGTTGAAGCTTATATTGACGATATGGTGATCAAGACCAAGGGGGAGGATCATTCGCGGATCCGTCGAAACTTTGAGAACTTGAGAAAGAATTCCATGAAGCTTAATCCAAGTAAGTGCACCTTTCGAGTAACGAAGGAAAGTTTTTGGGATTTCTTGTAAATCGCCGCGGATAGAGGCAAATCCCGAGAAGATCCAGGCGTTAATTGATATGAAGTCGCCCAAGACCATTCAAGAGATTCAAAGGTTAAATGGTAGGGTGATAGCTTTGGGACGATTTGTGTCGCTGGCCACCGAGAAATGTTTGCCGTTCTTCAAAGTACTGAAAGGAGATCAGAAGTTTGCTTGGGATGACAAGTGTGAAGAAGCTTTTCGAAGATAAAGGAGTATTTGGGAAAGCCGCCCATCTTATGTAGCCCAGAGGAAGGAGACCATTTATATGTCTACTTAGCGGCATCGATTCGGCAAAGGGCAATGTATTAATAAAGGAGGATGGTGGCATGCAAAAACCAGTGTATTATGTTTCAAAGGCATTGAGTGAGGTAGAAGCGAGATATTTTAATGCGTAAAATTGGCTTATGCTTTGGTAATAGCGACAAGGAAGTTGAGGGCCTATTTCCTATCTCACCCTCGTTATCGTGTTGACCAATGCACCCTTAAGAAAGATTTTACAATGTACCGATTCAGCCGGAAGGCTTCTTAAATGGTCGATTGAATTAACAGTAATTTGATATTCAATATGAGGCGAGAAAGGCGATTAAGGCTCGTGCTTTGGCGGACTTTATTCTCGAAACTTCATTCACATATGAAAGAGAGGAGATTGAGACTCAAGAGGCAAGGAAGAGGAAGGCCAAGTCGCAAGACCCCGAAGCGGAAGAAGAGAAAGAAAGACTCGCGGATGTTGGGAATTGTTTGTTGATGGGTCCTCGGCTAAGGACAAAGGCGGAGCCGGGATTTCATTAAGCTCGCCAGAAAAGATTGCACATATGAGAAGGCCTTGAGGTTTAAGTTTAACATGACAAACAACCAGCGTAATACGAGGCGTTGGTGGCGGGTTTGGAGTTATGCCGAGATATCGGAGTAAAGCGTATAGTCGCCCACTCGACTCTCAATTAATTGTTAACCAAGTAAAAGGAAGATATGGAGTAGTGAGTGCAATTTTGACAAAGTATTGTGAAATGGTATGGCGATTTTGCAAAGCTTTGATTATTGGGAGTCAGTGCATTGATAGAGAGAAAAATGAGCGAGCCGACATGTTGAGCAAAGCCGCTTGCGATAAAATAGAGGAGTTGCCTAAGAAAGTGGTAGTTGAATTTATGGAAGAGCCGGCTTTGACAGCCCCCGATAATGGAAATTGAAGTTGGTGAAAAAGATTGGGTAAATGAAATGAAAGACTATTTGGAGAAAGAAGAGTCGCCACAAGACGAAGATAAGGCGAAGATTGTTAGGAAGATGTCACCAAGGTTTACCGTACAGATGGGATCTTATACCGGAAGTCTTTCTCGCGGCCTTTGATGAGATGCGTGGAACCGGGAAGGTTGATAACGTTTGTTTGAGGTGCATGAGGGCGTTTGTGGAGGTCATCCAGAGCAAGAACGTTGGCTAATAAAATCATGTTTCATGGGTATTATCGGGCCGTCATCAAGAAGGATGCGGAGGAGTATGTAAGAAGATGTGACCAAGCGCCGACATGCTAACATTCCTAGGCAACAATGACCGACCCCAATTGTAGCACTGCCTTTTGATATGTGGGGAATAGACCTTATAGGACCTTTCCCCAAGGCCAAAGGAGGAGCGCAGATGGTGGTGGTAGCTGTTGATTATTTTACCAAGTGGACTGAGGCAAGAGCTTTAACTTCTACTACCGAAGACCAGATCATCGTTTGTAACTGGAGGAAATCCTATGTCGCCATGGAATGCCGCGGGCAATTATCTCTGATCATGGGCCGCAGTTTAGAAAGAAGTTTCATGGATTTTGCGAGAATTTGAGCATCAAACATTGGCAGTCTGCAGTGTATAGGCCGCAATGCAACGGACAAGTGGAAGCCGCTAACAAGCAAGTTCTCGAGATTTTGTGTAAAAACTTAGAGAAGAGAGGCGGGGCTTGGTTGGAGGAGCCAGTCCACAGCCTTTATGGTATGTTAGAACGACAAGAAAGGGGTCAATCGGCGAGACAAACCTTCGCATTAACTTACGGCTCGTAAGCAATGGCTCCCGCCGAGACGGGTTTGCCTACCCATAGAGTAACCTATTATGACGAGATAATGAATAGCGACGTAAGGTGCTTTGAGCTAGATCCGAGTGATGAAAAGAGGCTTAGAGCGAGAATGAGGATGATTAATTACAAGCAATGGATGAAGGCACAACACGATAAGCGAGTAAAGAAGAGGTCATTTAATGTTGGCGATTGGGTGTCGAGGAGCCGTGAAGTTAAAGGCGCAACCGCGGATTTGCCAAGCTAGATCCGAAATGGGAAGGTCCCTTCCAAATTGCTAGAATTGTGCGAGAGGGGACTTATCACTTGAAAGAAGAAGACGGCAAAGAGGTCCCGAATGCATGGAGTGTTAATCACTTAAAGAAATACTACCATTGAAGTGATAAGGGTAATTTGCCTATCTTGTTCCTATTAAAAGTCTTTTTAATAATCATTTTTATGAATTTATGAACTTTTCAATGATGAATGAAAGTCATATGCTTCATGATTTTAATAGAAAATGTATACATGGAACTTATGTTGAATACGTTTATGATACAATGAAAATATGAAATTTTATTCCTCATATGTGCTTTACATGGAATGAATTTTATAGTTATGTATGATCAGTAGCCAATGACATGGTAAATAAATTGCTCAAGAGTAAAGTTGCCTAAAGACAACTTCACTTTTTCGATGGGAGTATATGTGTATGGTGATATCTCGCTAAAGGTAAGAAGGTTAAGAGTTTTTGATGAATTATCAAAACAATTTTTGATGAATTATTGAAAGGAATGAATAAATGTTGAAAGTCGACGACTATAAATGTTGAAAGTCGACGGACTATAAATGTGGAAAGTCAGTCGGACTATAAAACGATGCGAGTCAAAGAAAGTCGTCTGACTATAAAACGATGCGAGGCAAAGAAAGTCGTCGGACTATAAAACGATGCGAGTCAAAGAAAGTCGTCGGACTATAAAACGATGCGAGTCAAAGTAAGTCGTCGGACTATAAAACGATGCGAGTCAAAGAAAGTCGTCGGACTATAAAACGATGCGAGTCAAAGAAAGTCGTCGGACTATAAAACGATGCGAGTCAAAGAAAGTCGTCTGACTATAAAACGATGCGAGTCAAAGAAAGTCGTCGGACTATAAAACGATGCGAGTCAAAGAAAGTCGTCGGACTATAAAACGATGCGAGTCAAAGAAAGTCGTCGGACTATAAAACGATGCGAGTCAAAGAAAGTCGTCGGACTATAAAACGATGCGAGTCAAAGAAAGTCGTCGGACTATAAAACGATGCGAGTCAAAGTAAGTCGTCGGACTATAAAACGATGCGAGTCAAAGTAAGTCAGTCGGACTATAAATCGATGTGAGTCAATGTAAGTTGTAAACTATGATATAAATCAAGCTATGGATGGTGAAAGATGTAAAAGTCTATGGACTATAAAAATGAAAGTTTCTGAGCTATGAATGAAGAAAAGATTTATCTCGCAAAGAAGGGCAAAGAGCATAAGTCGCTATGAAAGATATCACTCTCTCGCCGAAAGAAAAAGGAAAGATGAGGCGTAAAGAAGGAAATTATTCTAAGTATAAAGCAAAAGAAGATCAAGAAAAGATTAGAGTTAGCGACAATATGAGTCGCAAAATATGTTATGAGTAAAGTCGCCTAAAGACGACTTCACTTTTTCGATGGGAGTATATGTGTATGATACCCGTCATGCAAAAGAGATTTTGATGAACTATCAAAACAATGAGTGGAGAAATAAGTAAAGCAAAAGTAAAGGGGCAAGCACAGAGGCCGCAAATGTACAATGTTCAAAAGGCACGCAGCCCCAAAAAGAAAAGAGAGTAAATTGTTTAGCCATCAAGGCAAGTTACAAAACTGTTCAAAGTAAAAGTTAAGAAGGAGATAGATCGTACATCGGGTTCGCAGGGCGGGATGACTTGGCCGGAGCTTGAAGCCGCTAAAGCAAGAGCTTTGGCATCATCCACCGCTTATGCTTGTGCTCAAGAAGAGTATCCCACAAAGCTATAAAGCATTTGGAACTTGAACAGAGGAGCTCTCCATGGCGATTTTCCCAAAGAAAGCATCTTCATCAAAGAAGATCTTTGAAGTTCTTCAGAGTATAAGGAACTACGGAATGACCGCGGCGACAAACCTCGCTAAAAATTGGCTCGTAACCCCAGTGGGCGAGTTTTTCAAGCGTGATAGCAGAATGTCGTTGATTTCAGCCGCCGCGGCTCGCATAACTTGAAGGGAAGTTTGGTTCCCAATGTCGCCGATGTCGTCGCTAATTGAGCCACATCGGCATTCGTAGCAAAGAACTTCCGCGGTCTTCTCACTAGTTCCTCTTTAAGCCTAGCAATCTCGTCTTGGAGAGTTTGAGTTTCAGCGGCATGAGTTTCCTTTAAAGCTTCATTCTCACTCCTCGCCTTGGCAACATTTTCTACAGCGTAATCAAGTTCAAGAGCGGCAGTGGCGAGATTGGAATTGGCGGCATTGAGATCCGTTAGGTCCGGTCAAGTTGATTGTGAGAAGTGGTTAGGTCGCCTTCAATTTGTCCCGCTCATTTTCCAAGTTTTTGATGGAAGAATCCCGTCTCGTAAGTCTACCCTTAAGGGTATCTTTGTCGCGTTTCAATCTAGCGATTCATTTTCCAATGAGTGTTTGCCTCGCTAATGCCGGTGATAGAGGATCCAAGCCGGGAAAAGATAACAATTAGAAGTTAAGAGAAAGTTGAGAATAAGATTAAGGTAAAATAAAATAAGGAAGGAAAGAAGAACTAACCAATGAAAAATAATAACCCGCCCGGCATGCGGCATGAGCCGAATCCATTTGGGAGACGTTATGAACCCGTACTTGATCACTAGCTCGATTAAGGCCGAGCCGCCCAAGAGATATTCTTCCGTGCTTTTAGTTTCCTCAATCAAACCCTTTATGCGGGGACTCGGCAATTTCCTTGCTAAGCTCATAAAGCCCAACAAAATCAAGGGGCTTGGAAAAATTTTCCGTAGCGACTAGGAGTAGGAAGAGCGGAAGAAGTGCTAGGGCCAGGAGGAGTCAAGGGGAGCCGGAAATGAGTGTTAAGTCGCAGACCTCCGTCTCGCGGAAGGAAGATTTTCAATTTGTGGGGGCTCGTAAATGTTCACTTCTAAAGAAGAAGTATTTGGTGGAACAAGATTGGAGGTAAGGGTTTCAATATTTTCGCCGGTGCGACATCAATTGGCGGGATGACAGCTTGGGAAAGGGTGATCTCAATATTTGGCGAAATAGAAGTGGGCGGAAGATTAGTTTCAGTAGAAGGAGGAGTGGGATCAGTAGCAGGATTTGGCGGGATATTTACCTGAGGAGCGGGAGTGACACTGGTTGTTACGTGCGACTCTTTCGCCGTTTAGCTCGCGCACTGGTTGGTCGGGTGCGGCTCTTTTTCTAGCTGTGGTCTGAGTTTTCTCCAGAGCAATCTCCTCAGCATCTTTACCATCGCGAGAAATTGGCAAAGCAAGATTCTCAGGGAGGGAAGCAAGAGCAAGGCCGCGTGCATTGGCCAATTGTCTCCTTCTCTTGTCGGGCCGAGTTGGCGGTTTGACGACTTTCCATGGATTTGGCCCTATGATCCGAAAATAAATAGAAGAAAGTTAAGGGTTGTAGTATTTCAAGTTATAATTGAAGGAAAGAAAAGATAAGATTAAAGGGGAAACATACAAAGAGCGGTATTCATGGCAGTACAGTGACGAGAACCCTTGCAGGACTGACATTCATGAGCATATTTGTTGTCGGAATGTCGCTCCCATCCGTCAAAATAAACGTGGCTTATGGGAACTCGGGGCTGGACTCGGGGTAAGTTGTCAGCCAAACCGACTTGATCTAGCAATTCCCTATTCCGCAGAATACCTCTCCAAGAAATGAGAGGCTGGGGAGCGTCAGTGCGTAATTTGCAGGTAAGGCAATCAAGGAGCGAATGTCGTCAACAAGGGCAGTGTCGCCAAGGGTAGAAGCATCTTTGGAGTCAATTTGAGTATTAATAGGATGAAGGTCGGCAGGATGAGACCATCCAACGCGAGAAACAACGTAGAGAGGGTCGTCCATCCAATCGTGAATTTTGGTGGGCAGTGGAGTAAGGACTTTGGGACCCCTATGGTACTGGAGAGAAAGGCGAGTTTCCAATATGTCATCAGCAAGTTGGTTGGTTTGTTTGTATCCAGTAAACAAAGAAAGCATAGCGGTAATGGTGGGTTCTTTTCGCAGAGAGCGACAAATGGTGATGAAGGTAGTTATTATTCTAATAGCATTTGGGTGAATTTCGGTGATCATGGCTTGGGCTTTATACAAGAATTCACAAAGGAAAGGATCAAAGGGGATCCTAAGGCCGGCCTTGAGTTGAGAAGGGAAAATGACAATGCCTTCCCGCATTTCTCGTAAGTGGGCAAGTGGAAAGGTCTCCCGATATTCGAAATGCAATAGATGGAGCTATCTATGTGATACTCCCTATGCCAATCGCTTATAAGGTTGGGAACTAGTGGAGTCTTTATCTCACGGGAAGATCCCGCCTCAAAGCATGCGCGGGATTGGTAAAAAGTGTACCTTCAAGGGCGATATTTTGAACCCCAAGAGGAGGGGGATTGTTGGAAGCAAAGAAATGCGTAAGATGTTGCTTGACCACCATGTCGCAGAATCACGGGAAGAAGAAGAAGAAAGGATTGATTTATAATGTGTTCTACGTTTGGAAAAGGGATCAGCGACACATTGGGATTCAGAGGAGTCGCTTAAAGACAAGCTTTATACTTATCTTTGATAAATCGAACCAATTGATTACTAGAAGGGAAAATGTGCGACATAGGAAATTTGAAAGTGGAAGGAAAAAATGGCCTTGAATTTCAAGGGAGTCAATCAAGGATCCACCCAAAGGTTCAACTAAAAACCTAATTAGGTCGGCCTTGGGCAATCTCGCCCAAGTAGTTCGCAGCGCCTATAAAAGCCGCCCGAAACCCGACAAATGACCGTATCTAACTACCTTGGCACGCATTTAGATCTTACCATGAAGGGCGCTTGGGAAGAATTATTTTATGTAATGAAAGGAAATGCAACTTTAAATAATCGGTCAAAAGGGGGAGACCAAAATGTGAAGGGTAAAGAATGCGAAGGGTTTTAGGAAAAGTTACCCGAGGAAAAGGATGATCTTGGTCTAAAAAGATGAAGTGGTCACCGGAAAGATGAACAGACGGAGATGATGAATGATCCTGGGAATTGAGAAATATTACACCAAATTACTTTGAAAAGGCGTAAATAAGAATGGAATCAAGGTCAAGAAGCAAATGTGGGCAAGAAATTAGGGATTTAGGCGGTGAAAAATGAGGAAGAATGGTCGGAATCAGTGTTGATGTTCGCCGGAAAAGGAAAGGGTTCAAGCAAGGTTTAAGTGTTGTGAAAAGAGGAATGGGGGTTATGATTTGGTATTTATATGAGAGAGGGGTTAAGGAAATGATGGATGTGACGTTTGGGGAAGGTTTTTGAATTTTCCCTCACAACCGGGCACGATTCCCAAATGACGGCTCATTAAAATGTTAAGGGTTATCAAGAGAAGGACACGTGTAGGGACAGGGATCTCCAGTGGTAGCTTCATGAAGAAGATTGCCTATGTCGCTAATTGAATAATCTGTGAACATAAAGTTTTTGACGAGACCATAAATGAATCTCGCCATAAACTTAGGGGCTTCTGATGCTGACCAAATATAGAGATTGGGCTTGGCCCAAGTTTATTAACAAGAAAGCGGCAAAGTGGGCCCAAATTAGAGTGCGACCCAAGAAGAAGAAAAGGATATAGGCGGCCCAAGGAAGGAAGACGAGACAGGAGTATCCCGCTAATATCATTCAGAAGGGGAGAAGACCAAGACGTCAAATAGCAACATATTATGAGGAGAGCCGGCGATAAAGAATAATGGCGAGACATGATGTTAAAGGCGATATAGTCGGATAAGGCGAGACATAATGATGAGGCGAGATAGGACAAGAAGTGACTCTATCCGGTGAGAGAAGGATTCTTGTTAATGTTATTCACCAGAGGCGGCATATAAATATCTACCAAGTGGGACCCATTAGACGGTTATGCATTGGGATTGATGATCACGTGATTAGGGTTTACTTTATGAAAGGACCAATGATATGGCGACACGTGGCAGTAGGCATGAAATGTGAGGATGTCATGTGCAAGGCACGAGGATGAGGGGTATAAATAAGATATGCAGGCTTCATTGTCAAGGTACGTTGATTAACACACACACAACCACAAACACTCTCAAATTTTGTTGATTTTCCCCTTTCACAAGCCAATTCTTATCCTCACGCCGGAGGGGCTTTCGCCGGAGCCGCCCCCGGCTTAGTTGACGTTTGATTGTGTGCACTACCGGAGAAGAAGGAGCCGGAGATATCGAAGTCGGACTACAACGGTGAAGTTGCTGTTGAGGAAGGTCCTAGCAACATCAAAACCCTAATTCAAAGTAATTTCACAAAATCAAAATAAGTCAAAGTAATCTCATGAAGTTACCTCTCGAGTATCGGAATCGGAAGAGAGCCCTAAAACAATATCCTGAACATCACCGGAAGTGACCGTCGTCATTTGTTAAACGGCGAGTTTTGCCTGTGCACGACCCTTGAGAGAAAAGTGGAAATTAAACGGCGAGTTTTGCCCAGGCACGAATCTTGAGAGAGAAAAGTGGAAATTAAACGGCGAATTTTGCCCAGGCACGAATCTTGAGAGAGAAAAGTGGAAATGAACGGAACTGAGAGATTGGACTCTGTGTGTATGTGTGTGTGAGAGAGAGAAGAAAGCGAGGGAATGAGAGAGAGAGACGGAACGAGAGGGTATATAGAGAGAAGGATTTCGACCGTTTAGGAAGCAGCGTGCAAGCTAAGCAATCAACATCGGTCATTTCATCTGACGCCCCACAGCCCATTTGTTAATGTTTGTATATTGGGCCGAAATGTTTGTCAATTTATCGGACGCCACATGGCCCATTTTTTTATCTTCGTATATTGGATCGGATAAGCCCGCTACACTGGCCCATTTGAGCCCTAAAGCGCCAAAGTGTTGTAATTTTACATGTATTTTTTTAAACTCTATTTTTCTATAGTTTTGTTTTAATTAGCTGTCTTTTATAATATTATAAGAAAATAAGTTTATTAAATTCGTGCATTTTAATCAGAAATGTCACTGCTAATGATCATTGTATGTACTATTGAGAGGGTATATACAGAGAGGAGGCAAAAATTGTATTTTCATCACTGAACTAAGGCATTTTTCAAAATGTTGAGCCTTTTTTTATTTTAATGTTCTCACTAAATTTTACATTTTTAAAAATGTGCTCACTCCATTATCAAATTTTCTTAAAATTTAACGAAATTTATCCGCATTACATCACATGACTAGTTTTGTTAAATACGATCTAAGGTAGATGGTTTTTTTGGGGAATGAATTTGTAATATTTCTTATAAACTATGTGATAATGACATTTTACATTCAACAAATTTGTACTCTCTATCATGCATGTCAACAATATTAACAAATTAACAAATTGATTGAAAACTTAACGAACACCATTCACGTCAAGTCACGTGACTAAATTTCTTTAGGTTTTTAGCGAATATATTAACGGAGTGAGCACATTTTGAAAATTGTGAAAGTTAAGTGAGAACATTTTGAAAAATAATAGTTCCATTTTGAAAAAAAGTTAAAATTTAATGACGAAAATATGGTTGTTGCCTACAAAGAAGGATCAACAGCGGTCATTTCATCTGACTCCCCACAACCCATTTGTTATGTTTGTACATTTGTACATTGGGCCGAAATCGAGTGAGAAAGGGGTTAAACGAGTTAGGTAAGCGGGTTGGCAGGTCGTCCCGTTAATTTTATTTTTATGGGTGAATACTTTTATGTTCAACATATTTTGGTCGTTGGTTAAAGGGGTCGGGTCATGTCGAATACAGGTCGACTCGTTAGGACCCAACTATGTTAACGAGCCGAGTCAGGTCAAGTAATTAACAAGCCGAACGGAGCGGAGCGAGTAAATGGGTAACGAGTCAAAATTGACATGCCTATAAAATGCTAGCGTGTTATAATACACGCTGTTTCTCTCGAATCATGAACCGACAGAAAGTTTTAAATTTCGAATTATTGGCGCAGTGCATTTATGGCGCCCTTCGAATTATTGGCGATGGGCATTTATGGCGCCCTATGAAATTCGGGAAGCAGCTCAAAGCTTCTACCAACTTCTAACAAACTCCCCTCACGTGCTCCCCACGTGTCATAGGAAGTGAGTCTAAGCAAGATCAGTGAAAAAACACAACACTTGTGACCTCGAAAACGATCTGACCGCGGACCGAGCCTCGCATACATAGCTCTTCGCTCAGACCATGAATGAATCCTCTAAATCCTCGCTCAAAGCTAGGGGCCACTGATGAGCCCAGACCTTTGAGATCGGGGCCAAACCTCGATCTGCTCCAAAGGCCAAGTACGACGTGGACTATCGTGCGAACACTCGAACACTTAGATCGCTAGGGTCAAGATTGCGGGCATTATGACCGCGAGAGTCGAAACCGAAATACATCCCTTTACAATAAATCTTACTTTATTGTACAAGTCCAACAGGCGCGAACATGTGTCCTATGTCAAAAGACAAAGATATACTACAGGGCTGACATTATCATCAGCTCTCACTTACTAAAATATCAACCTTTGTCCACATGGACAAGGTAAGTAGAAAATAACTATTGTAAGACACATTATTAAAACCCTAGCACACAACTCAATAAGACATTCCAAGTCTCACTCTCAGTTATACATCCTCAAGTTATACATCCTCAGAGATCTTACTCTCACACCCGAGGACCTAGCTGTATTAAACTCTGGCTTGATGTCTAACAGTGATTCTAGTCTTTGTTGTGTTATAAGTACAAACTTCATATATAAGCCAGATATCCTCATACACAGTGAGACCCAAAAAGTTGTGGCGTCATCACATTCTAAGAAACAAAAAGTTACAAAGAGATAAAGAAGGAAAAAGGGAGAAATCAACTTACGAAAAGGAATAAACATGAAAGAACTCTTAAGGAAAGCTGAGCAAAGTTTTTTCTCTCTGTAAAAGTTCAGTTTCAAAGCTTGAGGATAATAAAAGAATGAGAAGGGAGATAGGTTTGATATTTATAGGCCAAACTATACAGGTCGACCCATATTAATGAGCCCACACACCGTTTCTCTTAAATCATGAACCGACGAAAAGTTTTAAATTTTGAATTATTGGCGCTGGTAACATTTGTTATCGAACGAACGGAGCAAGTAAATAAGTAAATTCAAGTGACATGTAAGAGACATGAATGCTTGCAAGAACTAATGAAAAGTAGTATCTCACATCATTACTTAAAAAGTAAAATTCCTAGAAACAATGTCTTCTCATTATTGTCGATCGATGGAAATCAAAATCCTCTAGGATTCTAACGATAGTACCATTTTCTAGATACACCAACTAGAGGAAGGATTACGACAAGTTGGCTTGACTACAAAACTAGTAAAGCAAAAACTTGCCACCGAGTTATAGGCTTCTTTTTAAGTGAGATACAATGGTTTCCATTTGCAAATACAAAAGATATAGGAACAAACAAAACATTATCTAGAAGAAATATACTAGCAGTGTTTGGTGAAACGTGAATCTAAATAATTGCATATTGGTCACCTTATATTCCCTAAATCCCATTATAAGTGTTACTTTCCTTTTTAGTCTATTACAAGCTGAAAACTTATTATTGGATTGAGAGAGTAATGGCTAAGAGTAATAAGTCAAACAGAAGTGAAGGAATTTGGTAGAGAAATGCACAGTAATCACTGTGGGAAAAAATCGACAAATATCATCGATGTGCAATTAATTAAGGAGATCAATACACAATCCAAAATCAAAGTGTGGAATCTTGATCCTCTTGGCCAACTTGGCAAGTTTGTCAAAAATGGGGCAGCACCCCCAATTTTATTTTATTTTTGATTGTTATTCATATATAATACAACTTTAGACATAAATATAGTCAAGTATCTGCTTTATAGTGACAATAAGACATCCATTGATCTCTCATACGATTCAACACACACGTGTATAACATAATTAAACGTACCAAAAGATTCAACATATATAATTGTTTAACATCTAAAATCACGCATGCCAATAGATAATCATAAATATAAAACATTATACTTCAAAATATACTTCCTCCTCCCACTAAAAGTTACTCTTTTACCTCTTTGATGTCTCATTAAAAGTTTCACTTTTCTAAAATGAAAATGTTTTAATACTTCTTTATTCAATAAGACACTTGCATATTCACAAATAAGACACTTACTATTTTCTACCCAATGTTCTCTTTCCTACCATATTTTTCATACTCAGAGCACTTAGACCACTTGCACTTAATCCCCATGTCAAAAATAAAAGGTCAATTCCCGTATCTAAACAAAAGTGTATTTTTTTAGTGGGACGGAGGGTGTATAGTTGTATTTATAGAGTGAAGCATAGTTGTCTTGCTAAAAAAAGTCAAGTCAAGGGGGAAGGGGGCAATTGCCCCTGCTTGCCACTCGCTAGGTCTGTCTATGCATGATACACATTAAATCTGAAAAGTTGCCCATCAAACAAAGAGATCATAACATCATGAAACTCACAGGCATTGATGAGAAACCTGTCACAAGGAATGGGTGATTCTGGAAGGACAGGCTACTTTGCAAATAAATCATTACATTCTCAAGTGCCAATTCATAAGGCCAAATAGAGGACATGCTACTCCTACTCTTAGAGCAGAAGAAGTTAAAGGAATATTCTCTTTGTTTCTAACCACTTGCTTCTTAAGAATGCCAGCCATCAGACCATAATTGAATGAGCTTCAAAAGCAGGATGGGCGAGCATAGAGACATAAGGCATTAGATTTTAATAAAATGAGGCGACAACAGTCCATGCATGTAGAACATGTTTCTACACATAGAACTGATCCAAAAGCTTCATCTCGCCAAATTTCCATCAATGTAGTTACATCAGTTATGACGGTTGGCTCGGCTCAATAAAAATCCTCTCCACTTGTTGCTTTATTATTGATTTAGTCAGTTGTCATCTCTTACTACGATACTAAAGAAATCTACTTTCACAATGGTCGTACCTTTGGAGGGTTCCCCGCCACACAAGATAGTTGCTTCTTCACTCTTAGCTGTTCAGATGATAGATTTTGACATTTACACATTTTCATAGGTCAAAATAAGAGGGTACTAGATACTGCAAAGACAACTAAAAACTAAGCTCAATAAAGATAAATCATGTTCCTATCCCGAAATATATTTGCAAATAGACTTGTGCATTCTCTTTTTCCAAAAACTTATACTCCCTCCGTCCCAAAATGTTTGTCCCATTTGACTTTTTTGTTGAACTTTGACCATAAATTTATGAGAGATTAATCATGTTCATGAAATTCTAAAAGTTGTTGTTGATAATATTTTTAATGGTGAATCAATAGGAATTTTTAGAATTTCATGAACATAATTAAATTGTCATATATTTGTGATCAAAGTTCAACAAAAAAGTCAAATGGGACTAACATTTTGGGACGGAAGGAGTACTATACCAACATCCAATAAAGAGTCCTATTTTTTAGTTTTTCCTTAAAGAGGGGTCTGTTTTCTAAAATAAAGCTTAAATTTCACTGTTACGGTGTAGTGGGTATCAATTTGATACCTGACATAGCTTCATGGTCTAGTTTTGGGTCTTCTAGGTTTTTCTCTTATATATATTAATATATACGATGATACAAGTTATTAAATGAACACCATAAGGATATTTTTATCCTAATGCTCACAAATACACACAACATTATTTTGAAAAAGAATTGATCTCTAAAAAACATGAAGAGAAAGGATATTTGGTGTTTCACATCATTGTTTACCTGGCCACTACCAATCACAGGGCCGAGCCTACAACCTTCCTCAAAGGGGTCTGAAATCTCGATCTTCTTAGTCCACTTGACAAGTTTGTCTAAAAACTCTGTTACAATGACTTCCTGAAACAAACACACAAAGCATATGACGTCTGAAATGTTAACAACAATCAGGTGTGCCATTTTTTTTAAATCATAAGGATATTTTTCCTTTTACACACACATATATACACACGATATTACAAGTTAGTAAATAAACACCAAAGGATATTTTTCTCTTAAAGCACACAAATACACACGGCATCATTGTGGCGAAAGAGCTGATTTCTAACAATCATGACGAAAAAGGAAATTTTGTGTTTCACAACATTGATTTACTTGGCGACTAACCACAGGCCAAGTCTACAACCTTTCTCCAAGGGGTCTTGAATCTCAATCTTCTTGGTCGACTTGAAAAGTTTGCCTAAAAACTCTACTACAATGCCTTCCTGAAACAAAGGTATGAAGCATAAATTTGCATGTACCTAGCTAAAAAGATGGAAGGGAATAATCAGACAATCGCTTGTGAGTTAACAATAATCAAGTATGCCTTTGTAAAAGATGATTGCATGAGTCATGATACAGAAAGTCATATGATATGGATTAGAACTTCAAGTCATATGCTATGGATTAGAACTTGAAGGCCACCATCTTAAATTTTATGCATTACGAAAGGATAGGAGATCTAAGGAAAATTAATCCTTGCATTCACAAGTGCCAACTCATAAAGGCCAAACAGAGGACATGTTAATTCCCCAACGAACTACGTGAACACAAACACGCCATCCATCCAGACACATAATACCTTCACAAGCGGCAGCACACACGACCTCTCTACAAAGTCCACCCAACTCGAGGGAGGTACTGATATTGGAGAGTAAAAGAATAAATATATAGAAAAATAGCTATTATTAGGAATGCAGAAAGTAGATATCGACCACTCACGACTATCATAGATGCTAATTCAGATGACTTTCTAACACCTCCAGCAGCCAAGGAAGAGAAACTTTCCATGTTGTCATCAACAAAGAGGAATTCATACAATATGGAACGGTAAGCAATTTATATTTCTATCTAAGTCTAAATCAACAAAGAGGAATTCATACAATATGGAACGGCAAGCAATTTATATTTCTATCTAAGTCTAAATCAATCATCAGCACTGGGAGATAGTTTAACAACTAACCTTCTCATTAAAGCCCAGCCACTCAGCTGAAACTAAAAACCAAGACCTTTCCTATTAATCAATAAGAAAGAACATGGAAACAACTGAAATTTGCATTGCAGCAAAACCATAACAAATAACCAGGTCGGTTGTATGGATAAAAACCATTTTCTTAACTTATGTGTTCACTTATATAGGGGCGAAGGGGGTAGAATCCATATTATACTACTGAGAGATGAGTAGAAGTAGGTGGACCAACATATAGGCATAAGGAATAAGATTTTAGGTAAAGCAAAACAGTCCATTAAAGGGTTGGCCTTGATTAGAAAAAGTAAAATGACCAAGGACTAATCAACCCCCCAACCCCAATGGGTTCCTTTAAAACATGGCACTTAAATGTGTCCATTGGAAGAGCAATGGGTCACTTTGCTTTGGATCCAAAGCTACAACTAGATCTGCCAAGTATTCAAATCATCCAGCAACGTCCTCATGTAGGAAATGAACGGAACAAACCTTTACGCTAACATTCAATATATTAAAGTAAATTGCAGATTATTTCATGTCTGCTTGTCATCCAAAATATAAAATGGAAAAGAAACTAGTGAGGTGCCAACCAAGGACATACCATATCCCAGCTTCTTCATCTATGGGTCTTCTACAATCAATTTCTTCTACAATCAATTACCTGCATGCAAACAGCAAGAGTAAATACTCCATTGATCTAATTAGAGAAAAAGAGGTTTAGAATGATAGGTTATCTCCAAACTAAACCATATTCAATAAGATGGGGTATGTCAAGCAAAATCAAAATTGGTCACCTTTCAATGAGGGGTGATTATAATAAAGTTAGGTTTACATTGCTCAATGTTACAGGAACTTCTTGCAACTTCTCTGACAGGCTACAGCTTGGACTTCCATTGTTCTCATGTTCAAATTGAAGGATCCATAAGTAAAGTATAAGTGGATAAATGTAACTGTTTCAACAAGCACAAACACCCATGATAGACTTTATGGAGAAAAAATCATGGCATGAAGGTAAAGTTGCAGATATCATATCCAAATCAGCTACATACCTTTGCAACAATAGTGATCCTGGACGATCTTTGGTACATTCTAAAATAGCTGAGGGTTAAATGGAGCACGTGTAGACCAAGTCAATTGGTTAGCGTAGACTTGCAAAGTACTCAAGTTTGTTAGCACGTCTACCACAAAAAATAGCTGGAGCAGCTATATTTCTGTTCCGAGATCCCAGGCTATTTAGGTGAAACATTATCTCCATGTTGACTACGTGGGAAAGCCCTTGTAAACCATTTTATCAATAAATAGGTAGAGGGGTAAAAGGGAAGTGACAGCGAACTTTATTTAGCTTATACCTTTTGTAGTGTACTAAGTGGTAAGAGAGAGATCAATAAATACAAACAACAAAGTTCCCATATTGTTTTGTGCCTGTTTGTTCTTCATTTTAATCGTTCTATCATTCTCATTGGTGTGAGCTTGTTATATTACAATAGAGAGTGCTTGGGTTCAGGTAACAGATCAAATAGTTCACAAGAACTTTGCACGGGTAAGATACAGTAGCTATGGACCTGTGGCCCAGTCTTTGCCTCAATTGCGAGAGAGAGCTCTTCAACCGGCGTCCACAACAACAATCAACATCTTCTGTAGTGGCAGCTCAATATCCCCTGTAACAAATTCCAAAGAAGCCATACATAAATTCAAGTGATGGGTAAAAGACTTGAATACTGACAAAAACTTACATTGGTCCAAAGAAACACAGAACCTCGCATCAATTCTTAAAATAAAATCCCGAGAATCTATGTTTTCTGATTAAATGCTGCCCTAAAGGTCTCCGGATCGCCATACTTCCTCTAGCAAATAACACAGTGATTACGTAAAAAGTAGATAGTGGCAGTAGTCACTTTGCGGAGTCAAGGCAATAATAAAGGGGGCCGATTGCCATACTTCCTCTAGCAGACTTAGCAATGACACAGTTATACACACATATCACTGGCGGAGTCGAGGCAATAATAAAGGGGGGCAATTGCCCTCCTTCGTTAATTTAAATGCACAAATTTTGTACTAGATAATTTATAAATATTCTTTTCACCTTTAAAACTAATATCCTCCTCCGCCACTGACGCATATCAAGGGTGTTTTATTCGGCTCTCAATTCCTCTCCGCGCGTTTCAGTATATATGTACTAGTTGGAAGAAAGCCATACATAAAAAAATGCGGACAGAAAGACGCCACTCCATCCAGCCATGTTATACCTTCACAAGTTGAGTTGCAGCAGTCGCGATCTTGCTTCCTGTGGCTCTGCATCCCGTAAATCAATCCATCAAACAATTATAAAATCATTTGACAACATGATCAGAAGCCTAGCGTCTGTTAAAAAACTACTGGCAAGCAAAACTAAAGATTGCTACTTGCATAATTTAAGAGAAAGAACCTTGTCAACATGGGGATGATAGTAAATAATAAATATATGATAAAATTGGTATCACTACGAGTGAAGAGAGGAGATAAGGACCAATAATGACTTACAGAGATGCCAACTCAGATGGCTTAAGTATTGCAGTACATCCAGCAGCCAAGGCAGGAGCAACTATCCATGTCACCATCAACAAAGGTAATTCCTACAACATGAAATGGAAAAGAGTTTATCTTTCAATCTAAAATCTATTTTCATTATCATCAATGCTTGCCTTAATGGATGCAATTGATTTAACAACTAGAATCATCATTATAGCATACCTGGTCAATTAAAACAAAAAGCGGAAAACTTCTATTAATCAATAAGAGTTAGCCCATAACCAGTGAAATTGGAATAGTACTGAAACCACAACAAGCGACTAAGACTGTTGTATAGTTGAACATCATATGCAAGCAAATCAAAACTTGGTACCTATTGTCTTCAGTGTTATGAAGATTAACAAGCACAATACCTGTGATAGACTAGAAAAAACATAGCATTAAATACCAAGAATAATATATACATGTGTGCGAGTTTGTATGTACATATTAGGATAACATTAACCAAATATCAAATAATATTTTCTTCAGATCAGTCCCCACTCAAAACTTGTCAAGCAGAAAGAGTAAATACGTCTTTGATCTTATTACTGCAGAAGAGGTTTACAATGAAAGGTAGTCTCCTAAATGAGCCATATCCAATGTGATGGGGTATGTCAAGCGAAATCAAAACTTTCACTTCTGAATACAGAGCAACTTTAATAAAGTTAGGTCTACATTGTTCAAATCTTAAATGAACTTCTTGCAACATCTCTGACATGATAGTAGAAGTAGATAAATGTAACAGTTTCAACAAGCACAAGCACCAATGATAGACCTTAGGGAGCCAAAAACATGGCATGAAGTGAAGATTGCAGTTGTCATACCAAAATCATATACATAGCTTTACAGCAATAACTCGCAAGAACCTTGCACGATATATAACCCAGTAGTTGTGGCCCAATCTTTGCCTCCATTGCGAGGTAGGGGTCCACGAGTGGCTTCCACAGCAACATCGTCATCTTCTGTAGTGGCAGCTGGAATATCCCCTGTAACACATTCGAAAAGAAGCCATATATGAATTCAAGTGACAGGCAAAAGACCTGAATGCTTACAAAACTTACACTGGTCCAAAGAAACACAGGACCTCACATCAATACTTAAGTAAGATCCCGAAAACTATGTCTTCTCATTGTTGTTGATGGAAATCAATATCTTCTAGCATTCTAAAGATATAACAGTATTCTGGATACACCAACTAGAGGAAGGATTACGACAAGTTGACTTGACTACAAAACTAGTAAAGAAAAAAATTCCTACCAATTTCGAGGCTTCTTGTTAAGTTAAGCCCTATTACAATGGTTTCCATTTGCAAATAAAAAAATAGGAACAAAGAGAATAGTTATCCAGAAGCAATATACTTGTAGTATTTGGTAAAACATGAGTATAAACAAACTGCATATCATAATAGGGCTTCTTGTTAAGTTAAGCCCTATTACGATGGTTTCCATTTGCAAATAAAAAAATAGGAACAAAGAGAATAATTATACAGAATCAATATACTTGTAGTATTTGGTAAAACATGAGTCTAAACAAAATGCATATTGATAACCGAGAAAGCTTATTTTTCTACTCCCTCCGTCCCATTATGTGTTGGTCCATCCTGAAATAAGTTTCGCATTTCTAAAGAGAACAATTAACCAGAAGCAATATACTAGTATGTATATATATGCGTATATATATTTTAAAAAATGAGGATAAAATATAACAAGACATGCGGAGTGAATTCCTGAAATACTAACCTGGCAAAAGACAAGGGTGTGGGTTCCAAACTTATCATCCATGTTTACGTCACCTGAAAGCATTTACACGAGCATATATACAGTGTTTCAAATAATTAAAAAAGAAGCATGCTAAAACCAGAACATACAAAGTCAATGTGGAGACACAAAAAATACCATTCGGCCCTCAAGTTTAGGCTTCCAAATTATATTTAATCATTTGAAACAACAAAATAATAAAATACAATATCAACAATCCCTAGTACTCCAAGATCCTAATTGAAGATGTGATTAGACCAAACACGCAAATAAAGGAAAATGGCAAATAAATTAACTCAAATAAGGCACAATTTTGAATTCAAACTAGGGACAAAGGACAAGGGCTACAAGCTCCTCGAGTCCACATTATGCATTGGTCAAGGTTCCACACTTATCATTTGTGTTTATATCCCTCCTGAAAACAATGTGCATTCACACGAGCATCTATATGCCACCTCAAACAAATAAAAGCGTGCTAGAATCAGAACATACCAAGTCACTGTGGTACTCCAAGTACTTATTTGATCAAGCTCCTTGTATAATACGTCAAGAAGATGCTTTGTTACCGCACTCCCATCATCAGCACCCCTTAAAAAAATGAAGATGTAACCATGAATACAAAATAACTGTGCCCCGTAAGTTAACTGGAACATACTTTAAAACCATAAAACAAGTCAAACCTGTCAAAATGTTGCAAGATTAAGCAACTTTTAGACACCGATCATGGGTAGTTATCCAACAGGAGGAACTGCTGCCCAGCAAAATGTGTAATTAACGTTTGACAACCCATATTCAGACCATCCTTTAACAAGTACTCCCTCCGTCCCAGTCGAGTGTACACTTATTTCCCTTTTGGTCCGTCCCAGCCGAGTGTGAACTGCCCAAAATGGAAGGGAATCTTCACTATTTACCCCACTCATTCTCTCTCCTATTTTACTTTTACACTCACAACATTCTCTCTCCTAACTATTCCTTCCCCTCATTCTCTCTCCTATTTTACTTTTACACTCACAACATTCTCTCTCCACTTTTTCTCTCTTACTTTTCCTTAATCGGTGTGCCCAACATTTTGGTTCACACTAGGCTGGGACGGAGGGAGTATGTGTTAATACTCATTCAGTTTGCCATACATTTTTCCCTCATCCCTGAAAAGTACAAGAAGAAGTTATACATGATTGTGTGATTAACATTTTCCAGAAAGTACATCAAGAAAGGGAAAGAAGCGTCAAGATGCAGCCACCTCCTTGGGATTCGGTTGACCACCACTGCTCTCACTTAAACTCGTTTCTATCTTTCCCATGTATTGAAGCATCAGGCTTCACCAAATCATTTAAATATTAGATGAATATAAAAAAAAAGAGTATAACACTGACAAATTGAAGCACGTGTGTGGTCCAGGATGTGATGGCTAAAGAGAGAACTCTCTCTCACTCACACATGCAAAGAGAAGAAATCTCTCTCACTCACACATGCAAAAATGTTCATGTAAAGCAGAAGAGTCAACACGCTGGGTATCATCAACTAGTTCATCACTTTCTCTTCAGTAGAAAATGTTTTTACACAATGAACATGCCCAAAACATAAACATCATAAGGATATTTTCTCTTAATGCACACAAATACACACGGCATCATTGTGACGAAGGAATTAATTCTAATAATCATGACGAAAAAGGAAAACATTTATTTACCTGGCCACGACTAACCACAGGCCCAAATCTTACACAACCTTCCTCCAAGGGGTCTGAAACCTAGATCTTCTTGGTCGACAAGTTTGTCTAAAAACTTTGCTACAATGACTTCCTGAAACAAACATACGAAGCATAAATTTGACTATACCTAGTTAAAAAGATGGAAGGGAAATAAACAGATAATCGCTTGTGGCGTTAGCAACAATCAGGTGTGCCTCTGTAGAAGATGATTGCATGAGTCATGAGACAGTGAGAATGTTACCCATCAAACAAAAAGTTATACCCTAATGAAACTAAGAGGCATTGATGAGAAACCTGTCATATGATATAAAATAGAGCTTGAAGGTCAACCATCTTAAATTCTATGCATTCTGAAAGGATAGGCTCTAAAAAAAAATCATTACATTCTCGAGTGCCAATTCACAAAGGCCACACAGAGGACATGTTAATTCCTCAAGACAAATTACGTGAACACAAACATGTCATTTCATCTAGCCACGTAAGACCTTCAACCAGTTGAGCTGCAGCACTCATGAGCTTGCTTTTTGTGGCGCTACTCTGCGTAAATGCAATATTCGAAGCAATTAAGAATCCGTTTGGCCACATGCTAAGAAACCAAGTGCTTGTTCAGGAACGACATAACAAGCATAAGTACAGATTGCTAATTGTATGAGATAAGAGAAATGAACCTTGTCAACTGGGGATGTGACACCAATGTAGACTTCTGGGCCAGATCCAGCTAAATTATTGAGTACCTAAGGAGGGTGACCGACCTCTCTACAGACTTCACCCAAGTCAAGACAGCCCTGGCATTGGAGAGTAAAGAATATACTCCCTCCGTCCCGGAACAATCTTCACAAACACTGTTTGCACTGGTTTTAAGGAGGGAGTATTATATTGAAAGTGTTGTGAGTGTGAAAATAAAATAGGAGAGAGAATGAGTGGAGAGAATAGTAAATTATAATGGTGTTGTGAGTATTAAAATAATGTAGGAGAGAGAATGAGTGGAGGGAATAGTAAAGATTCCTTTCCATTTTAGATAAGTTTTAAATGTGTGAAGTAAGTTTTGGGACGCCCAAAAGGGAAAGTGTGAAGATTGTTCCGGGACGGAGGGAGTATATTGAAAAATAGCTATTATTAGGAAGGCAAAAAGTAGATATTGACCGGGACCTGTGAAGTTTGAACTGTACTGAAACTATAACAAGCAACCAGGACAGTTGTGTAGATGAGCACCATATGCAAGCAAATCAAAACTTGGTACATGTTGCCTTCAATGTCGGATGATAGAAAATAAAGTTAGATATACAATTGCAACTTCTTTGACAGGCTATCCTTGAAACTTAAGGAGAACACAAACATGCCATTCGGCCCTCAAGTTTAAGCTTCCAAATAGATATTTAATCATTTGATCAACAACAGAATAAAACTCGTAAAATAAAAAATTCTGCAATAACATTTCAAAACGACCCCATTGATTTCACGCACCTACAAGATTGTAGAAATAAAACCACATGAAGTATGGAAAAACATTTATAATATTCATACGAGCCATTAGAAGAAACGAACCAGAGAGAATATCATACTATATAAACATAAAACTCCTGAAAATACATTACATAATCTGCAATAAGAAATAACAAATAAAAAATGCACGTGGAGCACATTCTTGAAATACTAAACCGGCAAAAGACAAGGTTTCAAAAATATTTTATAACAGTCCCACTGATTTCACGCACCTAATATATAGTAGAAATAAAACCACATGGAAGTATAGAAAGAAATTTCTCTATTCATATGAATCATTTGAAGAAACTAACCAGAGAGAACATCATACTGTATAAACATAAAACTCTTGAAAAATATTACTATTTAATCTGCAATAAGGAATAAAAAATAACAAATAAAAATGCATGTAGAGTACATTCCCAAAATACTAACCGGCAAAGGACAAGGGTGCAATTAAATTTTAAAACAGTCCCATTGATTTCATGCACCTAAGATATAGTCGAAATAAAGCCATATGAAGTACGGAAAAGAAACTCTCATGTTCTTATGAGCCATTTGATGAAACAAACCAGAGAGAACGCCATAATAAATAAACATAAAACTCCTGAAAATTATTACTCCTTCCGTCCCTAATTGAATGTCCAAATTTCATTTAAGGGACACTCTGAAAATGTGTGGTTTATTTTTTTAATTTTAATGGCAAAGATCCATATATATTTTTATTAAAGTATTTTTACAAAAAAGACATTCATTTTGGGATTAAAACTTCTTGAATTTGGACAATTATTTAGGGACAGAGGGAGTACTACATAATCTACTATAAGGACAAGAAATCACAATAACAAATGCATGCAACTGGCAAAAGACAACGGCTGCAAGCTCCGCAAATCTACATGGTGCGTTATGTCACTCTTGAAAACATTCACACGAGCATCTATAGATTCAAACAATTAAAGATAAAGCATGCTAAAAACAGAACATACCAAGCCACAGTGGTACCGAAAGTACTTATTTAATCATGCTCTTTCCATATTATGTCAAGAAGCTGCACTATTATAGCACCCTCACCATCAGCGCCCCTTACAATAATTTTTATTTGTAACCTTGAATACAAAACAAATGCGCCCTGCGAAATATTAGGAAAATACTTCAAACCATAAAAGAAGTAACACTTGTAAAATTATCGCATGATTAAGCAAGCTATTGAATTGAATGAACTCCAAGAGCAGGATGGGCCGACATAGAGACGTAAGGCATAAGATTTTAATAAAATGAGGCGACACAGTCCCTGCAATTGAGGAGAGAGGGGGGGGGTGTTTGGTCATCAACAGAAAAAATAATAGAATGTAAGAAGGACTAATCAACCCAACAATACCAATCAGTTCCTTGATAACATGACAACCATTTACGCTAATATTTGTTTTATTTCCGTTTGTCATCCAAAAAAGAAAATGGAAAAGCAATTAGTGAGGTGCGAGGTACATACCATACCATATCCTAAGTTACTTCATCAAAGGGTCCTCCACAATCAATTTCTCTCTGTTACCTGCATGCGAACTGAAAGAGTAAATGCTTCATTGATCTTATTACAACAAAAGAGGTTTAGAATGATAGCTAATATCCAACCCATCTTATATTTTCGTGTTGTTAATTTTCTATTGACACGGAAGGGGTACAATTAAAAGGTCTTTTGTGAACATAATAAATCTACATGCAGGTTATGCCTGAATATTCAATTTTTATACAATGATTTAAAAACTCCTCCCATGACCAGGAAAAAGTTTGTAGCAGAAAAAGAAAAGATTAAATTGTGTTTCCAAATGATTTATATAGTTTTTATACAATGATTTAAAACTCTTCCCATGACCAGGAAAAAGTTTGTAGCAGAAAAAGAAAAGATTAAATTGTGTTTCCAAATGATTTATATAGCAAAGAATTTAAAAGATGAAATATGTCAAATTAATAAGGTACAACCCCCTGTCAATGTCAAGATCATCAAACTCAACATCAGAATTTTTTCACAAGTTCGTATAACTGCCAAACAAACATAACATGAGGTTAGTATGAGAAACGCAGCATTCAGAGTAGCATATGACAGGATCATATGATTAACAAGAAAATTTAGCAAATAAAAATATGGTACATGTTACCTTCAATGTTGGATCACAGAAAATAAGTTAGATCTACAATTGCAACTTTTTTTGACATGATACAACTAGTAACACCCTTGTTCTGATGTTTTAAGTCAAGGATCCATAAGAAATTATAAGTGGATAAACATAACAAGCACAATACGTGTGAAAGACTATGGAGAATAACATAACATTAAATAATGCAAATGTCATTTCCAAATAAGATAAATACCTTTGCAGCAATAGCTCGCTAGAACTTTGCATGAGATCAAGTAGCTCTGGATAGTCTTTTCCTCCGTTTACAAAGAGAACTCTATGAGCATCTTGCACAATAACATCACTTCTGCAGTAGCAACTGAAAAAAATCCTAGAAAAAATCAAGAAAAGAGTAGCTATATATGAATTCAAGTGATCGGTAAAAGACATGAATGCTAACTTATACTAGTTCAAGAAATACATGACTTCACATCCTTCAATACTTGCAAAAAAACACTCCAAAACTACATCTTATCGTGATTGTAAATGGACATATAAAGATGACTGAAGTAGAAGTTATTTGTTTGAGAAAAGATTACGCTAAGTTGACTCAAATAGAAGTAATATGTTCGAGTTTTGCTGAGAAGAATAAGTGATCTAGATGCTAAGCAAATGCAGTATAACGGGAAGTCTTTAGTTGAATACGCATTACTCTGCATGTCAAATAGAACCTCAAAGTTTTTTATGAATGATGCATGAAAACATGCATTACTGAATGAGTGAATGTTTAAGTGTGTAAAACTAGTCCATCATTTGGTCCTCGTCAGAAAAGAAGCTGATACTTTGCATCAGCAAAGAACAAAACCAGTCTGACCCCACAAACAGACATGCCCCCATACACAAAGTTTTCAATCCATTTTGCTGTCATTATAATTATACAATAAATGAAATGAGTATCCTAACATGTACAATTTGTTAAGGTAGCATTCATGTTAATGTCAGCTAAATTTTTCCCTCATCACCGGAAAATACAAGGAGAAGTTATACGTATGATTAACAATATCCAGAAAGTAAGTATATTAATTACAAATTATTATGACAAGTAAAAAACAAAGGACAACTTGTCTATGTTTACCTGGCATGAGAGAAAACATGAACAAAACCTTTTAATTTTCTTCTCTAATTTCATCAGGAAAATAAATCTCCTATGGAGAAGGGAATGAAGCATCATAATGCAGCGAAACATCTCCTTGAGAATCAATTGACCACCATTGTAATCATTCACGTTCGGTTCCACCTTTCCCATGTATAGAAAAGCAACAGGCATCACCAAATCATTTAAATAGTAGATGAATATACACATTATATTCCTGCAAATTGAAACAGATGTATAGTCCAAGATGTGATAGCTAAAGAGAGAACTCACAGTACACATGTTTCCTCGTGTGAAATGATATTGGCTAACAGCTAAATTTTGTCAGAGAATACTCCATACTCGGACTGAAAGCTTGGAACATCCTTTAAGACATCCCATATGTGACTGAATTGAAATTTAACAACAGGTTGAAGACGCAAGCTCTGGCCAGTAAGCAGTACAAAATCAGAATTATGTGGCATTCATATCAAATGAAATACTTAGATCAAAGCAAGTATGTTCAGTGGTATCAGAAACTATAATAAAAATAACCAACCTAAAAATTCCCATAGATTCATGAATACTTTTTCCTTACCGGCAAGCAAGAGAAGGGTGCCCAATTTGACAATTTATTTCCTTCACCGTTGTACAATTACACCTTAAAGACCTTATGATTGCTGTAGAACCACCGACTAAGCAAGCAAACGTGTGACTGTAATGTGATCCTATATTAATATAACAAAAGAAAATAATCAAATGCATGAAGGTGATGCAAAACGGTACTAAACAAACTGATAGAATTCAAATACTTCTGATTCCAAGATGTAGCTGACTTGAGGCCAAGTAGTCTTTCAACTTACCATCATGGTCATTAAATACTCACCTAAAAACTTGCCATTTATGGACGATTTACAGCAAATTGAACAGTCTTGGCAAAAACAAACTTTGGCAACATCCGTTAAATACTTGATACCGTTACCAGACAAGAGAAGGGTGCTCAATTTTAACATTTCCTTCCAGAAAGAATTCAAATACTACTAATTCCAAGATGTTTCTGGCTCAAGGCTATGTAGCCAATCAAATTAACATCATGCCACTAAACATTTACCTAAAAACTTACCATCATCTGCACATTGTACAACAATTCAAACAGTCTTGGCAGAAACGTTGGCAACCTCCGCGTGCTTGCATGTACCTGAGATGGTATAGTTTGAGTAACCAATGTAACAAGAAAATGTTATATTTCAACTGCAAAGGTAGTTAAACCTGCTCAAGAAGCTGCTCTATTACCGCACTCCCATCATAAGCACCCCTAAAATTTTAGTTGTAACCTTGAATACAAATAAATGTGTCATGTAAAATAATTAGAAAATACTTTAAAAACACAAAATAAGTCAAACCTGTCAAATTATAGCATGATTAAGCAAACTTAAGACCGCGATCATGGGGTAGTTATCCAACAGCGAAAAGGAACTGCTGCACACCATCCTGTATATTTAACAACTGACAACTCAAATTTGGAAAATACAGCGAGAAGTTGAACATGACTGCGTTCTTAACAAGTTCCAGAAAGTATATCAAATACAAATAACTCTGACAACTAAAAAAAAAAAAAGGACTACATACCTATGTTTACCTGACATGAGAGAATATACGGGGAAAATCAAGAAGTGAATGAAGCATCAAGATGTAGCTAAACACCTCCTCCTTGGGATCCAATTGACCATCACTGTTCTCACTCAAGCTCGTTTCCACCTCATGTATTGAAGCACTAGGCCTCGCCAAATCATTTAAATATTAGATGAATATTGAAAAAAGAATATTCCATGAAATTTCACATGATATCTAAAAAGAGAACTCACCACAGTACGACCGTTCCCTCGTGTAAAAATGGTTGTCTAACAGCTAAAAGGTGTCGGCGACTAATTCATACTCGAATTCAAATTACTCTAAGAAGTAAACTAAACAAAGGACCACTTATCTTTGTTTACCTCGCACCAGAGAAGACATGAACAAAACATTTTATGCACAAAAATAAACTTCCCATAAAAGAAAATTACTCTAAGAGGACAACAAAAAGGAAGACATGTGGGACAGAAGGAGTACTCTTCATGATGTATAGATAAAAAATTCAAATCATAACACAAGCAAAACATTTCAAATCATAAACTAACTAGAATTTGTCCATTGAAATAAAAACGAGATAGGGGTTTTCTGATTCATACAGTGTGGCATCAAATCATAATCCCCTTCTAAATTCATAAAATCAAAATAAACCCTAATTCTAAGTAATTTCACAATATCAAAATAAACCCTAATTCAAAGTAATTTCACAAAATCAAAACAAACCCTAATTCAAAGTAATTTCACAAAATCAAAATAAGTCAAAGTAATCTCATGAAGTTACCTCTCGAGTATCGGAATCGGAAGAGAGCCCTAAAACAATATCCTGAACATCACCGGAAGTGACCGTCGTCATTTGTTAAACGGCGAGTTTTGCCCAGGCACGAATCTTGAGAGAGAAAAGTGGAAATTAAACGGCGAATTTTGCCCAGGCACGAATCTTGAGAGAGAAAAGTGGAAATGAACGGAACTGAGAGTTTGGAAAGGCGGATTGGACTCTGTGTGTATGTGTGTGTGAGAGAGAGAAGAAAGCGAGGGAATGAGAGAGAGAGAGAGACGGAACGAGAGGGTATATACAGAGAAGGATTTCGACCGTTTAGGAAGCAGCGTGCAAGCTAAGCAATCAACATCGGTCATTTCATCTGACGCCCCACAGCCCATTTGTTAATGTTTGTATATTGGGCCGAAAAGTTTGTCAATTTATCGGACGCCACATGGCCCATTTTTTTATCTTTGTATATTGGGTCGGATAAGCCCGCTACATTTACGGGTAAAAGCACCTGAAATAAATAAAAAATGAAATCAATATATTTTTATTAAATTAACAATATAATAATTAAAAAAAATAATAATATCTTATTATACTCATTTCAAGTCCTTGTCGTAAGTTTGTGCAAGCGTTTATATTCTTTCACGCACTCATCCCATGACTACAAATATTTGAGAATGGTGATAAAAAAACGTTCCGGGAAAAAATTGTTTAGGTTATGTTATAAATAAACAATCTATAGTATAAATAGGAACGGGGTGCTACAGTACAATGAACAGTATCAAATGTCGAATTTCCCATTTTGCCATCATACATTTGTCCATTTCCCATTTTGCCCTTTAAATTTTTTTAACTAAAAAAAAAAAAAAAAAAAAACATGTGTTCTCGGACACGGGCTTTTACTAGTACTAAATATTTAAACTGAAATGAATTAAATACCAGTGGGGGCAATGCAACTGTCGGTAGGTTGGTTAGTTGATTTTGATCCTAATAATGAATTCTAAATATTAGTCAAATAGTTGGCAAAAATCTATATATATTCGTTAATTAATGTAAATACAAAAAAAAAAACTTAATTTAACATCAAATGTTTACCCTTATAATTTCATCGTGTTCAAAAGTTTCTCGCATGACAATCGAGACATTGTTTCTTCGCAAAATGTCAATCTAAAAATCACATTATTATTTATTAATTTTTTTGATAAAAACAAATATTTACAATAAAATAGTAATAGTAAAATATTAACTTACTGTTTCACTTAGAGCCGAATCACCATATCCATAAATATTCAATGTTCCTTGATCGTTCATTTTTTTCAAACCTATAAAATTAAACACAACTTGTAAATCTATAGTATAAAACACTATCTAAATCAACATTCAAATAAAAAATAAACAATATATATTTTGAAAGTCTTCAATTATAAAATTAAACACAACATAAAATTAAACATAATATTTAAATAATAATAATTAAAAATCTATCTAATTTACATTCAAATAAAAAAATACTATCTAATCTAATTTACATTTAAAAAAACTTAATTATTTAACATTCAAATATTGAAAAACAATTAAAAAAAAAATTCCATGCCTGGCCATTAAAATGGTTAAATTTTTTTATTTTTAATAAGCTGCTCTCTTTTTGACTCTCTCTCTCTCTCTCTCTCTCTCTCTCTCTCTCTCTCTCTCTCTCTCACAAACAAACACAAACACAAAATCAAATAAACACACCGCCCCCCCTTCCCTTCATCCCGTCCACCTTATCCCTCACCAACGTCGCTACCCCACCCCTCCCACAATCAGGCCACCTCCTCCCCTTCCCTTCCCTCCCCTCTCCTCCCCATTCGATTGGCGTTACAACGTCCGTCCGTCTATTCCGTCCAATCGGCTCCCATTCGATCGGCGTTACAACGTGGCTACCCCACCACTCCCACAATCATCGGCTCTAATCAATGGAGGGAGGCAACTACCCATCAAAAATTCCCTCCGGAGCAATCAATTTGGTATTTTTGGAGACGAAGCCCTGAGTCAAGCGAACCGTCCACAATTCGACTGGGATCCGCCTCCAAACCGTCCGCAATTCGCCCTCAATCCGGCCGCAATTCGCCCTCAATCCGGCCGAGAGATTGATTAAGATCCATTTCTATTTCCTCTTTCATTCATGGATTCAAGGTTGGTTAATCGTAATTTCTGTAATAAAATTTCATTCTCATTCAAAATCAACCTCATTTAAAATCAATGGTGGTTTGAATTTGTGTTTTAGAGCTTGATTTGTGTGAAACTTTTCTTCTTTTTGTTTTGGTTCATCGGAATCATTGTTCCAGTTGTTGTTGTTGGTTCGTCGGAATCATTGTTACAGAAATTTGAAGATGTGGGGGTGGGAAGGAAATATTAAACAGAGAAATTAAACAGCGAAGCAAAGTTTTGGAAAGTATAAAGAAGTGAAGTTGAGAAATAAATGTGTATGAACATTAACATTGAACTGAAGTTGAGAAATAAGTAAATACCTTTTGAAGTTTGAATGCTTTTTTAAGCTTGATTGTTTATTGAATTTTGAAATTTGGATTTTTGTAAATTTGGAATCTGTAAAGTTTTGGACTGTAAAGGTTTGGAAAGTATAAAGAAGTGGTGTATATAAATGAGAAGAGGGTGTGGATCTCTTTTTACAAAAATTCAAATTTTAGGAGGGAAAGATTTTATTTTGAAAAGTAAGGGAAAGATTTGCTTCGCTGTTTAAAAAAAAGGACAAAATGGGAAAGGGACAAATGTATGAGGGCAAAATGGGAAATTCGCCGCTTGTAACTGTTCATGGTGGAGGCGTAATTTATACTATAGACTAGAATAACCCCGTGTCCGAGGACACATTTTTTTTTATTTAAGCCCGTGTCCGAGGACACTTTTTTTTTTTTTAATTAAAAAAAAAATTTAAGGGCAAAATGGAAAAGGGACAAAATAGTGAGGGCAAAATGGGAAATTCACCGCTTTGAACTGTTCATAGAACTGTTCATAGGGGAGGCCTCATTTATACTATAGATAAGAAATTAAAACTTTAGATTAGGTAGGGTTAATTTGCAAAACAGATAGGTTTACGTAGCCCTTACAAAAATAAGTTTATTAAAATTCGTGCGTTTTAATCAGAAATGTCACTGCTAATGATCATTGTATGTACTATTGAGAGGGTATACACAGAGAGAAGGCAAAAATCATATTTTCATCACTGAACTAAGGCATTTTTCAAAATGTTGAGCCTTTTTTTTTATGTTCTCACTAAATTTTATATGTTTCAAAATGTGCTCACTCCATTATCAAATTTTCTTAAAATTTAACGAAATTTATCCTCATTACATCACATGACTAGTTTTGTTAAATACGATCTAAGGTAGATGGTTTTTTTTGGGAAATGAATTTGTAATATTTCTTATAAACTATGTGATAATGATATTTTACATTCAAGAAATTTGTACTCTCTATCATGCATGTCAACAATATTAACAAATTAACAAATTGATTGAAAACTTAACGAACACCATTCACGTTAAGTCACGTGACTAAATTTCTTTAGGTTTTTAGCGAATATATTAACGGAGTGAGCACATTTTGAAAATTGCGAAAGTTAAGTGAGAACATTTTGAAAAATAATAGTTCCATTTTGAAAAAAAGTTAAAATTTAATGACGAAAATATGGTTTTTGCCTACAGAGAAGGATCAACAGCGGTCATTTCATTTGACTCCCCACAACCCATTTGTTATGTTTGTACATTTGTACATTGGGCCGAAATCGAGTGAGAACGGGGTTAAACGAGTTAGGTAAGCGGGTTGGCAGGTCGTCCCGTTAATTTTATTTTCATGGGTGAATACTTTTATGTTCAGCATATTTTGGTCGTTGGTTAAAGGGGTCGGGTCAGGTCGGATACAGGTCGACCCGTAAACTTAACGGGTTAAGCGGGTCGACTCGTTAGGACCCAACTATGTTAACGAGCCGAGTCAGGTCAAGTAATTAACAAGTCGAACGGAGCGGAGCGAGTAAATGGGTAACGAGTCAAAATTGACATGCCTATAAAATGCTAGCGTGTTATAATATGTTCCGGTTACTTACAAAAATGACACCATTCTTTTTTTAAACACGTTATTTTCATAATGTTTTGGTCCAAATTTAATTAATTGATCACTAAATTTAATGTGAACCCATTTTTTAAGGACGGGAAAATATGTTACTTCATCTGATCTATTAAAAATTAGGAAAAATTCCCCAGTGTCCCCTACCCATATTTTATTAATTTTAAAGAATTTTTTTTTGTAAATTTCAAATAAATAGTTCTCCCCATATTATAACTCCCCCGACAATTGACAAAAACTTGTAAAAAACGCGTTTTTTGTGAGCTTACAAAAAAACGGGTTTTAGAACATGTCGTCGACTCTTCCGCATCCGATAATCAAACAACGACCCAATTCCTTCCCTCCAATCGCCCATCACTGAGCTCTCCCTCTCTCTACCCAAAGCGCCAGTCCCGATTCCCCTTCAATCGCGTTCACCGGCGCCGGCCAAACAAAAGATTCATAAAAAGCGGAGATATCCAAGCTTAATCTAGATTCTAGAAAGAGAGAAGAAAATCTGGTGCAAAAATGATGGAATTCACAAGCAAGGGCGACATCGAAGAAGGAATTCTTTACCCAGGAATCGGCTATGGCGAGAATCAGCTTCGTTGGGGTTTCATCCGTAATGTTTACGGCATCCTCTCCACTCAAATTATCCTCACCACCTTCGTCTCCTCCGCCACCGTCCTCTACGCTCCTTTGAACGATCTCCTCCGTGGCAAGATGGATTTGGTTGCTAGTTGCAAGGTAATTAGATGCCAGTGTTGTAGATAAAGAGTGCTAGTGCATTTTAATTCGAGTGCCAGAGCATGTTTTTTGGAATGCCAGTACAACCCGTAGTGCAGAACAAATCCGATGGGAATTTGAGTGCCAGTGTATGTGTTTTTGAGTGCCAGTGTATGTATTTTTGAATGCCAGTCCATGTGTTTTTGAATGCCAGTGCTTGTGTTTTTGAGAGCCAGCAAAAATGATTACCAGTGTTTTTGAGTCCCAGTGTATGTATTTTTGAGTGCCAGTACATGTGTTTTTGAATGCCAGTGCTTGTGTTTTTGAGAGCCAGCAAAAATGTTAGTGTAACAAAGTGCCAGTGTTAGTGTAACAGAGTGCCAGTGTGAAGAGTGTCAGTTCATGTATATAAAAGTGCCCGTGTAAAAACCGTCAGTGCCAGTTTAACAAAGTGCCAGTGCAAGTTTACACTGGCACTTTGTTAACCTGGTACTAACACTTTTTTCACTGGCACTTTGTTACACATGCATTGGCACTTTGTCACACTGGCACTTTGTTAACCTGGAACTGGCACAAACGGGGAACCACAAAACACGTTTTTTCTAAGTGCCAGAAAAAACGCGTTTTTTATAAGACCAACTCTTGACAATAATATGCTTGTGAAAAAAAGTGTAAGCTGAGTACAAGGATGTAGATTATAATGATGTGAGAACTTGAAATAGGAGAGTATGCCGGGTAACATAAGGAAAACTTGCACCGGATATCTCAATGTGCTACTATCATAATCAATAATAATAAAATCTACATCGAGAATATGGCTAGATCACGAGAATATTTTTTACCTTCTTGTGTTATCCTTCTTACCATTTGTTTTGAATGGACCCTCTTTCTTGTTCACCGCGCCAAATCCACGTAGCGAAATAAGGCTATCCGCAAAAACATCTACATAAAAGTTCCAAGGCAAATTCGGAACAGGTGCATCCCTAACAGTTTCCCTTTTCATGAAATACAAAATTAGCCTCTCATTACCATATTTCATACTTAGTTACACAATTACTCCGCTATCAACATTATAATATTCCTTGATTCTCGTGCATTCAAGTTTGGTAACATTTGTTATCGGACGGAGGGAGCAAGTAAATTCAAGTGACATGCAAGAGACATGAATGCTTGCAAGAACTAATGAAACGTAGTACCTCACATTCTTGGGCTTTACCTTCCTATGACTATAAATAAGAGTCAGGGACAGTCACTTTCTCATGTTGGGCTTTACCTTCCTCAACCTGTATTCAGTCACGGGCAGTTGTATGTGGCAATCTCGAGAGTTACAAGCAAAAATGGGCTCAAAGTTTTGATTTGTGAAAAGGATGGTGAAACGAGCGAGGTTACTACTAATGTGGTCTATAAAGAATTTTTTCACAAATTAAGAGGTAATCCAAAATTTATGAACTTTTATAGTTGCATTAATTCATTTAGGGACGGAGAGAGTAGTACAGTTTTTGAATGTCAACTCTAAGTGTAGGTTCATTTCTTGCATTTTTGGACATTAATTTAGGGACGGAGAGAGTAGTATAGTTAGTTGAAATCATTTATTCACATGCTACCTGATACTATGATGGCTGGTTTTGAGCGTTGTTAGTGAAGCCAGCAGACATACTTAGTTTCTTCATTATTTTCTGTGTGCAGCAATAAAAGACTCTTAATTATGTTCTGTAACTATATATTTCTGTAATTTCTTAATGTGCAGGTTAGTCGGCATTTTTTTCCCGAGTTAGCTGTTGGTTTTGAATATACCCGTGCTCTTCTCTATGTTGATGATGATAATAGTAGACTAAAAACGTTTTTTTGTTGTTGAATGATTGATGATGTAGTCAATACACAGGATGGCGAAAAATTTCAGCTATTGAAATGGTTCATAGTTCATACGAATATTTGCTGATCTTTTTGTGCTATATTTCTTTTTGACAGGTGAGAGGTTTTCGGAAATTGTGGGCATCCCTTACTATATGGCACCCGGAGTTTTGAAGCGAAATTATGTACCAGAGGTTGATATATGGAGTGCCAGAGTTATTTTGTATATTTTTGTTATGCGGGGTTCCTCCATTTTGGGCAGGTATTTTTCTCTAATATGCATATTATTCAATTCGGCTCTGAATGCATGTAGGTTCAAAGAATTTGATTAGCTTTATAATTGAGGAATATATGGGTAGTTATATTACATTTCTCGATGCAGAAACTGAACAAGGTGTTGCTCTTGCATTTTTTTCGGGGAGTTATTGACTTCAAAAGGGACCCCTGGCCTCAAATTTCTGAAAATGCCAAGAGTCTTGTGAGGCAGATGTTAGAGTCAGTTACAAAGAAGCGTTTGACTGCTCAACAGGTGCTTGGTAAGTCAGTTGAGATTGATATCCATGAAGCCAGACATGTAAACTTTTGATATGTTTTCTTTATCACAAATTTAATGGACGAAGAGTTTTATCATCCACCAGAAATGTCCATGACATGTGATTTTTTTGGTTCGCCTTTTCATCATAATGAGTTGCTACCCAACTTTAATTATGTACTATAGTTTTAAGACTCTCTCTCTCTGAAAATGTTGAAGAGGGCAATTTGAGTACTTTGATTAGTTTGTGTGAATTTGAGAATTTCTGAGCTGGGGGTTTGTTGGAATTCTTACATTTTTGCAACAAATTTTTAGTTTCAATTGTTTATGCCTCCATTTCTTTGACGACTTTGATTAGTTTGTGTGAATTCCTGAACTGGGGTTTTGTTGTAATTTTTACATTTTTGCAACAACCTTTAGGTTCTATTGTTTATGTTTCCATTTCTTTGAGGACTTTGATTAGTTTGTTGAAATTTCTGAGGTGGGGTTTTGTAAGAAAAGTGAATTTCATTGATAATTAAGTTTTTCTTAGAATTAGAAAAGGATTGTAGATGGGGAAGCCTACTGGAAAGAACAAAATTCAGGTTGGGCCAAAGTCAAAGGAAGGAAATGTTAAGCAAAACAAGGTTTCGGAAAGAACATCAAAAGCTTTCGATGAAGACACTGCTGTTTTCATCACCATGTCCCAACAATTAAAGGAAGAAGGGAACAAGTTTTTCCAAAAACGTGACCATGAGGGTTCTATGTTGAAATATGAAAAGGCCCTTAAGTTGCTTCCTGGAACTCATATTGATGTTGCCAATTTGAGGATTAATATGGCTGGTTGTTAAATGCAAATGGGTCTTGGGGAGTACCCAAGAGCTATAAATGAATGCAATTTGGCACTTGAAGTTTCACCCAAGTATAGTAAGGCGTTGTTGAAGAGGTCCCAACTTTAATTCTGTACTATAGTTTTAAGACTCCCTCTCTCTCTCTCTGAAAATGCTTTGTGTCAGTTTTTCTTAATTGATTAGCTTTATTATTCCCGTCGAATTTCGACGGGCTATGAACTAGTCAATACTTAAAAGTAAAATCCCAAGAAACAATGTCTTCTCATTATTGTTGATGAAAATCAAAATCCTCTAGGATTCTAAAGATAGTACTGTTTTCTAGATACACCAACTAGAGGAAGGATTACGACAAGTTGGCTTGACTACAAAACTAGTAAAGCAAAAACTTTCCACCGAGTTATAAGCTTCTTTTTAAGTTAGATACAAAGGTTTCCATTTGCAAATACAAAAGAAATAGGAACAAACAAAACATTATCCATAACCAATATACTAGCAGTGTTTGGTGAAACGTGAATCTAAACAATTGCATATTGGTCACCGAGAGAGCTTATTTATATATTCCCTCTGTCCCATTATAAGTGTTACTTTCCTTTTTGGTCTATTGCAAGCTGAAAATTTATTATTGGAGGGAGAGAGTAATGGCTAAGAGTAATAAGTCAAACTGAAGTTAAGGAATTTGGCAGAGAAATGAACAGTAATCACAGTGGGGGAAAATCGACAAATATCATCGATGTGCAATTAATTAAGGAGATTAATACACAATCCAAAATCAAAGTGTGAAATCTTGATCTTCTTGGCCAACTTGGCAAGTTTGTAAAAAAAAAAAGCTCTGCTACAATGCCTTTCTGAAACAAACACGCACACAGCATAAATATAATTGTAACTCGTTAAAAAGATGGAAGGAAATAAACAGACAATCAATTGGGGAGTTAACAACAATCAATGTGCCTTCGTTTAAGATGATTGCATTAACTACAAAGATTAATTTAATATGATAATACAAAAAGTGACTATAACTAAGAAGATTAATTTAAGAAAATAAATTTTAAAGGCAATTAATTAAAGAAAAATATAATGTCATTAAGTCATCTATTAATTTAAAGCTAAAAAAATCCTGGAAAGTAAAAAAAAAAAAGAACTAATAAATATCTCCTAAAAATAAATATTTCAACAAAGAAATTTTCAGTTTTAAGGTATCAAAACAGACTATAAGTTCTTGAAGACGTGCTTCAATGATCTGCTATCTTTTCTGCTCGTTTCAAACCTTGAGGGTAATAAAAGAATGAGAAGGGAGAGAGGTTTGATATTTATAGGCCAAACTATACGGGTCGAACCGTATTAATGATCCTACACGCTGTTTCTCTCGAATCATGAACCGACGGAAAGTTTTAAATTTTGAATTATTGGCGCAGTGCATTTATGGCGCCCTTCGAATTATTGGCGATAGGCATTTATGGCGCCCTATGAAATTCGGGAAGCAGCTCAAAGCTTGTACCAACTTCTAACAAACTCCCCTCACGTGCTCCCCACGTGTCATAGGAAGTGAGTCTAAGCAAGATCAGCGAAAAAACACAACACTTGTGACCTCAAAGACGATCTGACCGCAAACCGAGCCTCGCATACATAGCTCTTCTCTCAGACCATGAATGAATCCTCTAAATCCTCGCTCAAAGCTAGGGGCCACTTATGAGCCCAGACCTTTTAGATCGGGGCCAAACCTCGATCTGCTCCAAAGGCCAAGTACGACGTGGACTATCGTGCGAACACGTAGATCACTAGAGTCAAGATTGCGGGCATCATGACCGCGAGAGTCGAGACCGTGATCTTTAGAACAACCAATGAGTTGACCGCGTCAGCTCGTGATCATGATATGCAAGACTGCGTCAACTCATGATCGTGATATACAAGACCGCGTCAGCCACGATCGTGATAAAAAAGACCGCGTCAGGCGCCTTCAATGCGCGTATGGCGCCGCACCAACTAGCGCCTGCCATCTCTGTCCTTTTCCAATCAAATACATCCCTTTACAATAAATCTTACTTTATTTTACAAGTCCAACAGGCGCGGACATGTGTCCTATGTCAAAAGACACATATATACTACATCAGCTCTCACTTACTAAAATATCAACCTTTGTCCACATGGACAAGGTAAGTAGAAAATAACTATTGTAAGACACATTATCAAAACCCTAGCACACAACTCAATAAGACATTCCAAGTCTCACTCTCAGTTATACATCCTCGGAGATCTTACTCTCACACCCGAGGACCTGAGGTGTATTAAACTCTGACTTGGTTTCTAACAGTGATTCTTGTCTTTGTTGTGTTATAAGTACAAACTTCATATATAAGCCAGATATCCTCATACACAGTGAGACCCAGAAAGTTGTGGCGCCATCACATTCTAAGAAACAAAAAGGTACAAAGAGATGAAGGAAAAAGGGAGAAATCAACTTACGAAAAGGAATAAGCATGAAAGAACTCTCAAGGAAAGCTGAGCAAAGTTTTTTCTCCCTGTAAAAGTGCAGTTTCAAAGCTTGAGGGTAATAAAAGAATTAATGAGAAGGGAGTTAGGTTTGATATTTATAGGTAATTTCAAGTGACATGTAAGAGACATGAATGCTTGCAAGAACTAATGAAACGTAGTACCTCACATCATTACATAAAAGTAAAATTCCTAGAAACAATGTCTTCTCATTATTGTCGATCGATGGAAATCAAAATCCTCTAGGATTCTAAAGATAGTACCATTTTCTAGATACACCAACAAGAGGAAGGATTACGACAAGTTGGCTTGACTACAAAACTAGTAAAGCAAAAACTTGCCACCGAGTTATAGGCTTCTTTTTAAGTGAGATACAATGGTTTCCATTTGCAAATACAAAAGATATAGGAACAAACAAAACATTGTCTAGAAGTAATATACTAGCAGTGTTTGGTGAAACGTGAATCTAAATAATTGCATATTGATCACGTTATATTCCCTCTATCCCATTAGAAGTGTTACTTTCCTTTTTAGTCTATTACAAGCTGAAAACTTAATATTGGATTAGGAGAGTAATGGCTAAGAGTAATAAGTCAAACTGAAGTGAAGGAATTTGGTAGAGAAATGTACATTAATCACTGTGGGGAAAAATCGACAAGTATCATCGATGTGCAATTAATTAAGGAGATCAATACACAATCCAAATTCAAAGTGTGAAATCTTGATCCTCTTGGCCAACTTGGCAAGTTTGTCAAAAATAAAAAGCTCTTCTACAATGCCTTCCTGAAAAAAACACGCACACATCATAAATATAATTGTAACTCGTTAAAAAGATGAAAGGGAATAAACAATCAATTGGGGAGTTAACAATATATGTGCCTTCGTTTAAGATGATTACATTAGCCATGATACCAGTAGCAGACGGAGGAATTGAAGGAAAGGAGGCATGGGGAAAAATTGGAGTAAAGGAATGGTGAATGGGGGGTTTGGGGCAGCACCCCCAATTTTATTTTATTTTTGATTGTTTTTCATATATAATACAACTTTAGACATAAATATAGTCAAGTATCTGCTTTATAGTGACAAAACAAACATTTACGTAAACATTCAGTAAATTAAAGTCAATTGTAGTTTGTTTTGTGTCTAATCCCCAAAATGAACCATATTAATGTTTTGTTTGGGGCAGCCCCTGCTTGCCCCTCGCTAGGTCCGTCTATGCATGATACACATTAAATCTGAAAATTTGCTCATCAAACAAGAGATCATAACATCATGAATATTCTCTTTGTTCTGGAAGGACAGGCTACTTTGCAAATAAATCATTACATTCTCAAGTGCCAATTCATAAGGCCAAATAGAGGACATGCTACTCCTACTCTTAGAGCAGAAGAAGTTAAAGGAATATTCTCTTTGTTTCTAACCACTTGCTTCTTAAGAATGCCAGCCATCAGACCATAATTGAATGAGCTTCAAAAGCAGGATGGGCGAGCATAGAGACATAAGGCATTAGATTTTAATAAAATGAGGCGACTTTAATAAAATGAGGCGACAACAGTCCATGCAATTGGGGGACGGAGAGGAGAGACAGAGATCCTTTATAACAAAACAAACATTTACGTAAACATTCAGTAAATTAAAGTCAATTGTAGTTTGTTTTGTGTCTAATCCCCAAAATGAACCATATTAATGTGGAATGTTTTGAGGGGTAACTTAAATAATTAGTCAATATCCTACTCATTTTACGTAAACATTTACGTAAACATATTACTTTTCTATCAACATGGAGGGGGTACAATTAAAAGGTCAATTGTGAATATAATGTACATGTACCTACATGCATGATATACCTCAATATTAAATCAGTATACAGTGATTTTAAACTTCTACCATGACCGGGAAGAAATTTGTAGCACAATAGAAAAGTTAAATTGTGTTTCCAAATCTTTAGTATAAATGGGAACGGGATGCTACAGTACAATGAACAGTACCATGTGCCGACTTTCCCATTTTGCCCTCACTAAGTTGTCCCTTTCCCATTTTGTCCTTTAAAAAAAAAAATTTAATAAAAAAAAAAAAAAAAAAACGCCCGTGGCCAAGGACACGGGCATGTACTAGTGCTTTATATAGCACAAAATTTAAAAGGTGAAATATGTCGGTTTCACAAGGTACAAACCCTTGTCAATGTCAACATCATCAAAGAAAACTATCAAACTTTTTCCACCAAGCTCGAATGGCTGCCAAACAAACATATCATGGGATTAGTATGAGAAATACAGCATTCAGAGCATGCTGTGATATCATATGATAAAACATGACACAATTAGCTCACTGTTCCTATCTGCGCATGCGAGTTTATATAAACAAACTGGAAGAAGCCATAAATAGAAACAAAAAGAAACACGGACAGTAACACGGCATTCTATCTGCATGTAACACCTTCACAAGTTGAGCTGCAGCAGTCATGATCTAGCTTCCTGTGGCCCTGCTTCCCAAAAATGCAGTCTGTCAAACAATTAAAGAATCGTTTGACAAATGATCAGAAGCCTAGCACATTTTAATAAACTACTGGACAAGCAAAACTAAAGATTGCTACTTGCATGAAATAAGAAAAATGAACCTTGTAAACATGGGGATGTGACGTGGAGCACTGGCTTATAGGCCAAATCCAGTCAGTCAGAATACTGAGTACCCCAGGAGAAAGACCGAAAATAGAAAGCGGAAAAATTTCTATTTGTCAATAACAGTGAACTTGAAAGCCGTGAAAGTTGAATTGTACTGAAACCATAAAAAGCAACCAGGTCAGTTGATAGATGAGCACCATATCAAGAAACATATTACAACTTCTTTGACAGACAACAACTAGTAGTTCCCTTGTTGTTCCGATGTTTTAAGTGAAGGATCCATAAGAAAATTATAAGCGGATAAATGTAACAAGCACAATACCTGTGATACAATATGGAGAAAAAACATAGCTTTAAATAATGCAGATGTAATTTCCAATCAGATAAATACCTTTGCAGAAATAGCTCGCTAGAACTTTAGATGGTATGATCAAGTTGCACAACGACATCAACATCTTCTGCAGTAGCAGCTGGAATGTCTCCTGAAGTTTAACATGAAATCATCCATCTTATTACACCATACTCCCTCCGTCCCATAAAACCTTACCCACTTTGCCATTTAGGGCGTCCCACACTTATAAGTCACACTTCCTAAAATGAAAACTTTTTAATACTTCTTTATTCATGGAACCCACTTGTCATACTTATAACAACTATCCACTTACTATTCTCTACCCCACTTTCTCTCTCCTACCCACTCACAACTCCTACTTTAATAACATTATTCCTAACTTTCCGCGAGTAAAGTAAGGTTTTATGGGACGGAGGGAGTAGTATTTACTTGTCACATTTGCAGTTCGTGTACACATCCACCAGTTTATTTTCTCACTCTCGTTTGTAGGGTTGCATTTTATTCGTTGTTAAAAGGGTACAACAACATTTGGCCTTTGAAGAAATGCTTATACCTTTGATGGAGATTGATACCAACCCCATGGCTCATCAGAAATATGTTGTCTGACTTGCTTCACATTCAAGTAGCTATACAGACCACTGCACACACAAAAAGATGAACAGTAAGCAAAATAGATATTTCACTGCCTGTTTAAATCACTTTGAAAGGTTTCTTCAGATTACCCTTTCCCTAGTTCTCGACCAAAATCGCTTCATCTTTTGCCTCCCCATGGAGCAGTTATCCCAAACAACCCCTACTTGGAAAGCCTGCCAAACAAGCCTAAATGAAGAAACACACATCCAAAGATAATGAAATTAGACCATCTCCAATGAGGTTGTAAAGTTTCTTACTCCCTCCGTCCCCAAAATGAATGTCCAAAAAAAAAAATCAAATTTGCTCTTGCTCAAGATTAAATTTGGAACTTTTTGGACATTCATTTTGGGGCGGAGAGATAAGTAAAGAAGCAGATCTCACCCTTGATATGAGGTCACATCTTTTCGGATCCTTCGATATTACAGCAGCACCCAAGCCATAACTATAAAAATACAAAACACATGTGCCGTTTTCATACCCACTGAGTTGCAAGGGCATAACACTTGAACGAAGTAAAGAGGAGAAATCTCTCTCTCCTTCTCTCTCTCTCTTTCACACACAGAGAGAGAGAGAGAGAGAAATGTTAATGTAGAAGAAGAGTGTACTCACTGGGTATCATTTCAATTGCTTCCTCTTCCGTAGAGCATGTTTCTACACATAGAACTGATCCAAAAGCTTCATCTCGCCAAATTTCCATCAATGTAGTTACATCAGTTATGACGGTTGGCTCGGCTCAATAAAAATCCTCTCCAATTGTTGATTTATTATTGATTTAGTCGGTTGTCATCTCTTACTACGATACTTAAGAAATCTACTTTCACAATGGTCGTACCTTTGGAGGGTTCCCCGCCACACAAGATAGTTGCTCCTTCACTCTTAGCTGTTGAGATGATAGATTTTGACATTTATACACGTTTTCATAGGTCAAAATAAGAGGGTACTAGATACTGCAAGGACAACTAAAAGACAACTAAAAACTAAGCTCAATAAAGATAAATCATGTTCCTATCCCGAAATATATTTGCAAATAGACTTGTGCATTCTCTTTTTCCAAAAACTTATAATATACCAACATCCAATAAAGAGTCCTATTTTTTAGTTTTTCCATAAAGAGGGGTCTGTTTTCTAAAATAAAGCTTAAATTTCACTGGTACGGTGTAGTGGGTATCAATTTGATACCTGACATAGCTTCATGGTCTAGTTTTGGGTCTTCTAGGTTTTTCTCTTATATATATTAATATATACTATGATACAAGTTATTAAATGAACACCATAAGGATATTTTTATCCTAATGCTCACAAATACACACAACATTATTTTGAAAAAGAATTGATCTCTAAAAAACATGAAGAGAAAGGATATTTGGTGTTTCACAACATTGTTTACCTGGCCACTACCAATCACAGGGCCGAGCCTACAACCTTCCTCAAAGGGGTCTGAAATCTCAATCTTCTTAGTCCACTTGACAAGTTTGTCTAAAAACTCTGTTACAATGACTTCCTGAAACAAACACACAAAGCATATGACATCTGAAATGTTAACAACAATCAGGTGTGCCATTTTTTTAAAATCATAAGGATATTTTTCCTTTTACACACATATATACACACGATATTACAAGTTAGTAAATAAACACCAAAGGATATTTTTCTCTTAAAGCACTCAAATACACACGGCATCATTGTGGCGAAAGAGCTGATTTCTAACAATCATGACGAAAAAGGAAATTTTGTTTTTCACAACATTGATTTACTTGGCGACTAACCACAGACCAAGTCTAGAACCTTTCTCCAAGGGGTCTGAAATCTCAATCTTCTTGGTCGACTTGAAAAGTTTGCCTAAAAACTCTACTACAATGCCTTCCTGAAACAAAGGTATGAAGCATAAATTTGCATGTACCTAGCTAAAAAGATGGAAGGGAATAAACAGACAATCGCTTGTGAGTTAACAATAATCAAGTATGCCATTGTAAAAAATGATTGCATGAGTCATGATACAGATCAAGTCATATGATATGGATTAGAACTTCAAGTCATATGATATGGATTAGAACTTGAAGGCCACCATCTTAAATTTTATGCATTACGAAAGGATAGGAGATCTAAGGAAAATTAATCCTTACATTCTCAAGTGCCAACCAGAGGACATGTTAATTCCCCAACGAACTATGTGAACACAAACACGCCATCCATCCAGACACATAATACCTTCACAAGCGGCAGCACACACGACCTCTCTACAAAGTTCACCCAACTCGAGGGAGGTACTGATATTGGAGAGTAAAAGAATAAATATATACAAAAATAGCTATTATTAGGAATGCAGAAAGTAGATATCGACTATCACGACTATCATAGATGCTAATTCAGATGACTTAACACCTCCAGCAGCCAAGGAAGAGAAACTTTCCATGTTGTCATCAACAAAGAGGAATTCATACAATATGAAACGGCAAGCAATTTATATTTCTATCTAAGTCTAAATCAATCATCAACACTGGGAGATAGTTTAACAACTAACCTTGTCATTAAAGCCCAGCCACTCAGCTGAAACTAAAAACCAAGACCTTTCCTATTAATCAATAAGAAAGAACATGGAAACAACTGAAATTTGCATTGCAGCAAAACCATAACAAATAACCAGGTTGGTTGTATGGATAAAAACCATTTTCTTAACTTATGTGTTCACTTATATAGGGCCGAAGGGGGTAGAATCCATATTATACTACTGAAAGATGAGTAGAAGTAGGTGGACCAACATATAGGCATAAGGAATAAGATTTTAGGTAAATGAAGCAAAACAGTCCATTAAAGGGTTGGCCTTGATTAGAAAAAGTAAAATGACCAAGGACTAATCAACCACCCAACACCAATGGGTTCCTTTAAAACATGGCACTTAAATGTGTCCATTGGAAGAGCAATGGGTCACTTTGCTTTGGATCCAAAGCTACAGCTAGATCTGCCAAGTATTCAAATCATCCAGCAATGTCCTCATGTAGGAAATGAACGGAACAAACCTTTACGCTAACATTCAATATATTAAAGTAAATTGCAGATTATTTCATGTCTGCTTGTCATCCAAAATATAAAATGGAAAAGAAACTAGTGAGGTGCCAACCAAGGACATACCATATCCCAGGCTTCTTCATCTATGGGTCCGCCACTGACGCATATCAAGGGTGTTTTATTCAGCTCTCTATTCCTCTCCGCGCGTGTCAGTATATATGTACTAGTTGGAAGAAAGCCATGCATAAAAAAATGCGGACAGAAAGACGCCACTCCATCCAGCCATGTTATACCTTCACAAGTTGAGTTGCAGCAGTCGCGATCTTGCTTCCTGTGGCTCTGCATCCCGTAAATCAATCCGTCAAACAATTATAAAATCATTTGACAACATGATCAGAAGCCTAACGTCTGTTAAAAAACTACTGGCAAGCAAAACTAAAGATTGCTACTTGCATAATTTAAGAGAAAGAACCTTGTCAACATGGGGATGATAGTAAATAATAAATATATATATAATTGTTATCACTACGAGTGAAGAGAGGAGATAAGGACCAATAATGACTTACAGAGATGCCAATTCAGATGGCTTAAGTATTGCAGCACATCCAGCAGCCAAGGCAGGAGCAACTATCCATGTCACCATCAACAAAGGTAATTCCTACAACATGAAATGGAAAAGAGTTTATCTTTCAATCTAAAATCTATTTTCATTATCATCAATGCTTGCCTTAATGGATGCAATTGATTTAACAACTAGAATCATCATTATAGCATACCCAGTCAATTAAAATAAAAAGCGGAAAACTTCTATTAATCAATAAGAGTGAGCACATAACCAGTGAAATTGGAATAGTACTGAAAACATAACAAGCGACTAAGACTGTTGTATAGTTGAACATCATATGCAAGCAAATCAAAACTTGGTACCTATTGTCTTCAGTGTTCTGAAGATTAACAAGCACAATACCTGTGATAGACTAGAAAAAACATAGCATTAAACACCAAGAATAATATATATGTGTGTGTGAGTTTGTATGTACATATTAGGATAACATTAACCAAATATCAAATAATATTTTCTTCAAATCAGTCCCCACTCAAAACTTGTCAAGCAGAAAGAGTAAATACGTCTTTGATCTTATTACTGCAGAAGAGGTTTACAATGAAAGGTAGTCTCCTAAATGAGCCATATCCAATGTGATGGGGTATGTCAAGCGAAATCAAAACTTGTCACTTCTGAATACAGAGCAACTTTAATAAAGTTAGGTCTACATTGTTCAAATCTTAAATGAACTTCTTGCAACATCTCTGACATGATAGTAGAAGTAGATAAATGTAACGGTTTCAACAAGCACAAACTCCAATGATAGACCTTAGGGAGCCAAAAACATGGCATGAAGTGAAGATTGCAGTTTTCATACCAAAATCATATACATAGCTTTACAGCAATAACTCGCAAGAACCTTGCACGATATATAACCCAGTAGTTGTGGCCCAATCTTTGCCTCCATTGCGAGGTAGGGGTCCACGAGTGGCTTCCACAGCAACATCGTCATCTTCTGTAGTGGCAGCTGGAATATCCCATGTAACACATTCCAAAAGAAGCCATATATGAATTCAAGTGACAGGCAAAAGACCTGAATGCTTACAAAACTTACACTAGTCCAAAGAAACACAGGACCTCACATCAATACTTAAGTAAGATCCCGAAAACTATGTCTTCTCATTGTTGTTGATGGAAATCAATATCTTCTAGCATTCTAAAGATACAACAGTATTCTGGATACACCAACTAGAGGAAGGATTACGACAAGTTGACTTGACTACAAAACTAGTAAAGAAAAAATTTCCTACCAATTTCGAGGCTTCTTGTTAAGTTAAGCCCTATTACAATGGTTTCCATTTGCAAATAAAAAAATAGGAACACAGAGAATAGTTATCCAGAAGCAATATACTTGTCGTATTTGGTAAAACATGAGTCTAAACAAACTGCATATCATAATAGGGCTTCTTGTTAAGTTAAGCCCTATTACGATGGTTTCCATTTGCAAATAAAAAAATAGGAACAAAGAGAATAATTATCCAGAATCAATATACTTGTAGTATTTGGTAAAACATGAGTCTAAATAACATGCATATTGATAACCGAGAAAGCTTATTTTTCTACTCCCTCCGTCCCATTAGTGTTGGTCCATCCTGAAATAAGTTTTGCATTTCTAAAGAGAACAATTAACCAGAAGCAATATACTAGTATGTATATATGTGCGTATATATATTTTAAAAAATGAGGATAAAATATAACAAGACATGTGGAGTGAATTCCTGAAATACTAACCTGGCAAAAGACAAGGGTTGCAAGCTCCGACAATCCACATTGTGGGTTCCAAACTTATCATCCATGTTTACGTCACCTGAAAGCATTTACACGAGCATATATACAGTGTTTCAAATAATTAAAAAAGAAGCATGCTAAAACCAGAACATACAAAGTCAATGTGGAGACACAAAAAATACCATTCAGCCCTCAAGTTTAGGCTTCCAAATTATATTTAATCATTTGAAACAACAAAATAATAAAATACATAATCAACAATATCAACAATCCCTAGTACTCCAAGATCCTAATTGAAGATGTGATTAGACCAAACACGCAAATAAAGGAAAATGGCAAATAAATTAACTCAAATAAGGCACAATTTTGAATTCAAACTAGGGACAAAGGACAAGAGCTACAAGCTCCTCGAGTCCACATTATGCATTGGTCAAGGTTCCACACTTATCATCTGTGTTTATATCCCTCCTGAAAACAATGTGCATTCACACGAGCATCTATATGCCACCTCAAACAAATAAAAGCGTGCTAGAATCAGAACATACCAAGTCACTGTGGTACTCCAAGTACTTATTTGATCAAGCTCCTTGTATAATACGTCAAGAAGATGCTCTGTTACCGCACTCCCATCATCAACACCCCTTAAAAAAATGAAGATGTAACCATGAATACAAAATAACTGTGCCCCGTAAGATAACTGGAACATACTTTAAAACCATAAAACAAGTCAAACCTGTCAAAATGTTGCATGATTAAGCAACTTTTAGACACCGATCATGGGTAGTTATCCAACAGGAGGAACTGCTGCCCAGCAAAATGTGTAATTAACGTTTGACAACCCATATTCAGACCATCCTTTAACAAGTACGAGTATGTGTTAATACTCGTTCAGTTTGCCATACATTTTTCCCTCATCCCTGAAAAGTACAAGAAGAAGTTATACATGATTGTGTGATTAACATTTTCCAGAAAGTACATCAAGAAAGGGAAAGAAGCGTCAAGATGCAGCCACCTCCTTGGGATTCGGTTGACCACCACTGCTCTCACTCAAACTCGTTTCCATCTTTCCCATGTATTGAAGCATCAGGCTTCACCAAATCATTTAAATATTAGATGAATATAAAAAAAAAAGAGTATAACACTGACAAATTGAAGCACGTGTGTGGTCCAGGATGTGATGGCTAAAGAGAGAACTCTCTCTCACTCACACATGCAAAGAGAAGAAATCTCTCTCACTCGCACATGCAAAAATGTTCATGTAAAGCAGAAGAGTCAACACGCTGGGTATCATCAACTAGTTCATCACTTTCTCTTCAGTAGAAAATGTTTTTACACAATGAACATGCCCAAAACATAAACATCATAAGGATATTTTCTCTTAATGCACACAAATACACACGGCATCATTGTGACGAAGGAATTAATTCTAATAATCATGACGAAAAAGGAAAACATTTATTTACCTGGCCACGACTAACCACAGGCCCAAATCTTACACAACCTTCCTCCAAGGGGTCTGAAACCTAGATCTTATTGGTCGACAAGTTTGTCTAAAAACTTCACCGTTGTACAATTACACCTTAAAGACCTTATGATTGCTGTAGAACCACCGACTAAGCAAGCAAACGTGTGACTGTAATGTGATCCTGTATTAATATAACAAAAGAAAATAATCAAATGCATGAAGGTGATGCAAAACGGTACTAAACAAACTGATCGAATTCAAATACTTCTGATTCCAAGATGTAGCTGACTTGAGGCCAAGTAGTCTATCAACTTACCATCATGGTCATTAAATACTCACCTAAAAACTTGCCATTTATGGACGTTTTACAGCAAATTGAACAGTCTTGGCAAAAACAAACTTTGGCAACATCCGTTAAATACTTGATACCGTTACCAGCTATGTTACCTGGACTCGGGATCGGGTATCCGACACGGGTACGGATCCTAGTGTCGGATTCACTTTTCCTCAAAAAATTGGACACGGGGACACTGTCCTAAAATTAGGATACGGGGATACGTTAATAACAAAACATATTGAGTCTATTCATATACTTTACTTATAAATGAAGTCAACTCACTCTTTTTTTGCTAAGATTTAATGTATAATTAAGTAAAACAACATTGAAACTTGTAAAATTTTTATAAATGAAGTCAACTCACTCTCTTTTTTCTTTTTAATTTTTCTTGTCGTATCCGAATGAAAATGCGGGTGTCGAGGTGTCTTGTCGGACACGATACGTGTCGGACACGGGTACTTCAACATATTTGAAGAGTCCGGGTAACATAGGTTACCAGACAAGAGAAGGGTGCTCAATTTTAACATTTCCTTCCGGAAAGAATTCAAATACTACTAATTCCAAGATGTTTCTGGCTCAAGGCTATGTAGCCAATCAAATTAACATCATGCCACTAAACATTTACCTAAAAACTTACCATCATCTGCACATTGTACAACAATTCAAACAGTCTTGGCAGAAACGTTGGCAACCTCCGCGTGCTTGCATGTACCTGAGATGGTATAGTTTGAGTAACCAATGTAACAAGAAAATGTTATATTTCAGTTGCAAAGGTAGTTAAACCTGCTCAAGAAGCTGCTCTATTACCGTACTCCCATCATAAGCACCCCTAAAATTTTAGTTGTAACCTTGAATACAAATAAACGTGTCATGTAAATAATTAGAAAATACTTTAAAAACACAAAATAAGTCAAACCTGTCAAATTATAGCATGATTAAGCAAACTTAAGACCTCGATCATGGGTAGTTATCCAACAGCGAAAAGGAACTGCTGCACACCATCCTGTATATTTAACAACTGACAACTCAAATTTGGAAAATACAGCGAGAAGTTGAACATGACTGCGTTCTTAACAAGTTCCAGAAAGTATATCAAATACAAATAACTCTGACAAGTAAAAAAAAAAAGGACTACATACCTATGTTTACCTGACATGAGAGAAGATATGGGGAAAATCAAGAAGTGAATGAAGCATCAAGATGTAGCTAAACACCTCCTCCTTGGGATCCAATTGACCATCACTGTTCTCACTCAAGCTCGTTTCCACCTCATGTATTGAAGCACTAGGCCTCGCCAAATCATTTAAATATTAGATGAATATTGAAAAAAGAATATTCCATGAAATTTCAAATGATATCTAAAAAGAGAACTAACCACAGTACGACCGTTCCCTCGTGTAAAAATGGTTGTCTAACAGCTAAAAGGTGTCGGCGACTAATTCATACTAGAATTCAAATTACTCTAAGAAGTAAATTAAACAAAGGACCACTTATCTTTGTTTACCTCGCACCAGAGAAGACATGAACAAAACATTTTATGCACAAAAATAAACTTCCCATAAAAGAAAATTACTCTAAGAGGACAACAAAAAGGAAGACATGTGGGACAGAAGGAGTACTCTTCATGATGTATAGATAAAAAATTCAAATCATAACACAAGCAAAACATTTCAAATCATAAACTAACTAGAATTTGTCCATTGAAATAAAAACGAGATAGGGGTTTTCTGATTCATACAGTGTGGCATCAAATCATAATCCCCTTCTAATTTCATAAAATCAAAATAAACCCTAATTCTAAGTAATTTCACAATATCAAAATAAACCCTAATTCAAAGTAATTTCACAAAATCAAAACAAACCCTAATTCAAAGTAATTTCACAAAATCAAAATAAACCCCAAGTCAAAGTAATCTCATAAAGTTACCTCTCGAGTATCGGAATCGGAAGAGAGCCCTAAAACAATATCCTGAACATCACCGGAAGTGACCGTCGTCATTTGTTAAACGGCGAGTTTTGAACAGGCACGAATCTTGAGAGAGAAAAGTGGAAATGAACGGAACTGAGAGTTTGGAAAGGCGGATTGGACTCTGTGTGTATGTGTGTGAGAGAGAGAAGAGAAAGCGAGGGAATGAGAGAGAGAGACGGAACGAGAGGGTATTATATACAGAGAAGGATTTCGACCGTTTAGGAAGCAGCGTAAGCAATCAACATCGGTCATTTCATCTGACGCCCCACAGCCCATTTGTTAATGTTTGTTTATTGGGCCGAAAAGTTTGTCAATTTATCCTACGCCACATGCCCAATTTTTTATCTTTGTATATTGGGTCGAATAAGCCCGCTATACTGGCCCATTTGATCCCTAAAGCGCCAAAGTGTTGTAATTTTACATGTATTTTTTTAAACTCTATTTTTCTATAGTTTTGTTTTAATTAGCTGTCTTTTATAATATTATAAGAAATTAAAACTTCAGTTTAGGTAGGGTTAATTTGCAAAACAGATAGGTTTACGTAGTCCTTACAAAAATAAGTTTATTAAAATTCGTGCATTTTA